>JAJOZX010000641.1:115000-622500 GCA_023014485.1 Bathynomus jamesi | reverse complement strand
ATATGCATGAGAAATGAGACGCAGTACATTCCGCAAACATTACTAAAATATCCTTGTATACGAAACGGGTTCCATACAACTTCGGGAATATGTAACTGAGCGAGAAATTTTACAATAATAGGGTCACTCCAGGGTTGAGTACCGAGTGAATCAAAATAGTACAGGCGCTGTCTATTTTTAAAATAGACAGCGATCCAATGAATCCCTTCATTACCGATGACATCTGTGTTCACAATAAGACTACCGCATTCTCGCGTACTTGGCAAACTCAATGTTTCATTCTTCGCAAACACGCCGATAAATTTGGAACGTGTGACTCGTTCACTATTCATTACTTTCTGAAGTGTATTAGCATCCATTTTAAAAGTCAGTGATAACGCTCCTAAATCTATCTACTTATATTAGGGCTTGCGATTCGAGATATACTAGTACACTAATAGGAGCGTCTATAGGCTTGGCGAATTCCAGCCGCACTGAGATGTTTCCGCTCTGCTGTGGGGTTAAATGGGTATTTACGCTAGCAGATAAGTCAGGTGTAATGTCAAACGGATAAAGGTTAAATTGATCAATGAATTCTTCCTGCGTTACCCCATTACCAAGCTCATCACAATCACCTGCAATATGGGTCAGATTACTATAGGCTCTGGCACAAAGAGGTAACACAGCGTCTGATGAATAGTCCGTACCCATTGTTCCACCCAAAGCAGTGCCATTAACGTATAGAGTTATATTTTTAAGTCCGAAATTCTCGAATTTAAAGGCACTCTTTTTATATTTTCCATTCACCGAAGCATGGTCCTGCATACCGATTAATATCCTTTTAGGAAGATTTCCCAGGGCAATGTTTTCTATCTGCTTCGATGCCAACCCTGCAGGAACCGTATATAGTTTGATTTGTACTCTGTTAATAGGATATTTCACTGTAGCGTTTAGTAAATTTTTCTCAATTTCTAGTTGTTTTGGTGAACTTAATTTCACTCGCCGTACGCGGAGGTATGTGTCCATAATGTGAACCACAACGGGCTTTGCACCCTCTTCTTGATCAGCATCCAGATTTAAGCAGATCTCAGGACTCGTGCGGGTGAGCTTTATTTTCATATCCACCCCGTTGACAAGCAACTTCTCCTGGAAAGTGAAATCTGTGTGCAACCGTCCAAAACACTCGTATATTTTCTTTTTAGAATTTTTAAATTTGTCCTTTATACTACTTTCATCTTTAGTTTGATAATATCCCTCGGCACTTAAAAAGGTAGCCTTCGCTTCTTTGGAAAAGTTGAGGACATTTTCCAGATAGGCGCGTAGATGATAGTACCCCGTGCCTGCCGATATGTTGGTCTGATTTAAATATACGTCACACTGGTTGAATATGGAGTGCAGAAAGTTTGTTTCAGGGTATACAGCATATTTGTCATCGCAGACCGTTCCATCAGAATGGGCTATACGTAGCTTAGCGTACATGTGCACACAGCTTGGATCAAAAAAGTAAGGGCCTGAGCTGGGTATCACGAATTCTATAGGTGCACTCGGGGAACTAATTGTGTTTAAAGGGTTAATTGTAATAAAGTCACTGTGCTCAATAGAAACTTGGGTTGGAGGCAGCTCAAAAAGGGACAGCTCCGATTTACAGCATTGTGAACTACATGGGTGGATGAAGCGTGCCATGGCGAGTTAGAAATAGTGCCTCCTCTCTCGACAAGTGGTAAACAAACTATGATTCATGAGATCAATGTCCTTAGCTTATATCAGTCAAAAAAGTGGTCAACCATAGGTTTCATTCGCTTACAGCACTTCTTTTTTGATAGCCTTTTACGTTTAATACCACGTGACCCCTTTTCCGGGCAGCCCCTTCTTCTTCTTCCCGCCACCACGCATTTTTCTCTTTGCATCTTTGATGATTTCGTCCCGTGTACGCTTTAAATGTTTTTTTAGAGCTTCTTTAGGTTTAGCCCCGGCCAATATGTCTTCTGCAGTGTTAAGACCTGATTGTAGCGCTTTCCTTCCGAGGTATCTGGCACCCCTCTTCAGCAAAGGAACAGCCGTACGTAGTATGGATGAAAAAATGGATCCAAGTCCACTACCGCGCTGGTATCTCACCCCTCGATAGACGGTGAAAGGCTTTCTATCCATTATAACTCAGTGCGTCGAAAGTGTAGCTTCACTGTTAAGCTCCCGTTACCGAATGGGAAGTTTTCACCCTCAATCGTTCTTATATATATTGAGATATTGGTTATTAAATTAGTTGCGACATTCACATAATGGGGTCTGTCATATGTAATACTCAAACTCCTTCCTCTATGGTTGGGGATGTGAGCAATGCGCAGCAGGCGTGCCTGGGTATCCCCAACAAACTGGTGCTCCACTATATTACTGTAAATATAGCACATGTCTGGGGACCTTTCAGCCAATTTCTCCATCTTCAATTGATACATTAATCTGGACAAGTCATGCTGTGTCTCGTGAAATGTGTCTCTTTGGAAGGCTGCGCTATATCGGCCATTGGTTAGAATTTTGAACTTTCTATGGTCTTTAATACGTCTGTTAGTCTTTGATTTTAGGATTAGTGTATGTGCAGGGTTTCCTTTGTTTACGATTTCGTATACTAAATCATTCGTAAGGTTTGAGTTTCTTAAACTTACGTTTAAGCCTCTCACAACATCCTCGACCGAACCATATTGACCCGGTCCTAGTCTTACTTCTGTACTGTAATACCGTGCAACCTTAGTCCGAGCGATACGTATAGTTTCATCCATAGCTACCCCAGCTTTTTCACACTCGTCAATGTCTCTAAGAATCGTAAAAACGGTTTCTTTATGTTCAATATTTAAAAAGATGGTGTCCAGCTGAATTTCGCATATCCCCACCTCATACGAATCACGACCCAATTCAATGTGCCCGTGGAGTTCTGTTACAAAGTTGGCTAGTGTGTTGTTGGGGTGTACAGACAGGGACGAGGAGGACGGGAGTGTGACGTAGAAATGGTTAGGAGCCATGTTGCATACTATTTAAGCTTCATTATTGCATCAGCTTTTATATAGGTGTTGAAGCTTTCTGGGTACCCTAGCCATTTCACCAGGTACATTTTTCTCTTTCCTGAACCTTTGCTTCCTAAAAATTTCTCAATTTTAAACACATTTTTTCCTAAATTAAACGCCACTTTCTGCAATTCCTCGCGGTAAAAGCCTCCTGAGATTTCTCCCCAATTCAAATCTTCAATGTAATACATCATTATCTCACCTTTAGGTCTCATAGCCCTAACTTTAAAAATCTCGCTTGTCCATCCTTGCTCAAAACCCTTTGCGAATTTATTCCCCGAACGCGACAGCCTTACATAATCATTGATTTTGAAGCGCGCAAAGTGTGGTAGTGGTGTTGGTGATCCATCTCTTCTCGGGAGCGTACCTCTTTCTAAAACTTCGTTAGGTGTTGTCCCAATCGTGCGATGGTGTGAGCGGTTGTAGGATGATGCCAATGATTCCAGAATGTCTAGAAATCTGTATGTGTTTTTATGTGTAAAATAACGGTGCATGCGTTCCTTTATGGTGCGCTGAACTCTTTCAGCTAAAGAAGCCTTATGTATAGAATTGGTTGTGTAATAGCTGATATTAAACTCTGTCAACATGTTCTGAAAAGCACGGCCTATAAATTCCTTCCCCATATCCGTACAAAAATAGCCAGGAACCCTGTTTTCTTTTAACATTAGCGTTTTGGTGGCTTTAGCAACTGTTTCAGGTGATTTATTTTTCAGAGGAACTAGCCACAGATATCTAGAGAATACGTCTATTATGAATAGAATGTAGCGGTAACCATCGTTATACACAGAATATCTTTGCATGTCTGTTAAATCTGCTTGCCAAATAGAATCAATCGAGGAAGCCGTTGTCTTGGCTGTTTTAAACCTTTTTCTCACAGGCTTATGAAGCGTATAAGCGTCCTGCTCCCTCAAAAATCTTTCAACATCTTTTTTCCCTACTCCGTAAACACTTCTGTACAGTCTATCTACGCCGCCGTAAGAGGATGGGTTAGAAATGTCATAATAGCGTTTAGTTAATACGTTAGCCATTTGCGTATTTTAGAGGCACGTGGGTAGGGTTGGTTTAACCTCTTCTTTCTCCTCTTCAAAGGTGTTACCGCCGGGGGTGACGGCGTCTTCAATTGTGTCACATGCGTTGCATGTTCCAAGTCTTTTAACCTGTTCAGATTTCCTATCAACGTTTTAGGGACATTTATTTGTTGTAGTCTTGCTTTAATATGCTTCCATCCTGATGGTGATGGCCTATCCCACTTTCTCACCAGATCATGGACAATGTCTACGATATTCGATCCCTGTACCTTTGATCCTTCCACAATGATCTCGCCTGTATCGGTCCATTGTATGGCTGGATCCTCATTCAATAGATTATAAGGACTTAAGCCTTTACTCCTCAATGTATGTGGGAGGGTGCTTTTTAATACATGCTCGATATGTGTGGCTAATCCCTTAATTTTTGGTTGGTCAGCTGTATCGTCGGACTCAGATCCTATGTCGCCATGTCCATCGTCCCCCGTACTGTGCCTGATAACCACAGGAATCTCTGTAGGGCTCTTATAATTTTCGTACTCGTGAAGAAATTTCTGCAGAGCTTCTTGGTATAAGATTCTTTTCTCATCACGTGTTTTTTCACTGTTTAATAGGGCTAGCAATTCGCTTTCCATTCTTTTAAGTCTGCTTTTACGGGGATCTAGAACCGTGTCTGGATTCCTTTGCAGTGAAGCGTACACCTCGTGGGGAATCACTACCATTTTCTTCATTATATTAATCTAGTCAGTAAAGGACCCAAAACTGAAAATAAGATGGGGAGAAATGACCCTCCTCTTTGTACAATAATTCGTTTTTTCTTCGCTACAGTTTGACTTTTACGAGCGAGTGCACGTATTATGTTCTTGTAGCGGCGTAGGCGAGCCTTCTGAAGGGTTTTCATTGATACATTGCAATTTATAACGTTAAGACAGATTTCACAGATGCATTTTAAAAAGTCGGCGATATTTTTAATAAACATCTGCTGCATGCCCGGGGCAGTCGATGATAGATTTTTATTAATTCACGGTATTTCTTTAGTCTCTTTGTCATTCTGGAATATACACCGTTTCAGGCTCGTTTGGAAATATATTCGTTCGTAGAAGCACTCTAAACGTGTTTCGCGGATGAAGGTCGCAAAGCAAATAGCCGTAACGCTTGTTTGTAGCTTCTTTATAAACTTCCAAAAACTCCTTACGCTGATTCGGGAACATTTGATTGGCTAATACCCCAATTTGTGATACATCTCTACGTTGCGCGAATAAGACTAGATATTGCGTATTTAACGACACATCGCGCATGTATCTATTTTTGAAAAATAGATTCTGATTGATGAAGAACACGCTTATGTTAAGGTGGTGGGAGAATACTGTAAATGTCTCGGCAAACGTTTTATCCATCTCCAACATGAGATCGTCAATCACAATGATTGTATGTTCATTTCCTTTAACGAATTAACGTCATATACGCCTTTGTGGAACAAAATATCATCTTGGTACTCGTTGAACACTGATTGATACGTCGAATAGCACCATATAACTTTATGCACAAATTTCGAGAACATCTCTCCCTTTTCTTTAATGATTTTAAGCATAAACACAGTTTTACCACATCCTGTAGGTCCAGATATAATACATGTGGATGGACTCATGAATCTGAATTTTTCTACATAGTCCATTTCTAACACGTCACACTCCTAAGTGGGTCATTTACAAAATATTACAAATTTTGAGTGCTGTTCCTTATATTTTGTTTTATTCTCCCACAGAACCGTGAATGACGATGAGGTAGAGCATCCCATCATTGACATTACGGATGACCTCGACGACAGTGTAGTTGTGATCTCCTCCCCTGCCAACGAGCCCTCACCAGCGATACCGGTAGCACGTCCAAAGCGGAGGTATGATGAAGAGAACCCCACGTCAGGTATAAAGCGACCGAAATACGCGCCTGTTGCACCAGTAATAGATCCCCAACCCTCAACCTCTTACGCAACAATCCCCCCAGCAGCACCTCCCGCTAATATATCCCCTTATTTATCCGCCACAGTTGTCCCCCGTTCTGTTAAGTCTACAATAAAAGATCCCCAACCCTCAACCTCCTACGCAACAGGCCCCCCATCAGCACCTTCCGCTAATATACCCCCTAATTCGTCCGCCACAGTTGCCCCCGTTCTGTTGAGGATGATATAACGTTTGAATTGGTGCGCTCCGCAGCCCCCACCCCAGCCTTGACTAGAAATCGGTATAGAGTCAGGGTCGACCCCTAGAGCCATGTATAGCAATGGAATTGAGCGCGGGCTACGCCGGGTTGTACAGCGTATTGTAGAGTTTGCTCTTCAGAATCGCGACGAGCGTGAAGTCAGGACGAGTCTGTCCTTTGGATTCGGGTCAGATGACGGTGATGTAGATGATTATTGGGTGATAGTGCCATTTAGACGTTTGGCGGCTGAAGATGTAGAATATATATTAGGACGTATAATGCAGGCCGCCCAAAGTAGTATAGCCTTTAATATGGACAACTTCACGGTAAATATTGATCGTGTATTCCGTGTTGCGGGTCATAGTGCCATACCGTATACTCTTAACTTCAATTCTCCGACTATTTACCGAAAGCATATAAACGTCGATCGTGGTTGCGGCTTTATAGCAGTACTCTTAGCACGTATGTTTACTGTACAAAATACACGGACTCAAAAAATTTGGTTGCCTACGGTCGTGGAACGTGCCCGTAAACTAGCTGTAGACTGTGAACTTGAATTTGACTGTAATATGGGTCCTGAAGAGCTGAGAATGGTAGAACAGGAAATGAATGTCCGTATAGTTGTATTTGGGTTGGATGATCGTCGTAGGACTGTGTATGTTTTTAAAAGCTGTGTGAGAGATCGTACAAGACCCCTACTTATTTTAGGATTGTCAGGGACAACGTATCTCCCCATCCGTAATATAAGGTGGCTTTACGCGAGTTATGACAAAAGTCGAAAATATGGGAGACATCATGATTTGTGTAAGGGGTGCCTCGAGTTTGCGGATGATATAGTGAGACATTGTAAAGAATGTCACATGGTATGTGAGCAGTGTAAAAGCACCAAATGTGAAAGCCGTGTAGTTGAAGCTGAGAAGAGAGACTGTGATGTGTGTAGACGCACATTCTTCAATAATAACCGCTTTGATTTCCATAAATCAATTAGCACGTGCAGGAAAATGAGAATCTGTGAATGTGGTGCAGATTAGTGACGCACCCTCATACGCCGTTGTATGTACGTTGTGTATAAATAACGATCGGCCGTGCATTGATATACGGCTGATGTGGAAGAATGCTTCTGATAATAACGCTCTTGTTCCTACGCGAAACCGTTTCATCCTCGACAGAATGTTTGAAATCGTCGGATTCCGCAAGCTGAAACCTATATTAGACGCGCGTGTTACGGATATGCTTTATTTTGATACAGTACTTGAATACGCATACACCGCTCTGCTCGATGGGTTTACCGAGTGTAGGGCTGAACAGGGTGAGAATGGTCTAGAGCTGGACGTTTATTTAAAAAGTTTAGACTCTTTGAAATACCATGAACTTTGGTACAAAGCAATTGATCGGTACAGGGCTGAGCTCACCTACACCGTTCACCCTGAAGAACTATTTCTTTATATAACGCGCAGTTGTCGTAACGATTTAGAAGATTATTTCAATTGCCGCTATGTTGAGTGAAGATGAGTTCACGATTGAAAAGCTCGAGTCGGTAGAAAAATAAACCCTCGATTGGAAAAGCGTGTTTATAAACTTGTGTTTAATAATGTAGCTAACGATGAACTCTTTGTGCGTGCTTTTGATTGTATTCTAGACGTATTTAAAGATGACTTACCAACCGGTTGTAAAGTGGGAACAAAAATAGTACTGAACGATATGAAAGCCCTTCATATCGAATACAGTTTTCCCTATACTTTAAGCGGTGAAATATTATTAAACCGCATATACTGCGTAATGCAGAGCAATAATGATGTAATTGTAAACTCAATTAAGTGCGAGTTTAGTATTTTGAAAAAAAAAGTGAAATGTATTTAAATATTTGTGATATTTCTCCTGTACTGTTATATTGAAGGATTATATGCATATTTCTATTATTGAAATGTATATTTATTTCTCTATATCTCCATAATTGTGTGTGTATATATTTTTTTTATTATATGCATATTCCTCAATTATTATTGAAATGTATATTTATTTTCTATATATCTCCATAATTGTGTGTGTGTGTGTGTGTATATATTTCTTATTATTGAAATGTATATTTATTTTCTATATATTTATAATAAACAGAATGATGCAATGTTGTTTTACTTAATTCTTTTGGATAATTATATCATGTTACGCCTTCTAAACCTACTAGCGGAATTCTAAACCAACTAAATAAATGGTACAATCGGGCAACTGTGTACCTGAGCAATGGTATCTGATGGCACGAAATCTTTTAATTGTTTAGTGAGACAACTCACCATAATAATGCTAAAAAGTGTTATCTGGCAACTCAGCCTGAATACATGGCGCTATCTGGCAACTCAAGCCATTTACGCCTTCTAAGCCAACTGGCTGATTAGGAGTCTATAATAATGTATACAATGGTATCTGGCAATAATAATGCTAAAAAAGTGGTATCTGGCAACTCTAGCCATTTACGCCTTCTAAGCCAACTGGCTGATTAGGAGTCTATAATAATGTATACAATGGTATCTGGCAACTCAGTCTTCGATTAGAATTAATTAATTAAATATATAGCACAAACTGGCAACTGAATACATGGCGCTATCTGGCAACTCAAGCCATTTACGCCTTCTAAGCCAACTGGCTGATTAGGAGCCTATAAAACAACGCCTACTCGGCTGAAGTCTTAATATGCCCTTGGCTCCTGCCAGGTGAACACCTCTCCTCCTTTCTCTCCTTTCTCTCCTTTCTCTTGGGGGATAACGCCGCCTCCAAGTTTCATGACCCCCCTTGTTGCACCTGCAGCATCCCCCACCCCCCTTTGGGGATTTTTTTTGCACCCCCCCCCCCCCATTTACAACATTGCAACATTACGTAATAAATTGCAACATTTCTGCACTCTCCCCTTTTTCGGCTATACTACTGACTCGCTTTGCATGTAGTTCGTGGTTGGCCAGTAGAACTGGATTCCTACCATAGGAAAAACTGTTTCCAGAGTTAAATCCAGGTGAGTTCTCTAGTTTTCCCACAACAATGGACTTACCACCAGAGAGAAAATGATAAGCCAGCAGTTTAAGGGCAGATCTGGATCAAGTTTGGCAGTTTTTCTAGTCTTTCATTTCTACATAAGAGGGCAAATGATACAAGTAAGATTGCAGCAAGCAGCATATAATTCCAGACTGGAAAATCTGTCCAATTTGCTCCAGATCTGCCCATGGACCATAAGCTTCTGCGGGCCTATAATGGGTACCGTAATCCACCACTGCAAATAGGTACATTAAAGTTAGGTCTACATATAGTTACATATCAGTTAGTTACTGATCAGGTAGATAATGGAAATGATGTCGATGTTATTTATTTGGATTTGACAAGGTTCCACACAGGAAACTTCTAGATAAATTAAAAGCTCATGGGATATTGGGGTCAGTTATAAATTGGGTAGAAAAATGGTTAGAAGCTAGAGAACAGAGAGTAATTCTAAATGGCCATGTTGCAGAAAGTGAAAAGTGGGGTACCACAGAGATCAGTTTTAGGTTCATTACTCTTTATTTTATATCTAAATGATTTAGAGAAAGGAGTAGGTAATAAAGTGTCTAAGTTTGCAGATGATACAAAAGTAGTTGCCCCAGTTACAAATATAGAAAATTCTGTGATTATATAGAAAAGGACCACTCCTGGGTTCAGACACAAATCCGTGTTTTGCTAGATCGGTTTTTTCTCCTCTTTTCGATGGTGATATGATTTCCTGTGCAAATGTGTTTTTCTGGAGTTACCCCTTGCTCCCCCTAGAATACTGAACTCCCAACAAAACTGGACAAGCTTTGAAGACGAGGGAAAATGTGGGGTTAAAACACGTAAAAAGACCTAACCTAACCTAACCGTCTCCGCACCCACAAAGGAAGAAAGAATGACAGTGATTGGTTGATATTTTGTAGTGTTCGGTTTCTCGTCACGCGATTAAATACTGTCAGGTCATTGGCCAGAAAAATGTACAGGACATAACTCAAAAACTGAGCATTTGCACAAGAAACGCCTAGCATATTTGGAATCATCATCAAAAAAGGGTCTATAAAAGTATAGTCGATTACATTGAACAACAAAATAGAACATTTTATCTCCTTCGAATAAATGTATGTGATTCCGATGTACATTTTTACTCTGATTACGAATTTGAAAAAAGAATTTTTCTATCACCCACCAATTTCTAATGAAATGCAAATGAAAATTAACAGATTTTCCTACTTTTTTGGTATATTTAATTGTACAAAAAAGAAGAGTACCTTACCTTAAATGTTTTTGCAACTGATTTTCGCCTATAACTAGTACTATGGGCTTCTCTCATAAGTGTCCAACAGTAGTCGGCCAACATACTGGGGCTATATCTTCGTTGTTACCGCTTTTCCATGGCTGATATGTCCTGATGAAATCTTTCACCATGCTCATCGCTGACAGCGCCTTGGTTTGATGGGATGTGAAAGTGCAGGAAATGCATTTTCAAAGACAAGTTACACCCCTATGGCTTGGTAAGCACTGAGCATTTGCTCCACCAGTGAAACATAATTTTTTTATTTGACGCTGCCGAGGAAATTCGTAGTCACTTTTTTAAAAACTTTCCATGCTGTTCTTTCAACCTCATTCGAAGACTCATCAAATACAGCCTTTCATCACTTCTCTGATCTGTGGACCGACAAAAATGTCTTCTTTGATTTTCGCTTCGCTGATTCTAGAGAACTTCTGCTTTACATATAGAAATCCAAGTCCGTCTTTATTTATGGCTTTTACAAAATTTTTCATCAAACCAAGTTTGATATGGAGAGGTGGTAAGAAAACTTTTGCTGGATCTGCTAGGGGTTGATTGGCAACATTTTTCTATCCTGGAACCAAATTTTGTCCAAATTTTTTACCTCGGCTGTCCTACTGGCAGGGGAAACAAGAGAACTTGGTGTATCCTAACTGTAAGCCGAGGAGAAGTGCAATCACTTTCAGATCACCAAAGATATGCCAGGAGTGTTTATCATAGTCAATATGTTTCAAAAGTAACTGCATATTGTTATATGATTCCTTCATATGAACTTTATGTGCAATCGGAACCGAAGGATAGACATTACCGTTGTGCAAGCAATAGTACAGCTTTCAAACTCAACTTTGATGAATCGACAAAAAGCCTCCATTCCTTAGGATTGTGCTCTTGACCAAGTGCCTCCATGAGAGCATTCATCTCATTACAATGAACTAAATCACTTTCCATGGAGAAAAACGATGTGAAGTGTGTCTGACGCTTACGACATTAAGGTATTTTTAGTTTTTTGTGAGATTCCAACCTTTTAATCTAGAACCTAAGAGCTCAGCCTGATTTTTAGATAGATTCAACTCTGACAAGATCATTTAAGTTTGACTGAGAAATTAAATGAGGTTCATCCGATGAAGGTGGTTGAAATTGTGTAGCCATGTCATCTTGTCTGTCCAAAGGTTCATTACGAGATTCATCATCAGGTTCATTATCATCTAAAGTCCATGTCTTTAGTGATTTTGGTACTGGCAAATCGTCACAATGTGAAAGAGGTCGCATATATGTTATGATGTACGGGGTGTTTCAGGTCGACCCTAGAAATATGGAAATTGGCGGAATTACTATGGCAAACTTCAAATACCAAATACCAAATACAAATTTATTTCCAAATACCAATACCAATTTCCATATTTCGAGGGTCGATCCGAAACACCCTGTATATATGCAGTATACTTAAATAAATATATGCATATTATACATACATATGTAAATATAAATAATAATATGCATAATATAAAGATTTTATATAAAATAAATGACTAACAATAAATCTTGTATTATGATGCAAACTGAGGATGCTCAAAAGGTTTTAAATTGCAAATCCCTCAAAAACTGTGGGTGATAGAAAGAAAATCTGTTCTCATTTTCGTAATCAGCGTGAAAAAGAACATAAGAATCACCCACACTTATCGAAAGGAGAAAAACTTTGTTGAACAGTGTTATCTGAACCCAGGATTTTGATAGATTTTGATAGATTAATTGGTTGGACTAGTAAATGGCAGATGGAAATCGATGTTCAAAAATGCAAAGTCATCCATTTCGATAGAAATAATGAAAACTTTAGTTTTGAGATGCAAGGTACTATCCGTACAGACCGTACTACTATCCGCACATGTCATGTCAGTTCCTGGAGGCGTGCGGATAGTTGAAAAATGTGGATATTTGACGTTCACTTAGAGAAAAAATATAAATGTAAAAAATATACAGTATGAAGTATAATAAATAAAAACAGCAAAATAATTCTAAAAAATAGAAAACAATTATGCAATTATAGAAAAATTACCAGTACATGATGGATGTCATACGGCCAATTTTGTGCGGATAGTTGACATGTGAATTGTGACGTCATAGTTGCGCGGATAGTTGAGAGTCAACTGTCCCTAATTGAAGATTGGTGACGTAATTGGTCCGGAGATGTAGTTCAAAATTAAATCTTTTTAACTTCCAATAGGTTGTTTTTATGTAAATGTTTTCAAAGAACAAACAACTACCGTAACAATACATTTAATATTCTTTCCTAAATTGTAAACAGCATTAAGAAGTTTTAGGGATATATTTTGAGAAAGTTTATTTCAAGTAATTTGGACAACTTTCATGGTTATGTCATGTGAAATAAAAAGGTGGTTACTTTTGAAATTTATAGATTGAAATTTAATGCTAAATGAACTCTAGTAGTAATATATTCTAAATTTAAGTTTAATTAATGTACTTAAAATCTTTAAGCCTTAACTTTTGCCACAGTTTTATGGATTCTATACTTTGTCTGTGTTGAACGAGTCTGATTTTAATTATAGAGATTATAACTGTAAACTGGCTTTATTTTATTTTATTTTAATTTGCCATATGTCGGTTTTACATTTAAGTTTTTGTTTCTGCACCGATACCGAATTGTTTGAATGCATTCTAAATGCAATAACCGCACTAAAATAAGATGGAAAAAGAAAAAGGAAGACTCAAACCAAGACTCAGTGAGACTCAGCTAGTGAGACTCAAACCAAAGCCTACTACAGAGTTTTATCATATCGTTCATGAGGTGTCATACAAAATGAAATCAACACAAGCCCCAATTTATCGTACGGTATTATACATAGTTAAAATGGTCATTTAACCAAATACGATTCAAATAATTCTATGAAAATGTATTATGTACCTAGCAAATACGGTCAAAGGGCCGGATAGAGAAACAATTGTTACTCTGAAGATAATTCATTCAAAATTGTAATATGTATGCGTTCATTCATTTTTAATGGTCTTGTGCATTACAATACAGCTGTATTCAGTTAAATAACTATAAATTGTAGATTAAATTCCTAACAATTCTATTTTAATTTGCTTATGCATTTTATTTTAATTGTCTTGTGTTAATTCTAAATATCAAATTCTTGAAGTAAGAATCAATGTCTGAAGTGGCATTTCCATAAACAAATATTAATTATTGCCAAAAGTTTCATGTTTTCGTTGTAATTGATTTACAAATTCTGTGAGGAATATATTAGTTTCGTAAAAGGGTTTTCATTTATTCCCCTACACGAATTGACAGAGAAATAAGAATATATAACAAGTGATATATATAACTTTGCGTTAAATTTATATTATGTGGTTTAAAGGAAAACAGGCTAAGATAAAGGTATAAATCACACCATAAAAATAAAATATAAAACTACGTCATAAAACAAAACCAACTCAGCTAAGGACCGTCCAAAGCCAGTCTGAGAAATGAGGATGAGGTGCGGTGACGAGCCTGCTGCAGACGTCATTTGCTGGACGTAAGGAAAAGGATATCTATTTTTACCAGTTCGTGACGTTACCGCCCGTCTTAGGGCGCCCTCTGGTGGACGAAGGGCGTTAAATGGACAATGAACCAACCAACTAACCATAACCAAGCCAATAATAAAAATATTCTTCCACATTTAGCGTCGATTCTTCAACTTAAAGAATGTTATTTCTGTTACGCTTTTCTTAACTAAAAATTTGTGCTAATTTTTAATATTTTGTAAAGGCTTGAAATATATTAATTAACACAGAAAACTGATACGGTGAACCGAGACATCATAGTCGATATTTATTTGAGTGATTTCGTAATTTTATTGCTTCACTTGTAATATTAGATTATGTAATTATACTGTCTCACGTCAGTAACATTTAGGATTTATTTTATTTCGAAGGAGGAATGTATAAACACATAAATATGTTACTGTTATAATTTTTATTTTCTGTAATAACGGTTTCTTCTGAATATTTTAGCAGCAACTAAAATAATTGAAGCTTATCTTCCCAACAAAGAAGGAAAACTTTATTAAGTATGTAGCTTACGTACTAATTAATCTTATATTATGATTTATATTTAAATAAATCAGTATTTTCAATTATGTGCATATTTATATTTATATTACATACTATTTTATCATAGTAGAGTCTATCCTGTTAATACTTTCCGAGATCATATTATCAGCTTATTGTTCTCAGTCCTATAACTTATTAGACATTCATAAATATTATATTCACTATACAGAAATAATGGTAAATTCTTACAAGTGTACATTACAGGCTTTGTTAATCAAAACTGTTTTTCTGATGGTTTTTGATGCGGTTTGAACGAAGATTAATTTCGTTCAAACAGCATCAAAAACAATCGGGAAAACATAATTTTAATATATAACCTAAACTAACCTAACCTAACTTAAAATTCCAAAATTCCTCAAAAGCCTGTAATGTACTCTCGTAAAAAAATACCGAAATAATAATGGTAATATGTATAGCAGATACGATAATGTCTGGATATACACTGTACTACCAAAGGTATTAGGACAACATTAATGAAACAAAAGAGAACTGTTCACAACGTATTTATTAGGAGGTAGGCTCACTGTTGGCCTTGATGACAGCCTCAATTCCCTTAGCACTCCAGCAAATATATGCAGGGGTGTCGAGAGCTGCCCCCCGGGCCCCGGGGAAGATTGGTATATGGGCCCCCCTGTTTACTCAGTATTTTATTATGAATGTTTTTTGTGTACATAACAAGCAAACTAATTATATGTCCAAGTCACTATTCAAAACATACAGTATGAATAAACAACTCAAACGAAAATGACCATTTTATTTTTCGAATCAATTATATTAATTCTATCACCATACAATTTAAAAATGCAGTACCAGTCCATGCAAGCAAGACAATTGTTTACTGCAAGATTTTCATAATTAGAAGTGTACTTTCTTTGTCTTCTCTCTAGTAAAGTGGTAAATGATTCTAGTGAAATTTAAAGTACGGGCTAACTGGTGCGAAAAATGCTCTGTATGAATTGGTCCACAATTAACCCACCCCTTATCTCTCCAGTCTAACTATAGAGTAGATCAAGTCTAGCCTAGAGGGGTCAGCCTAGAGATTCCGGAAATGGTCCAGAGCGGGCAGATAAATTGAGGTCCACAGTAGGATTCCTCACCAAATTAGGTTAGGGCAATCTACCTTCACCTTTGTTAAGCTATGAGTTGATGCTGGGTCTTAGGCCACAATGTAGGCCTAATTTGTCTGACCCAGCTTAATTTAATGTGATTAATTTGCTGGGTTAAAAACACAATTAGTCACTTACTGCTAGTTATTAGAGAGTCTCTTTTCCTTCCTGTTTAATTGTCGAGAGCGTACTTGCTGGTGGGGATCTTTTTCGTGTTGTTCTCTCCCTTCTCCAGTTCCGTCCTTCGCCCCGTTCCTCGTTTTCGTTCTCCTTGTTCTCCTCTTCGCGGGGCTTTTTCCACCAGCGTTGTCTTGGTTTTTTCCTCGGTTGGTTGATCGGTAATGTATATCTATTACCGAGCACGCTCTTGTCACACAGTATATAAATACTAGTGTGGAGAATAACTCTGGTGAGCAACCAATTGGTTTCATCCACCCAGTTATTGACATAAAAGGAATTTAATAATTGTTAGATTAACTACCTACCTACTCAGTGAACCATTTTCGTTACCTCCCAACTACCCACTCATCAGTTTTCCATATACTGGGGGCCCCGGGAGATAAAAATTTTGGTGTCATTGTCACCAATTTTTATGTCTGAGTGTAGACTAGCTAACTATTTGACTGTAAATGCCTGTTAATCTGATTAACAGTGCCTATCCTCACCTTCTCATGGAGAAGGTGTAGCATTTAATTAGAAGAGAAAATATACATCCATAGGATGAAACTGTCTATGGTCTTTACCATAAGAAAAGAAAAATGAAAGTTAGAAGATAAAATTACAATTCCCCAGCATCTATTTTTTGTTGTAAAAATAGTCGCGCCTTTAATGCTGTTTGTCGCTGAGGTCTTGTGTCTGTCAATGTTGTAGTAGGATGCGTTACCACTCCTACTGTCAAAGGAATAGTTACTGGAAGTTCAGTGTCTCCAGTTGTTACTGTCAGTGGAGAAGGTTCTCCAAAGTCCATTGTTTTGGGTCCAGACTCTAAAGGGTACAAAAGAGAAATGTCTCTTGTTGTGTCACCCGTTGAAGTCCTTAATTTGACCACTCTTGTTACCCCGTCTGCCCCTGGTCTGAGTTCTAAAACTCTAGCCAGAGGCCAGTATTGTCTTGGAGTACTGTCATGTATGAGAACAAGGTCCCCTACCTTAATTGTGTCAGACCAATCCTTCTTAGTCATTTGTTTATGTCTCTCCCTTAGACCCATCAAGTACTCAGTTTTCCACTGTTTAATGAAATGAGCTTTAACTCTAGTTAAATGTTGTAACTTAGTCTGGAGCTCATCATGTCGTTGAGTCCAGTTTGGGTCTTCTGAAGAGTCTATATTGTAGTCCGGCAGGAGACTAACTTGTTCTCCCCGAATCAAATGATTTGGAGTTAATGGTTCCGGGTCATTAATGTTGTCACTCACATAAGTGAGTGGTCTATTGTTGATGATGTTCTCAATCTCAGCCAGGAGAGTGAGCAACTCAAATAAGTGTATCTGTTTTTTACCAATTGCTTTCTTCAAGCAATTCTTTACTGTTTGTATATTCCTCTCCCAGATAGAACCATACCAAGGAGAGGCAACCGGAATATACTTCCACTTTATGTTTGAATTTTGTATATATAATTGTGTGAGTTCATTGCTTAACAAGTCGTGGATGACTTGTTCACCAGCCTTGAAATATGTAGCATTGTCAGTCCAAACTGTCTTGGTACTGAATGTCGTGCACAGAATCTCTTAAAGACAGCAACAAAAGATTCTGCTGTAAGGTCCTCCACAACATCCAATAAACAGCTCGTGAGGCAGCACATGTAAACAGTACAATGTACATTTTTTGTTCAGTGTCAACCCCCCTACAGTCAATGCTCCTGTATAGTCAATGCCTACAGTCTCAAAGGGTCTGTTGAGAGTAACTCTCTCCTCTGGCAAAGCAGGAGGATTTGGTTTCCTATAGGGCCTAGCATGAATACGCCTACATGTGACACACTCACTCAGGACTGTTTTAACAGTGATCCTTCCCTTGGGTATCCAATAAGTTTTTCTTAATGTAGTTAGTGTCTGTGGTACCCCCATATGATATACATCATTGTGTGTTTTTCTGATGATTAATGTTGTCAAATAGCTAAATCTAGGTAAAAGGATTGGATGTTTGCTTTTGTATGACAGTTTTGATTTGTCTAATCTCCCTTTACACCTTAGAAGGCCTTCCTCATCTCTGAACAAGTTTAGATCCACAACTACTGATGGTACAGGTTCTTTTGTTTGTTTCCCATTAGTCAAGAATTCTAACTCTTTATTGTACTCTTTTGTTGTGCATGGCCTATCCAGTATTTGGTTGCAACTTCTGTATAATTATGATTGTTTTTATTTAGCTGTTTGTTAATTGTAGTTAAACAGTTGTGAGCAAACCTCAAACAGTAGGCTGTGACCCTGACAAGTTTGTTGAAATCAGAATAATTTCATAATTAGTGATTGGTTCAACCTTTTCATTTGAAAAGATTAAATTTAATGTCAAGTTAACTTGTTCCACAGGCCATTGGTCTGTATTACAGAGCCACTTAGGTCCCATAAACCAAGTTTTGTTTGACTTCAACAACTTGTAGGATAAACCTCTGGTCAGAAAGTCTGCTGGATTTTGTTTAGTTGGAACATAGTGAAAGTTTACTTGTAGGCTTTCATTAGCTTCAGCTATTTCTTTTAGCCTATTTCTTACAAAGATATTCTTACTATTAATGCTATCATTCCGTATCCAGGCAAGACAAATCTGACTGTCAAGCCAGATGTGGATATGAGTTATGTTCACATCATGGTAAGCATCCTTAAGCAATGAAATGGTTTTAATGGCTAATGCAGCAGCCAATAGTTCCAATTGAGGTATGGTTCGGGTAGGTTTGAGAGGTGCAACTTTCCCTTTTGCATAAATTAGATGACTTTCTGTAGGACTTACAAGATACGCACAGCACCCATAAGCTTGTGTGCTTGCATCAGCAAACACATGAAGTCTCTGGGGCTTATCCCTAAACCCACAGCACCTTTGAATTTTAATGTTCTGCACTTTTGTTAAATCAGCAGCTAACTTCTTCCAAGATTTTTGATTTTCATTTGTTATTGGATCATCCCACCCAACATTTGTCCTCCAAATTTCTTGGAGGAGAATCTTTGATTTTATTGTTGAAGGCAGGAATAGACCCATGGATCAAAAATTTTGGAAGCCTCTGATAATATTTGTCTTTTAGTATTTGCTTCCTCATCAAGTTTAAAACCTTTAGTACAGATTGAATCATGACTGTTAGAAGTTGCATCCAAATACCAGTTCATACCTAAAGTTTTAACTCTGTCTGATGGCTCAGTAAGACCATTATTATCCTTTAAAATCTTTTTGTTTAAATCCTCATCATTTGAAATCCACTCTCTAAGTTCAAAGTTACCTTGTTGCATAATGTTTTGAGAGTGTTCATAGACTTCAGATAATTCAGATTTTGTTGTTGTTGAGCCTATTAGATTGTCTACGTAAAAATGTTCCTTAAGGAAGTTCAATGTTAAAGAGTTATTAAACTGGTTCAAATGATGTCCAATTGTCAATGCTAATAGGCTAGGTGAGCAATTGGCTCCAAACAACACAACATTAAATCTATAGGTTATGAACCCTTTATTCAAATCAAATGGATCCTTGAACCATAAGAACCTAAGTTGGTTCTTATCATATTCATTTTTAAGATTTATTCTCAAAAATGCCTTTGAAATGTCACTTTGTACGGCATATTTATCTAACCTGAACCTCAGTAAGATCTTCACAAGGTCAGAAATGAGATTAGGACCCTCAATCAGAGCTGGGCACTTGCGTTTTTTTGCGCGTTTTTTTGCGGTACTGCGGTACTGCGGTACTACCGTGTTGGTCGGTACCGCGGAAAGTACCGCGGGAAATTTGAATGCGGTAGCGGTACTGCTGTACTTTCAGCGATCCTTTGCGGTACTGCGTTATGCGGTACCGGTTTGGTAGTGCGGTAGTAGTACCGCAGTACCGCAGTACCGCAAAAAAACGCGCAAAAAAACGCAAGTGCCCAGCTCTGCCCTCAATCAGGCAATCATTCAAACTGTGTTTATCACTGTCTTTGAGGCTACAGTTATATACTACTCTGAGTTTTGTTGTTGGGGCATCTTGTCGATAAACCCCCCTGTGGGTTAAATAATGACAACCATCTTTTTTAAAAGGGTTATTTGTTACTTCTTCAATGAAGCCTTTCTGTAGCTGTTCTTTGAAGACATCATTATATGTTTTTATATTATTATCTTGTTTGAGTTTTTTCATTACTTTATATAAATGTCCTTTAGCTACTTTGAGATTATCTCTTAAAGTTGGACAATTTATTTTCCAAGGTAACTCAATAAAATAACTATTGTCTTTGCACTGAATGGTGTCTTCAAATCTTTCTACCATTAACTGATCTTCTGAAGTTTGATTTGTGTCATGTATACCCACAGATTCTAGCAACCATAAAGTTTGAATTGCCTCATCCAAAGTTTCATTTGATAATGATGAATTAATGTTCTCAGTTGAGATAATATTATTCAAAGTGTTGCTATTCTTACAGGTGTTATGTAGGACTGAGTTGAGGCACATAGTATTTGTTGGTCATGAACTATTTTGGTTTAGGTCTAGGTTGTATTTGGATAGATCACCCAAAGGGGCTATCCCTGATGGAGTCTGAATAGCTATACCATTACCTATCTCTACTATGCCCTTATGAATAAGATTAATATAATCTGCCCCCATTAACATTTCAATGTTAGCTACTGTATTGTTAGTGATATGTCTATCAGCTATTTTGTAGTGTTTTCCCAAATGATTTATGGTTTGTTCTAGTTTGGGTACAACCAGTTTGTTTTGTCCTACTTTAGAAATAATAACTGCTTCAATTTTCTCTAATTTATTTTCTAACTGTAGTTCCAGGTCAATTGTCTTATAGCTATTTTTGTCCGAGTTATCCTTAACAAAGGATGCAATATTGAGTTTTTGTTCATTCGGGTTTGGTGTCAAACCCAATTTATTTACTACATTTTGTGAAACAAATGTTTGTTGAGAACAACAGTCTATAAGACATCTCACTGGAGTGGTGCTACCCTCACTATTCACTAAGTCCAAAGTAATAGTTGGTAAAAGAATCTCAGTGTTTTTTGTTACGTTGTTTGAACAAACAGAATGTCCCATGAAAGTGGCATTTTCTTGATTACCTTTGTTTGGTGGAGGTATCTTTTGAGTTTGAGTACTATTGTTTGGACACTTTGGTGAATCACACATTGATGAGACATGTCGTAAACTTTTACAAAACTTACACTTGAATCTTAACCTAGATTTACAGTCTTTCTTATAATGTCCCTGGCCAGTACACTTTTTACATAGGTTCAACTGTTCACATCTTTTAGCTCTTTGGATAAAGTCTGAATATTTATCACACCCAGTACTACTGTGTTCATTACTTGCACAAAATTTGCAATGTAGTGTGTAAGTTGAGGCAGCAGTTACATTAAAGTTCTGTGATGTAGGTGTTCGTGTATTACAGTTGGTCACATTTGATTCTACACTATAAAGTTTTGTCTGTTTGGCTGTAGCTAGTTGGTCTCTGGGAACAGTCTTTGGTTTATCCATAGTCTGGGTCTTATTTTGTGTTGGAATATTTCTCAATTTGTAATTAGTTAGGATATTGGGAAAGTGTTTTCTTATACTTTCTAGATTAGGATAATTTTCTCCCGTCTTTAGAATTAAAATATCTTTAACCCTCAAAGGAAGGCACCTAAGAACTATGCCTTGTATAATCCAAGATGAAGCTTTAATATCTATCTCATTGCTAACTGGTTGTCCTATAATAGCTTCTAATTTTGTATAAAAATTTTCCATATCACTATGGTTATCTTTTTGGGTGCAAAATCAAAAATTTGTTGAGATAATTCATATACAATCTCATCTTTATTAATGTAATTACGTTTTAAGAGATCAATAGCTACTTCATATGAATTCCCTACGGCTGGTAAATAGGCTATCAGGTTATAGGCTGGGCCTTTAAGGAAACTAGTTAAGTAGCTAAACTTTTCAACAGTTGAAATATAAGGTTTATTACCTATTAAACTCTCAAATTTGTCAATGAAAGATGGGAATTGTACCGTGTCCCCTTCAAATGTTGGTACTAGCAAAATGGGTAACTGAGCCCTCAATTCTTGTGACTCAGGATTTAGCATGCCACTTAAATTTTGTTGAAGGTTAGCTCTACTTTGATTAAAATCAGAATTAGGTTTATTTGGTGTTAAGTCAGTCAAACGAGACCGTAGTCTCCTTATTTGCTGTTCAATTGAGATTACCTGATCATCATTATCAGCGTAAAGGTCTATCAATTGTTCTTCAGCCATTTCGGATTCAACTAACTCTGAAATACTCTCATTAATGGCTATTATTTCCTTCTTTTTAGTTTCCAATTTAAGAATTACACACTCTAAATCTTCCTTACCTGGTTGTGTAATATTGTTAAAAGTGTTCACAGCCTTTGTAACAGCTCCCAACTTTGCCCCCCTTTTCTTTTTTAACTTTTTCAATTCCGCACTGTCCATGTCTAAGTCAAAATTGTTTAACTGGGGATCGTAATGAAATAGAGGACAAGAAGAAATTACCAGAGAAGAGAGAGCACAGACAAAACAGTCAAGTTTAAATTTGGTTTAATCCCCACCAACTACTTATGTGTCACTCAGGTCTAAGCTTATAAGAGAATGAGACTCCTTAAATGTAAATGTTTCCTAGTTAGGCCCTAGGTTGTAGACCTAATTAGGCTTGCTCAGGTTAGGCTTAGGCTAGACCATTTAGCCTAATTCTGCAATTTTTTTGTTAAGTAAGGTTAAGGTTTGTAAATTCCCCACACACGGACCACCAATGCGAAAAATGCTCTGTATGAATTGGTCCACAATTAACCCACCCCTTATCTCTCCAGTCTAACTATAGAGTAGATCAAGTCTAGCCTAGAGGGGTCAGCCTAGAGATTCCGGAAATGGTCCAGAGCGGGCAGATAAATTGAGGTCCACAGTAGGATTCCTCACCAAATTAGGTTAGGGCAATCTACCTTCACCTTTGTTAAGCTATGAGTTGATGCTGGGTCTTAGGCCACAATGTAGGCCTAATTTGTCTGACCCAGCTTAATTTAATGTGATTAATTTGCTGGGTTAAAAACACAATTAGTCACTTACTGCTAGTTATTAGAGAGTCTCTTTTCTCCTTCCTGTTTAATTGTCGAGAGCGTACTTGCTGGTGGGGATCTTTCTTCGGTGTCTGTTCTCGTCCCTTCTCCAGTTCCGTCCTCTCGCCCCCGTTCTTCGTTTTCGTTCTCTTTTGTTCTCCTCTTCGCGGGGCTTTTTCCACCAGCGTTGTCTTGGTTTTTTCCTCGGTTGGTTGAGCGGTAATGTATATCTATTACCGAGCACGCTCTTCTCACACAAGTATATAAATACTAGTGTGGAGAATAACTCTGGTGAGCAACCAATTGGTTTCATCCACCCAGTTATTGACATAAAAGGAATTTAATAATTGTTAGATTAACTACCTACCTACTCAGTGAACCATTTTCGTTACCTCCCAACTACCCACTCATCAGTTTTCCATACTGGCTTTCAATTACAATAGTTCCCAGATCTGTCAGTCGGTCTTGGGCAATGGTGGACTGCAGATAATAGTTTATCTGTTTCAGTTTAACTATGATAATCTCTATAAAATGTATGTTCATTAATTATATTTCCTCTCTGTTATTTAATCAATTGTTTTATTAATATTTTTAGATTTTATCACCCCTCCCCCCTCTTCCCGGGCCCCCAAGAGGGCTGGGCCCCAGGGATTTATCCCGGCTTCCCTGCTCTCTCGGCGGCCCTGGATATATGCACAGTAAAGACGAATTATACCTTTGATGATAAAAGCATGGCGCTTAGCACAAAATTAGGACATGTTCTCGCAAAGAATTTTGGCTATAAGGACATTGCAAATTTATCCTCTGGTAGCCGTGGCAGCCATTTTCCAAAATGGCCGCCAGGGACTTTTAGCGGTTGCCTGTGTACGCTATAATTTTGTTGTGAAAAGGATTTGGTGATATTCCTTGCCCTTAAATCTGCTTAATCAAGTACCATAATGACTTCCCAATTCATATATTGCCATAACCAGTGGCGTAACTAGGGTGGGGCAGGTGGGGCGCGTGCCCTGGGCGCCAAATTTGGGGGGGGCGCCATTTTTATGATTTAAAAAAAAAAATTTAAGAGTAAAAGCATGCTCATTTGGAAATGTACCAGTACCATATCTCTAGCCATCGAATTTCCATGAATTTCAGATTCTTAACTTCATTTAACTTTATTAATTCATTCTATTTTTATTAGAATTTTATTATGAATTATTAATTTATTCTATTTTTTTTGTTTCTTTCTCTAGAAAATTTTACCATGAAGTGAACATTGCCAATACCGAAAAGTCCGAAAAAGAAGCTGAGTGGAGCAGAAGGCAGGAAGAAAAGAAAAATGCAAGAAGCAGAAGCTTCAGCAACAGAAAAACAAAAATGGCGAGATGTTCTCCACAGAATTCTCCATTGCATAAAATTTTTAGCAACTCAGAACCTTGCATTGCGTGGTCACAAGGAATCCCTTAGACAGGAAGAGGAAAGCGATATTGGAAATTTTCTTGGGTTATTAAAATTGTTGGCAAGGTTTGATCCTGTCATGAAAGAACATCTCAGTATTTGGAAAAGCACCCTGGAAGAACATCATATTTATCTCCGTTAGTGCAGAATGAATTTATTCAGCTGATGGCTTCTACTGTTCGCCAGAAATTGTTACAGAGCATTCATAAGGCCAAATATTTTGGCCTCATGTTTGATTCTACTCCAGATCAAGCACATCGAGAGCAAATGGCAGAAACAGTTCGTTATGTTGATATTGATTTTCAGGAGAAAACAATTTTTATAAAAGAGTCTTTTCTTGGATTTATCCAATTAAAACGAAAGGATGCTGAAAACATTGTGGAAGTGATTTTGGAACAACTGGAAAAAGACAAAATGCCGTTAGAAGACTGTCGATCTCAATGCTATGACAATGCTGCAGTTATGGCTGGTTATAAAAGTGGTGTTCAACAGAGGATTATTGAAAAAAATAGCAAAGCTATTTTTGTAAACTGCGATAATCATTCTCTCAATTTGGTTGGAGTGCGTGCTACTAACCATGATGCAGTGATGGTGACTTTTTTTGGTGCAATTCAGTCGCTTTATTCATTCTTTTCACGTTCAACTCTCCGTTGGCAAAAGCTGAAAGATGCCAAACCAATAGTCAGTGGCGGATCTACTATGAAACTAATTAAGCTTAAGCTTCAGGGCCCCTAATCCAAGAGGGGCCCTGAAGCAACTTTTTTTTTAATGAGTGAATTTTTCAACAAAATCGATGGAGTTTTTTTAAGTGTTTGTTATTAAAATAAGGCTATTTTAGTGATAGAATCATAAGCCAATGGGTTGAAGTACTTAATATTGACCTTAGAATATGCTCTAATACCCATTTCATATGGCCTCAAAATGCCCCTGTAATTGGTCAAATTTCAAAATTTTCTCGGGGGCTTGCAGCGCCCGAACCCCCAGCTGTATGGGCTCGCTCAACTCGCCAGAATCTATTCATAGTCTACATTTTGGCAGCTGGATCCTCGAATCCTTCGTTGGTGCACGGCTTAATAGTTCTATAGCTCAGCCCTTATGCTAGAGCCAATCGGAACCATAAAAACATCTGAATTCTCAATTCAGGCTGCACTCGTCTCGCTTGTGCATTTTAACAAAAAATCAGATTTTCACCTCTTTATCCTAACGAGCCCCCTCTGATGACCTTCTACCTCTCTATTAGAGAATGAACCAATACTTTTTTCCGCGCATTGATGTTGGGTAGTGTGATTTTCGTTCCTCCAAGGCCCTTTGAACCTTGTTGGTTGTTGCCCTATTGTTGCTAGTTGCGAAGGGGCCCCCATAACAGTTCAAGCCTCAGGGTCCCAAAAATGTAGGTCCGCCACTGCCAATAGTTGTCAAATCTGAATCTGAAACTCGATGGAGTTCCAGAACAGAGGCTGTGAAGCCTGTTCATGAATACTTTGATATTATAGTGGAACTCTTGCAAAGCATGGTTGATGATCAAAATGAAACTGTTGATACAAGAGGTGATGCAAGGCAGGTGCTGAATCAAATTTTGACTTTTCATTTCTTGGCTTTGCTTGGATTTTGGAACAAAATTCTTGTTCGGATTGATCGTGTTCAAAAACGACTCCAAGATCATACCATGAACTTTCATGATGCTGCTTATGATTTAAAAGCCCTTCAATATTATTTTTTAAGCAGTCGAGAATCATTGGCCAGTGAATCACTTGAAGCAGGGCTGAAACTGTGTGATGAATGGGATATTCAAGTAGAAAGACGCCCCAGAAAGAAGAAACAAATGCCTGGTGAAAAACCAAGGATGTAGTGTTAACTGCGAAAGAAGAAATGATGAGAATAACGAAAGAAACTATTGATCGTCTCCATAATGAAATGGAAGAAAGATTTGTCCGTCTCCATGACTTGGATTCAAAATTTGGATTTCTTTTAGATGCTAGAGGATTATTGTTTGACTCAAATGAAAGCAACAGTAGTCATGACGTAAATATCTTAAAGAAAAGTTGTCTCAACCTTGGACAGTTTTATAACAATGATATTGACGGCTTTGAGATTTATGAAGAAATCCTGGATTGTAAGATGCTTCTGAAAAGTCGCCCAAATGTTCAAATTTCTAAAGCTGAGGAACTCCAAGTTTATTGTTCAGTGTGGAGATGAAAATGTTTTTCCAAATTTGAGAGTAGCTATTCAGATAATGCTCACTATTGCAATTTCAATTGTCAGCTGTGAGCGATCTTTCAGCAAGTTAACATTGATCTTATATTTGAGAGCTTCAATGGGCCAAGAAAGACTTTCTGCTTTAGCCTTGCTCAGCATTGAACGTGAGGAAACTGAAATAACAAATTTTGATGACATTATTGATAAGTTTGCATCAGAAAAAGTAAGAAAAATGCATGTTTAGTGTGAAGTTCCAAATTATTCATTAAAAGAGCCAAAAATAATAGGTGCAAACAAGGCATTTCTTTTAAAGTACCATATAATTGGAATGATTTTTGTCAGTATCTAATATTCTAATTGCTAATTCTGCTATCGGTAATTCAGTAAAATTCAAGAAAACATCAAAGTGCATTCTCATGAAAAGTTATGCCTCTCCTTGTACATATATTAATTGTTTCTGTTGTAATTCGGCAAATAATTAACCATACTTTGGTTCTATAAAATTAAATTGTATTAATAGAAATTTAATATCAGCCTTAATAGTAAATATACGCGGTTATGTATATGGATAGAAAAACATTAAAGTATAAACTGTAAAAATAATTTTTATGAATTGTATTTTCATTTCATTTCAATTTATTTTTACATATTTTTGTACAGTTTTATATGTATATAACTGTTTTTCATTTTCATTTGTCATAAAATAAACTTCTTCTTAAAAGTATATTTTGTTAGCGGTATTATTACGAGTAACCAGTTTGAGTACCATTATAAGAATTCAGCCAGAATTTTAAAGAACACTGGTTTTAAGGGCGCTATTTATTAATTTGCCCTGGGCGCGATTAACCCTAGTTACGCCTCTGGCCATAACATAACAGAAAATATAATGTATCATTTAGGTAATGTGTTTTTTAAACCTCCAAAATGAGTGTAATTTAATAACATTGGCTACTATTCTCTGCTTCCAGAACCACGATCAGAGCCATGGAAAAAGAGTTTAAGGTTGTGAACCTCCAGAAGTCTGGTATCCAGAGTTCTCAAATCTAAAAAATAAAAATCAGAACCTGAACTCCAAAAAATAAGAATTCCGTCCCAAAAATAGGAATATCCATAATATACCGTTAACATTTTATTTTGATAGCCAAATGAAATGAAAAATTGAAAAATTAAGAAATAAGAACAAATTTGTTCTTAGAAATAAGGACACTCGAGAACTCTGCTGGTATCTCTGGCAAACAAGGCTTGCAAGCTGATTGGGAGAAATCTTGTGCCAGGAGGACACTTCTGAAGTGCTTCGGTGCCCAGCAAAGTCAAGACGTGCGACTGAAGGAGTAGAGTACAGAACGATGGCTGGAAATCTCTTGGGTTTCCACGAGATTGGGTGTTTACCCAGCAACCTACAACTTTCGCGGCTAGACGGCGGCGGTGGCACTGATGAAACTTTATAGAACAACAATGCCAAATGGCATGATTCGTGCAGGTTCCGGTACAACAAGACACAACTCCAGAGAGCAGAGAAGAGGAAACCACCCCGTGCAGAAGCTTCAGATCTCCTAAAGTACACACGCCCAAGTATGAAACGTACCCGTTCTTCAAGAGACCTGTATTTTTTTCTGTGACGAACAAGCCGGTAGCGTGGCACTGCACCAGGATTCAGCTTTTGACCTGGATATTCGTGTCAGGTGGTGCACCCTCAAATTACAGGATCAACCTTTGCTGATGAAACTAAGTGCAGGTGATCTAATCGCTCAAGAGGCCAAATATCATGTTCAGTGTTTAGTCTCTCTCTACAATAAAACGAGCGATGCAAAGCCATCAGGTGAATTGGACAATGACAGAAAACCAAGGCTGAGCTGAGCTGAGCTGAGCTGGTTTCGTACATTAACAAATCCCGCATAGACAGTGAAGTTGCACCAGGCTTCAAAATGACAGCCCTGGCTAATTTTACTGTACAAAACTACAACTCGGAACCAAGGTAACAGGACGTGTTCATTGTTAGAAAATCTAGAAGAGGAAGAGCCATTGTTGTCCCAAGGCGATATGATGACTAAGCTGATTGATGCATCATTGCTTGTATATATTAAGTTAAGGTGTGTGTATATAATATATATATATATATATATATATATATATATATATAATATATATATATATACAGGGTGTTTCAGGAGGAAAGGTCAATACTTCGGGAGGTGATAGTATCGGTCATTGTGAGAAAAAAAGTTCATATGAACATGTGTCTAATTCTGAATGGTTACGGAGATAGAACTGTTTGAATCTACGAATACAAAAGCATTGTTAATGGTAATCAAGAAAGAGAAACCAATTACTGTTTCTAACATTTAATGTTTAAACATTGACATTTTGAATGGTATCAGATACAGAAATGACAAATTTGTTACAGTTTACAATACATTTTCGAAAATCCCACCGTCAACCTCAATGCTTGCAACTCGTGTGCGAAGATCGCGTGTTGTTCGTCTGAGTTGATCTTGACGTTCCTTTATGCTGGCAACAGCATCCAAAATGCGCGCGAGCAATTCGTCTCGTGTATCCACCTTTCTTTTGTAAACTTGACTTTTCATCACCCCCACAAACAATAATCTAACGGAGAGAGGTCTGGAGACCTTGGTGGCCATTGAATGGGACCACCGCGGCCGATCCATCAACCAGGGAAAGTTTGATTTAGGTACTGCATCACCAGACGGGTAGAATGTGGAGGAGCTCCGACATGCTGAAAGTACATACCAGTGCGTGTAGCCAAAGGAACATCCTCCAATAGTCCTGGCAATTCATTTTGCAGAAATTCTAGGTAACTTTGTCCTGTAGGGCGATTCCCTAAAGTAACGGGCCAATCAGCTGATCATCGATGATACCGCACCACACATTGGCAGAGAAGCGATGTTGAAAATTTGTTTCCACAGTGGCATTTGGATTTTCGTCTGATCACCGATGAGAGTTACGAGTGTTGTTGATACCGTCACGGGTGAAAGTAGCTTCATCGGTGAACAGTATTAATCGAAGCAATCAGCGATTAGCATTTACCCAATGACAAAATTCCAGTCGCATGGCAGCGTCTCCTGGTTGAAGGTGTTGTACACGCTGTACATGATATGGATGCAAGCCTTCCTCACGTAATGTTCGCCATACTCTTGTGTGTGGTACACCGAGACGTGTAGAAATTCTTCGTGAGCTAGTAGTAGGACTACGCTCTACCAATTGAAGAATGTTTTCCACTTCATCCACATCTTGTTGACCTTCACGTTCAGATGAAACATGAGCGCTGGGAAGTGTACCAATCTCACGCAATGTGTTGAAAACCCTGGTAAACACTCTTCGATCCGGAATTCTGCGGTTCGGAAACCGTCGACGGTATTCTGCAATCTGCAACAGCAGCTGTTGCACTTCCATCGCAAAAACCGTAGACATACACCATATCTGCATATTCGGCATGTGTGAAGGTGTGTGGCATTCTTAACACTGCTTCAAACACCAAACAACGTCACTCACAACAGTCAACTGTCGATTGGCTTATGTTACATGCTTACATTACAGCTTACATGGTTCATGGTTATAGGGGAGGGAAGGGGGAGGAAGAGCTGCGCGCGCATCAGATTCAAACAGCTCTATCTCCATAACCATTCAGAATTAGACACATGTTCATATGAACTTTTTTTCTCACAATGACCGATACTATCACCTCCCGAAGTATTGACCTTTCCTCCTGAAACACCCTGTATATGTATATATATATATATATATATATATATATATATATATATATATATATATATATATATCATAATTGTAAGGTTAGTGAAAAATTCACTTAATTTAGAGCTAGCATTTTTGGGCTCTTGTGGCATCATTGTTTGGGCACTCTTGTGACATCATTTTTTTGGGGGGGAGGGCATGGGCGCGTCCTTTTCTACTCGTTTGTTGAATGCGGCACTTACAGGGCGTGGTCTTGTAGAGAACTCTCTTGCAATTCAGTTTGGTTATTTAGATACAATATTGTTGTATCGTGCAATAGTGCAGGTTGTGTTGTTGTTACAAGGTTTAGAAAGAAGACCATAAATAGTCTAGGCTGGATGCTACATGGTAGCTATTGCAATGAAATGGAGGTTAAAGCTCTTTTTGTTAAGATTGAGGAGAACAGCCATGGTTTGGAAAGGCATTTGAAAGCTTTTTGGGAACTTGAATCCATTGGCATAAAGGACAAACAGGTGAAGTAGGCAAGTACAGTGAATAGGGAGGTTTTAGAGCAATTTGAAAAAGGTAATGGGCTTAGAGATGGTTGCTACGAAGTTGGCCTCCCTTGGAAGGATTCTTGCAGACCCAGCTCAAACCTTCAGCTAGCTAATAGGAGGTTGGAGACTTCATTACACAGGCTAATAAAAAATGAGGAGTTGTTAAATGAATACAATGAGGCCATCCTAAGCTATGTAAAGGAGGGTTATGCTGAAAGGGTGCAAGGTGAGTTGGTGAGCCAGGAGGCACATTATCTGCCACACCATGCAGTGATACGGCGAGACAAAACTACCACCAAACTGAGGGTAGTTTTTTATGGCTCAGCCAAGGACAATGGTGGTGTGTCCTTGAATGACTGTTTGGATGCTGGGCCAAATTTAAATGCAGATTTATTTTCATTGTAACTGAGATTCAGGTTTGGTAGAGTAGCATTGACTGCAGATGTGAAGCAAGCATTTTTGAGGATAAAATTAAAACCAGAGGACAGAGATGCAGTAAGGTATCTGTGGCTGGATACGAAAAACTTGTTGGAAAATGAACCCAAGGTTCAAGCATATAGAATGAAGTCAGTGTTGTTTAGCCTCAGCTCTAGTCCATTTCTGTTGGCAGCTACTATGCAGTACCATTTTAAGAAATATTCTGAAGTCTATCCTAATACTATTCAACACATAAAGCAAAATTTTATGCTGATGATTTGCTGTGTTCAGTGGATAATACAGAAACGGCTAAACAGATATTCATGGAGGCGAGAGCTATAATGAGGGAGGCTGGCATGGAGCTTAGAAAATGGCAGACCAATCATTCTCAGTTACAACAGTTTATGAGTCAGTCCTGTGTAAGACCTGATGCAGCAGAAAGTATTGAGGATTCTGGTATGAAGGAGTTGTGGGCAATAGACAAAGGTGCTAGGCATTGTTTGGCAGCAAGGAGAGAATTTGTTTACCTTCACTGGGAAATTTTTAGTTGAGCTTGCTGAGAATGAGATAAGGTGGACAAAACGTACAGCTCTTAGTTTAGCTTCTAAGGTCTTTGATCCTCTTGGATTTAGGGCTCCATTTGTGATACAGTAAAAAATTTGGTTTCAGGGCCTCTGTGAAATTGGACTTGGTTGGGACCAAGAGTTATCCGATCATATGGTGGTAAAGTGGAAATATTGGTTCAAAGAATTGGCACATCTTGGAGACATTGAAATCCCAAGATGGTACTTTGGAGAGTTGAACAATAGTCCAGATAATTTGGAGCTGCACATTTTTTGTGATGCAAGCGAGGAAGCAAGCTTATGCAACTTGCATTTATATAAGAGGCACATTTGAAGAGGAAGTAAGTTGGAGGTTGGTTGCTGCAAAGAGCAGAGTAGCACCTTTGAAAAGGCTTTCTATTCCAAGGTTGGAATTGATGGGTGCAGTCATTGCTAGTCGTCTTGCAGTTACAGTGCAAAACTCTTTGGGCCTTTATGAAATTCCAAGCTATTATTGGGTAGACTCCACTATAGTTTGGCGCTGGTTAAGAAGCCAGGCAATGAAATGGAAACCATTTGTTGCCAATAGGGTGGAGAAAATTCAAGCGCACACAGATCCAAAGCAATGGAAGCATTGTCCAGGCACCCAAAACCCAGCTGATTTACCAACACGAGGAATTTCAATGAAAGATCTTGCACAGTCAAGTTTGTGGTGGAATGGTCAGAGTGGCTAAAACTTGGAAGTGAAAATTGGCCTTCTTATCAGCCTATTGTAGGAGAATGCCAGCTGAAGAAGAATGGGTGAGTGAGAGGAGAAAATGCACCGTGAACAGTTGTCAAGTTATGCAACAGGACCCCGCATTGAGGCTTGAGGACATTAGCAGTCTGAAAAGGTTGTTAAGAGTGACAGCATGGGTATATAGATTTATAGATAACATTAAGGGAGAAAAAGAAGGGAAGGAATTATGAACTGTAAGGAGATTCAGCAAGTCAGGCACTACAGGGTGGAATAGGTGCAGAAGGAAAAATTTGGTGAAGAGAGAAAATTGCTCACCAGCAGTCCATTACAGGTTCTACCAACACATTCTGCTCTCAAAGATTTGGATATGTTTATGGATCAGGATTTATTGAGAGTAGGAGGTAGACTACAGTTTTTGGGGCTTCCATAGGAGAAAAGACATCCAATTTTGCTACCTTCTGGGAGGCACTTTGTGGCCCTTTTGATCCTGGATACGCATAAGTTGTTACATGCTGGAGATAGAGAAGTGATAATAGAGATCAGACAGCAGTTTTGGATTCCCAAAATTAGACAAGTAGTGAAAAAGGTCTTGCATAGATGTGTGGTTTGCAAACGTTGGAGAGCAAAGCCTTATCATGAAAAGGTGGTTCCACTTCCAAGAGAACGGTGTGTCTATACTGTCCTATTTGATGTAGTTGGAGTAGACTTTGCAGGTCCAGTCTATGTGCATGAGCAAGGGGAGTCCAACAAAGGTTATATATGTCTTTTCACATGTGCTACCACCAGAGCAATCCATTTGGTGTTGGTAAGCAACTTAAGTAGTGATGTATTTCTTTGGTCTTTAAAAGGTTTGTGAACAGAAGGGGTTTCCCAAATAAATCATGCCTGATAATGCAAAAACATTCAAAAAGGCTGCAAAGGAACTCCAAGAAGTTTGGTCCTTGCTAAAAGAGGAGGGATTTCAGTCCTACTTTTCACATCATGAGGTACAGTGGGAGTTTATTGTTGAGAGAGCACCATGGTGCGGAGGATTTTGGGAAAGGCTAGTGAGAACTGTAACATGTCCATTAAATAAACTTTTGTCTAATGCTCACTTGAGCAAAGAAGAATTCTGCACTGTTTTGTGTGAAGTAGAAGCAATGGTGAACAGCAGGCCCATCACCTTTCTTTATAATACAGTAGTATGCAGGATGCAGAGCCATTGACACCAAATCACTTTCTTTGTGGTAAACGATTAACATCAAGCCCCAGTTTGCCAGTAGACTTACAACATATCCAGAGCAGTAAAGAAAAGTTAACCAGTAGGTTCAAGTACCTTGAAGAGCTACAAGATCAATTATGGAAGAGGTGGCAGAGGGAATACTTGCCAGAACTCATCAGGCAATGTAAAGGGCTCCACTGCAAATTGTATGAAGGTGGGAAAGACCAAGGCAATGCTAGAAGCTTGGCATAATTGAAGAGTTGTTTGTTGGCAAAGACAATTTAGTTAGGTCTGCACTGATAAAGACTTCAGGAGGAAAATTAAAGAGACCTACTGTATACAAAAACTCTATGTTTTAGAAATCAGCAAAACCACGGATAGTCAAGATGAAGCATTTGGGTTACAGCCTCATGGAGAAGGCTAAACTTGCAGAAGGTAATGACAACAATGCCTCTTCGGTGGGGAGTATTAGAAAATCTAGAAGAGGAAGAGCCATTGTTGCTTGTATATATTAAGGTAAGGTGTGTATATACACACACATCCATCTCATAATTGTAAGGTTAGTGAAAAATTAACTTAATTTAGAGCTAGCATTTTTGGGCTCTTGTGGCATCATTGTTTGGGCACTCTTGTGGCATTTTTTGGGGGGAGGGGGGTAGCATGGGCGCGTCCTTTTCTACTCGTTTGTTGAATGTGGCACTTACAAGTCGTGGTCTTATAGAGAGCTCTCTTGCAATTCAGTTTGGTTGTTTAGATGCAAGATTGTTGCATCCTGCAATGGTGCAGGTTGTGTTGTTGTTGCAAGGTTTAGTGCCCCTTTTGTTTTTTTCTTAATTTTATTAATTTTTGTTAATTTTTTTCAATTAACTTTCTTAATTTTATTCTACTGAGGTCTAAATTAGGCCCACATCGAGTCAGCAACCCTGAAGTAGGACCTAATAGGACTTTCAAGTCCGTAAGTTTGTTTTAGTCTAGCTTAACTTAGGCTATAAGTTAAAGTAGCCCCTCAGAACTTGGCTGTTCAAGGCTCAGCTGAGATTCTGAACCCAATCAAAATAAATAAAATAACATTCATACATCACAACTTAAGAGTCGTATCTTAGGCTACTTTCCAGACTTAGAAGCTCACAAGCAGTCATATGGTTGAAGCAAGTCCCCAGTTCCAGTTTTGGTCGGTTGTTGTGCAGCTGGAGCTGAAAGTAATGATCTATGTGTGAGCAATCCGAGAGGATAATTTCCTTCTCTTCACAGATGCCTTGGCAAAGATCGTTCCTCGGTTCTTTGTACTGGGTCACACCAACTATGCCAGGTGGATTCCAGTTCATTCATTTGACATGGTGGCGTTATACATTGTGTGTTTGTCACACGAAAAATTGGTGAGTGATGGGGATGAAACTATAAAGAATCACCATTAATTCGATTAAAAACTACGGGGGACTGTCCCTCATAGCACCGCCCCTGGGGTTAGAGTTAGATTAGGTTAGGGTTAGAGAGTTGGGTTACGTGTGGTTAGGTTACGTTGTGCCGTCACTAGTAAATATTTCCTGGTTAATTTTGATGTATTTTGGATCAAGTTATATACCTTCGCGGTCGCGGTAACGTTGAATATAGGCAGACTTTTCATCTTCGGTATCAACTCCTCGCGGATACCCTGATGCCTCAACCTTATCCTTCAAAAAGGTGTTTATACTGTATATGGTGTGAAAAGGTTGGGTAGCTTCTGAAACCTCCACACCTCATGTATCTTCAGTATTCTATAACCATGGCGCACGGCTAGGGCCAACTCAGGACTTGTATATACGCCTCTGATCTTACGCTGGTGGGGTATATGGTTACATTCGCCGTTATCCTCTTCCGCGCACTTCACGCACAGGGGAAACATGAGCTTGTCGTCGATAACGACAGGTAAGATCGGCATCCATAAATTGCGTGGGGGGAGTACGTCTACGAAAGAGAGCCCAAAGTAACGATCATTCAAATTTTTTGAAAATTCATTGATGGAGGGTAGGCTAGGTCCCACCAGTTTCTCAGGAGCGCCCACGGGGTACGGATTGCTCTTCATCACGTATGGGTATAAAGAACAGAAATCGTAGTAATGGAGCTTCACGCCCTCCGTAGGTGGAAAGTATAGTCTGAAAGGATTTGTACGTCCTCCAAACAAGCTATCACCACATTTGAGAGGATCCAGCACCATTGAACGCTTGATCGTTTTTATTTCCTCACGGTACACCTCGTCTGTCTCCATCCGTGCATCATATTCATGCTCCCACAAGACTTTGTGAGTGAACTGTGATCCTATAAGTTGATCGCGAGTGCGGGTCGATGCAAGACAGTCGGCAGGAGACCTACCGTGGATATCTCCGGTGATTCCGCACTCAGGACGGGGGCATCCATGCCACCAGCAACCGTTAAAGGAGTACACAGTCTTCACACCAGTGACACGGTTTTCACTTAACCCATCAACCCAAAAAACACGTCCATTAATCTTAATGGGTACTTCACCCGTGTTGCGGGCGTGCTTTATGTATACACCTGTCTGTTGCTGTAGGTGTATGAGCCAGTAAATAGCCTTGTGCCCGTAACTGCGGGGATTGTTTCGGTGAATAATGGCTAAGGTGTCTTTCGGCATGAAGTTATTCTTGAACACCGTAAAACATAATGATGCGATGGTGGTTGCGACTTGCAGTGGATCGCATTTGAAACGGGCTATGTACATCCTTCTAAAGGCCTGGAAACATACTCTAAGCACGCGCACATCATTCACGCAATAACGCTCACATTCATCAGCTATATTATAAGGGTTACTTTCATTAAAACTGTCGTAGTATCGATCAAAGTCTTCACGTTCATCCATACAGTCAAAATAATGTTTGGGGGTGGTGGGCCTACGTAGTTTAAAGTCTCGCTGGTGAGGAAAGTGTAAGGGAAGTATCCTTTGGAAACTTCAGCTGCTACTCCCATCACCTTGGGTAGCTTTGCTAATTTACAAGGTGTGAATAATAAAGTATCTTTAAATTGTACATTGCCTCTTATCTGCATCTGTATTAATTTGTTGCTCTTTTCAATGGATCACCTGTAAAATATCTCAGAGGATTCGTGTTCAAGCAACTCCTTATAAAGGAACTGCGTGTCAAACTTTGCCCGTTATGGGCGAGAATATACACAGTCATTTTTTTGAACTTGTCGGCTAATTGACAATATAGGACACAAATAGTTTCACAGGGACTATCGCTAACATTCGTTTTAAAACGTTTGTCCGTTTACCACATTTGGGGCAACTCGTCACATTCGATATCCATACACTCATCACAGATAGTCTGGCTCACAAGTAAATGTGGAATTACCTCTTTGGTTTCAGCGTTCGTATATGTTTCTATATCGTAGTATACAGTTATACAAGGGTTATTTTTAGGCTTAGCATCTTTCATATAACACACATGCTTTACTCCATCCGCCTTATATTCCTCCTGGCATTAGGACAGTGAATTACGTCACACTTGTGCTTAAATTTTCCCCAATTATCCATTGTGTGAAACATACCACATTCACAGATTCTCATTTTCCTGCACGTGCCAGTTGATTTATGAAAATCAAAACAGCTATTATTGAAAAATGTGCGTCTACACACATCACAGTCTCTCTTCTCAGCTTCAACTACACGGCTTTCACATTTGGTGCTTTTAACACTGCTCACATACCATGTGACATTCTTTACATGTCTCACTATATCATCCGCAAACTCGAGGCCCTTACACAAATCATGATGTCTCCCATATTTGACTTTTGTCATAACTCGCGTAAAGCCACCTTATATTACGGATGGGGAGATACGTTGTCCCTGACAATCCTAAATAAGTAGGGGTCTTGTACGATCTCTCACACAGCTTTTAAAAACATACACAGTCCTACGACGATCATCCAACCCAAACACAACTATGCGGACATTCATTTCCTGTTCTACCCTTCTCAGCTCTTCAGGAACCATATTACAGTCAAATTCAAGTTCACAGTCTACAGCTAGTTTACGGGCACGCTCCACGACTGTAGGCAACCAAATTTTTTGAGTTCGTGTATTTTGTACAGTAAACATACGTGCTAAGAGTACTGCTATAAAGCCGCAACCACGATCGACGTTTATATGCCGTCTATAAATAGCTTGAGAATTGAGGTTAAGAGTATACGGTATGGCACTATGGCCCGCAACACGGAATACACGGTCAATATTTACCGTGAAGTTGTCCATATTGAAGGCTATACTACTTTGGGCGGCTTGCATTATACGTCCTAATATATATTCTACATCTTCAGCCGCCAAACGTCTAAATGGCACTATCACCCAATAATCGTCTACATCACCGTCATCTGACCCGAATCCAAAGGACAGACTCGTCCTGACTTCACGCTCGTCGCGATTCTGAAGAGCAAACTCTATAATACGCTCTACAACCCGGCGTAGTCCGCGCTCAATACCATTGCTATACATGACTCTAGGGTCGACCCTGACTCTATACCGATTTCTAGTCAAGGCTGGGGTGGGGGCTGCGGAGCGCACCAATTCGAGCGTTATATCTTCCTCAACAGAACGGGGGGCGGCGGATGAATTAGGGGGTATATTAGCGGAAGGTGCTGCTGATGGGGGGCCTGTTGCGTAGGAGGTTGATGGTTGGGGCTCTATTATTGTAGACTTAACAGAAAGGGGGCGGCGGATGAATAAGGGATATATTAGCGGGAGGTGCTGCTGGGGGGGTTGCTGCGTAAGAGGTTGAGGGTTGGGGATCTATTACTGGTGCAACAGGCGCGTATTTCGGTCGCTTTATACCTGACGTGGGTATCTCATACCTCCGCTTTGGACGTGTTACCGGTATCGCTGGTGAGGGGTCGTTGGCAGGGGAGGAGATCACAACTACACTGTCGTCGAGGTCATCCGTAATGATGGGCTGCTCTACCTCATCGTCATTCACGGTTCTGTGGGAGAAGAAATATAAGGAACAGCACTCAAAATTTGTAATATTTTGTAAATGACCCACTTAGGAGTGTGACGTGTTAGAAATGGACTCTGTAGAAAAATTCAGATTCACGAGTCCGTCCACATGTATTATATCTGGACCTACAGGATGTGGTAAAACTGTATTTATGCTTAAAATCATTAAAGAAAAGGGAAAGATGTTCTCGAAATTTGTGCATAAAGTTATATGGTGCTATTCGACGTATCAATCAGTGTTCAACGAGTACCAAGATGATATTTTGTTCCACAAAGGCGTATATGACGTTAATTCGTTAAAGGGAAATGAACATACAATCATTGTAATTGACGATCTCATGTTGGAGATGGATAAAACGTTTGCCGAGACATTTACAGTATTCTCCCACCATCTTAACATAAGCGTGTTCTTCATCAACCAGAATCTATTTTTCAAAAATAGATACATGCGCGATGTGTCGTTAAATACGCAATATCTAGTCTTATTCGCGCAACGTAGAGATGTATCACAAATTGGGGTATTAGCCAATCAAATGTTCCCGAATCAGCGTAAGGAGTTTTTGGAAGTTTATAAAGAAGCTACAAGCATGCGTTACGGATATTTGCTTTGCGACCTTCATCCGCGAAACACGTTTAGAGTGCTTCTGCGAACGAATATATTTCCAAACGAGCCTGAAACGGTGTATATTCCAGAATGACAGAGACTAAAGAAATACCGTAAATTAATAAAAATCTATCATCGACTGCCCCGGGCATTGCAGCAGATGCTTATTAAAAATATCGATGCCGACTTTTTAAAATGCATCTGTGAAATCTGTCTTAACGTTATAAATTGCAATGTATCAATGAAAACCCATCAGAAGGCTCGCCTACGCCGCTACAAGAACATAATACGTGCACTCGCTCGTAAAAGTCAAACTGTAGCGAAGAAAAAACGAATTATTGTACAAACAGGAGGGTCATTTCTCCCCATCTTATTTTCAGTTTTGGGTCCTTTACTGACTAGATTAATATAATGAAGAAAGTGGTAGTGATTCCCCACGAGGTGTACGCTTCACTGCAAAGGAATCCAGACACGTATCTAGATCCCTGTAAAAGCAGACTTAAAAGAATGGAAAGCGAATTGTTAGCCCTATTAAACAGTGAAAAAACACGTGATGAGAAAAGAATCTTATACCAAGAAGCTCTGCAGAAATTTCTTCACGAGTACGAAAATTATAAGAGCCCTACAGAGATTCCTGTGGTTATTAGGCACAGCACGGGGGACGATGGACATGGCGACATAGGATCTGAGCCCGACGACACAGCTGACCAACCAAAAAGATTAGCCACACAACATATCGAACATGTATTAAAAAATACCCTCCCACTTACATTGAGGAGTAAAGGCTTAAGTCTTTATAATCTATTGAATGAGGATCCCGCCATACAATGGACCGATACAGGGGAGATCATTGTGGAAGGATCAAAGGTACAGGGATCGAATATCGTAGACATTGTCCATGATCTGGTGAGAAAGTGGGATAGGCCATCACCATCAGGATGGAAGCATATTAAAGCAAGACTACAACAAATAAATGTCCCTAAAACGTTGATAGGAAATCTGAACAGGTTAAAAGACTTGGAACATGCAACTCCCGTGACACAATTGAAGGCGCCGTCACCCCCGGCGGTAACACCTTTGAAGAGGAGCAAGAAGAGGTTAAACCAACCCTACCCACGTGCCTCTAAAATACGCAAATGGCTAACGTATTAACAAAACGTTATTATGACATTTCTACCCCATCCTCTTACGGCGGCGTAGATAGACTGTACAGAAGTGTTTACGGAGTAGGAAAAAAAGATGTTGAAAGATTTTTGAGGGAGCAGGACGCTTATACGCTTCATAAGCCTGTGAGAAAAAGGTTTAAAACAGCCAAGACAACGGCTTCCTCGATTGATTCTATTTGGCAAGCAGATTTAACAGACATGCAAAGATATTCTGTGTATAACGATGGTTACCGCTACATTCTATTCATAATAGACGTATTCTCTAGATATCTGTGGCTAGTTCCTCTGAAAAATAAATCACCTGAAACAGTTGCTAAAGCCACCAAAACGCTAATGTTAAAAGAAAACAGGGTTCCTGGCTATTTTTGTACGGATATGGGGAAGGAATTTATAGGCCGTGCTTTTCAGAACATGTTGACAGAGTTTAATATCAGCTATTACACAACCAATTCTATACATAAGGCTTCTTTAGCTGAAAGAGTTCAGCGCACCATAAAGGAACGCATGCACCGTTATTTTACACATAAAAACACATACAGATTTCTAGACATTCTGGAATCATTGGCGTCATCCTACAACCGCTCACACCATCGCACGATTGGGACATCACCTAACGAAGTTTTAGAAAGAGGTACGCTCCCGAGGAGAGATGGATCACCACCACCACCACCACACTCTGCGCGCTTCAAAATCAATGATTATGTAAGGCTGTCGCGTTCGGGGAACAAATTCGCAAAGGGTTTTGAGCAAGGATGGACACGCGAGATTTTTAAAGTTTGGGCTGTGAGACCTAAAGGTGAGATAATGATGTATTACATTGAAGATTTGAACGGAGAAGAAATCTCAGGAGGCTTTTACCGCGAGGAATTGCAGAAAGTTGCGTTTAATTTAGGAAGGTCCCCAGACATTTGCTATATTTACAGTAATATAGTGGAGCACCAGTTTGTTGGGGATACCCAGGCACTCCTGCTCCGCATTGCTCACATCCCCAACCATAGAGGAAGGAGTTTGAGTATTACATATGACAGACCCCATTATGTGAATGTCGTAACTAATTTAATAACCAATATCACAATATATATAAGAACGATTGAGGGTGAAAACTTCCCATTCGGTAACGGGAGCTTAACAGTGAAGCTACACTTTCGACGCACTGAGTTATAATGGATAGAAAGCCTTTCACCGTCTATCGAGGGATGCGATACCAGCGCGGTAGTGGACTTGGGTCCATTTTTTCATCCATACTACGTACGGCTGTTCCTTTGCTGAAGAGGGGTGCCAGATACCTTGGAAGAAAAGCGCTACAATCAGGCCTTAACACTGCAGAAGACATATTGGCCGGGGCTAAACCTAAAGAGGCTCTAAAAAAACATTTAAAGCGTACACTGGACGAAATCATCAAAGATGCAAAGAGAAAAAAATGCGTGGTGGCGGGAAGAAGAAGAGGGCTCCCCGGAAGAAGGGGTCACGTGGTATTAAACGTAAAAGGCTATCGAAAAAGAAGTGCTGTAAGCGAATGAAACCTATGGTTGACCGCTTTTTTGGCTGATATAAGCTAAGGACATTGATCTCATGAATCATAGTTTGTTTACCACTTGTCGAGAGAGGAGTCACTATTTCGCCATGGCACGCTTCATCCACCCATGTAGTTCACAATGCTGTAAGTCGGAGCTGTCCCTTTTTGAGCTACCTCCAACCCAAGTTTCTATTGAGCACAGTGACTTTATTACAATTAACCCTTTAAACACAATTAGTTCCCCGAGTGCACCTATAGAATTCGTGATACCCAGCTCAGGCCCTTACTTTTTTGATCCAAGCTGTGTGCACATGTACGCTAAGCTACGTATAGCCCATTCTGATGGAACGGTCTGCGATTACAAATATGCTGTATACCCTGAAACAAACTTTCTGCACTCCATATTCAACCAGTGTGACGTATATTTAAATCAGACCAACATATCGGCAGGCACGGGGTACTATCATCTACGAGCCTATCTGGAAAATGTCCTCAACTTTTCCAAAGAAGCGAAGGCTACCTTTTTAAGTGCCGAGGGATATTATCAAACTAAAGATGAAAATAGTATAAAGGACAAATTTAAAAATTCTAAAAAGAAAATATACGAGTGTTTTGGACGGTTGCACACAGATTTCACTTTCCAGGAGAAGTTTCTTGTCAACGGGGTGGATATGAAAATAAAGCTCACCCGCACGAGTCCTGAGATCTGCTTAAATCTGGATGCTGATCAAGAGGAGGGTGCAAAGCCCGTTGTGGTTCACATTATGGACACATACCTCCGCGTACGGCGAGTGAAATTAAGTTCACCAAAACAACTAGAAATTGAGAAAAATTTACTGAACGCTACAGTGAAATATCCTATTAACAGAGTGCAAATCAAACTATATACGGTTCCTGCAGGGTTGGCATCGAAGCAGATAGAAAACATTGCCCTGGGAAATCTTCCTAAAAGGATATTAATCGGAATGCAGGACCATGCTTCGGTGAATGGGAAATATAAAAAGAGTGCCTTTAAATTCGAAAATTTCGGACTTAAAAATATAACTCTATACGTTAATGGCACTGCTTTGGGTGGAACAATGGGTACGGACTATTCATCAGACGCTGTGTTACCGCTTTGTGCCAGAGCCTATAGTAATCTGACCCATATTGCAGGTGATTGTGATGAGCTTGGTAATGGGGTAACGCAGGAAGAATTCATTGATCAATTTAACCTTTATCCGTTTGACATTACACCTGACTTATCTGCTAGCGTAAATACCCATTTAACCCCACAGCAGAGCGGAAACATCTCAGTGCGGCTGGAATTCGCCAAGCCTATAGACGCTCCTATTAGTGTACTAGTATATCTCGAATCGCAAGCCCTAATAGAAGTAGATAGATTTAGGAGCGTTATCACTGACTTTTAAAATGGATGCTAATACACTTCAGAAAGTAATAGAGCGAGTCACACGTTCCAAATTTATCGGCGTGTTTGCGAAGAATGAAACATTGAGTTTGCCAAGTACGCGAGAATGCGATAGTCTTATTGTGAACACAGACATCATCGGTAATGAAGGGATTCACTGGATCGCTGTCTATTTTAAAAATAGACAGCGCCTGTACTATTTTGAATCACTCGGTACTCAACCCTGGAGTGACCCTATTATTGTAAAATTTCTCGCTCAGTTACATATTCCCGAAGTTGTATGGACCCCATTTCGCATGCAAGGATATTTTACTAATGTTTTCGGAATGTACTGCGTCTCATTTCTCATGCATATGTCAAATGATAAAGAATTTATAAATTTTTTAAATTTATTTGACCCGTGCCACACTCGCCGAAACGATGAAATGGTATACAGACAGATAAAAAACCGTTTTCCAATTGTACGTACTCGTTGTATATTATTGTTTATTGTACTGATTTCTTTCATTTAATAAATTTATGAAAATATATTGTGTCTTCTTATCCCAAAAAGATCGAGAAACACTTACATTATTTCGGTGTGACATTGTTGACTGATCAGTATATCCTCCGTGTTCCGAGATTCTTCAAAAGATTGTATAACACGTGTCAAATCCTCATCGGACCTTAAAGGAATAATGTTCATTCTTTTAAAACATATACAGAGTATACAGACAGATCCCCATTATGTGAAGATATCTTTGGTTCGATGATTAACATTGATTGCCATAAAAATTTCGATTTTAGCATAAGAGGTAAAACCAAATAGCATTGAATGAGATAAAAAAATTTTGGCGAGTATCTAATTGACGAGATGCTACAACTCTCCATATATAAAATTCTAATTATAGACACTTACATTTCTATGGTAGTCCCTTGCGTCGGATTGTAAGGAGCGTCACTGCAAATATCTTCTACGGTTTGCGTTGTAAATAATTCATCACGGTCAATTGCGTTAAAAAGACTAATTGTCGTTAATGCTGCAGCGTCACTCTCTTCATACAATTCCGGGGAGACGTACAGGTCCATGGTGGAGGATGTGTGACATTGTTGACTGTTCAGTATATCCTCTGTATTCCGAGATTTCTCAAAAGATTGTATAACACGTGTCAAATCCTCATCGGACCTTAAAGGAATAATGTTCATTCTTTTAAAACATATACAGAGTATACAGACAGATCCCCATTATGTGAAGATATCTTTGGTTCGAGGAATAACATTGAACGCCATAAAAATTTCGATTTTAGCATAAGAGGTAAAACCAAATAACATTGATTGACATAAAAAATTTTTGGCGAGTATCTGAATGACGAGATGCTACAACTCTCCATATATAAAATCGAATTAAGGCACTTACATTTCTATGGTAGTCCCTTGCGTCGGATTGTAAGGAGCGTCACTGCACATATCTTCTACGGTTTGCGTTGTAAATAATTCATCATGGTCAACCGTATTAAAAAGGCTAATTGTCGTTAATGCTGCAGTATCACTCTCTTCATACAAGTCTGGGGAGACGTACAGGTCCATGGTGGAGGGAATGATTATTCAACTGACGCGAAAATAGCTACTGTTACTCCAACTGAAAAATATCCCCTTTTATATGCACAATCGCCAAGCTCCGCCCCAAAAGACCAGATGTTCGTAGTGATTGGCTGCCGGTGTAGCTGGGTGGAGCTATGACGTGTAAAGCTCTGCTATAACGGGACCGGACGAGTAACATATATATAAAATCGTGCTTCTGGAATTATAGACACTTACATTTCTATGGTAGTCCCTTATATTATATTTTTACTTACAAGTATTGTTTTCTTGTGTTAACATAATTGTTAACTTATTTATAATAAAGATTCGATTTGGATTTCCTTTCTCACTAGAAACAAACTCGCCAGAAGACTCACCCTGACTGATATAACATAATATGGGTATGGTTTTCGATTTGGATTTTCCTTTCTCACTAGAAAAACTCTGCCATTTTAAGGGTGATATACTACTGCAGCACTATAAATGTATAGTTTAAATGAAGAGGCTAACCTTCTTATTTACATCTTCGTATTTGCGTCTTGGCAACTAAGATTTTATTTAGTGGTTGTTCATTCGAACAATTATAACGTCGAATAATTGCTGCTTCGAACAACTGTTTTTCGAACTATGGTTTTCGAACAATTGTCTCGAACAATTGTGTTCGAACACAATGGCAAAAGATACAAGCATATCCCGTATTTGAACAAAACTCTCTCTCTCTCTCTCTCTCTCTCTCTCTCTCTCTCTCTCTCTCTCTCTCTATATATATATATATATATATATATATATATATATATATCTATATATATGATTGTGGGCATATCTAAGAAATGGAGTCGAGAGAGGTTTTGTTCAAGCTGTCTAGAAAGGTCATTATGGTCAATCGAGTTGGGCAGATTCTCGAATTCCTTTCCTCTAGCGGATTGTATTTTGGATAATTTCAACTTTTAATTGAATTGTTTCGTAAATTTTCATATTGTTTCAATTTTTTTCGCATGGAAGAGACTCGTGTGTTTCATAAATTTTCATCTCGATACAACTTAGATATTATATATTATATATATATATATATATATATATATATATATATATATATATATATATATATATTACGGTTTGGGGAATGACGATCGTCTGTTTTGAATTGTTTCATAAATTTTCATTTCCGTTCGTTTTTTCCCACTGATATTCGAATGTTTATAATGAAATTGAGTGTGTAAAATTATTTATTTGATAAACAGAATTTAATTGGATTCACCCCAACGTCAGACCATTACTTTGGTCTTATATATTTATTTTAGGAGAATTTAATAAACATAATATTAAAGTACATTTCTTTCTCATTAAAATGTTCAGGGTCACGCTACCTGTTTTGCCTTTTTTTTTTTTTTGTTTCACTACAGATTTGTTTGTGGGTACTTCTTTTATTTATTTCTTGTAGCACTTGTGTTACCTTATTTCTATACAATAATGTCTTGAAGTGCTATTTTTGTACGGATATGGGGAAGGAAATTATAAGCCGTGCTTTTCAGAACATTCGAAAAGTTTAACTAAGTTTAATGAAGTTCAAGTTAATGTTATATTTGATTCTAATCGTTAAACACTATATACATCTATTGTATACATCTATACATCTATAGTGAAACACTATATATATATATAGCTATTTTTGTACGGATATGGGGAAGGAATTTATACGCCGTGCTTTTCAGAACATGTTGATAGTTTAATATCAGCTATTACACAACCAATTCTATACATAAGGCTTCTTTAGCTGAAAGAGTTCAGATATATATATATATATATATATATATATATATATATATATATATATCATAAGCTGTTTAAAAGACTGTATATGTATATATATATATATAATTATAGTAAACTTATGTTGAAATAAACTAGTTAACCATAAAATTAATTATTTTCTATTATGAAGTTTTCTATGTTGAATTATGTGTGGTTAACTGTTATTTGTTTCGAAAAGTTTAACTTCAAGTTCAATGAAGTCCAAGTTAATGTTAAATTTGCTTCTAAACGTTAAACTAAAATTAAATGTTATAATATGAAAATAAATAATATATATATATATATATATATACTGTATATATATATATATATTTACATATACCTAGCATAAGATGTTTAAAAGAATGTATATATATATATATATATATATAAGCATAATAATATATATCTAGCAAGAGCAATCCGATCATTGCAAAAAAAAAAACTGGAAAGGTATGCAATTAATAAAGATTGAGTGTGTAAAATTATTTATTTAATAAACAGAATTTAATTGGATTAACTACCGTCATATATATATTGTGTTACACAATGGATGATTAATATATGGATTTCTGGGACACATGGCGCTATCTGGCAACTGAACACATTGCGCTATCTGGCAACTCAGCCAGAATAGAGGCTTATAAAAGACCGAGAAGCTGATGAAAGAATCATTCAAGCTCGGCTCCCAGCCGAGCAAGGACCTCTGGTCCTTCTCTTTCAGGCCCTTTGGTAAAACCCCTTAGAGGCCTCTTAGGTTAGGTAAACGAAAATAACTTGGGGGAGAACTCCTCTCTCTCCTTCAGGTGTCTCTCTCTCTCTCCTACAGGTGTCTCTCTCTCTCTCCTTCAGGCGTCTCTCTTTCTCCTTCAGGTGTCTCTCTCTCCTTCAGGTGTACCCCTCCCCCCTTGGCTCAGTCAACTGGCTGATTCAGCCAACTGGCTGATTCTGGCTGATTAGGAGCCTATAAAACAACGCCTACTCGGCTGAAGTCTTAATATGCACTTGGCTCCTGCCAGGTGAACACCTCTCCTCCTTTCTCTCCTCCTTTCTCTCTGGCCCTTTGGGGGGAATAGCTTGGGGGAGGCCTCCAAGTTGCATGCCCCTTGCAACCTAGGTTGGCAACAAAGGCCAGTACTCTTTTTTTTCTTTTTTTCTATTTTTTCTTTGCAACACCCCCCACCCCCATTTGCAACAACCCCCACCCCCTTCGCAACAACCCCCACCCCCATTTGCAACAACCCCCACCCCACTTTGCAACAACCCCACCCCCCCTTTGCAACATTACGTCATCACTTCCAACATTCTTGCACTCTCCCCTTTTGCGGCTATACTACTTCGTTATAAAAAGTGCAGATTAGTACTGAATTATATAAATTGAAAATAATTTAGACACTAATTTAAAAGTATATGCCAGCTTTTGTAATAATTGGTTATCAAGGTTTAGGTTGGCCTAATTATATGTGGTATGATAGTTTTATCAATAAATTAGTCATAGTTGTGCATAATTTTCTTATCAATATAAATGATATACATTTATTGAAAAATTAAATCTATTCACTATGTATTTTGAGTATCTGAACTATTTGTTTAATGTGTGATTAATTCATAATTATGTAATCTATGTGTAACAATCACATATATTGATACTATTTATGCTTGAAGTATTAATGAATGTGTATTCTTATGATATGTACACATTGTAGGCTACATACAGTATTTCTTAAACTCAACTCTATGTTAACATTAGGATCAGACAATTTGCGTTTAAACGATGCAGACGAAGTTTTGGACAGATTTGCTCGTAAAAAAGGGAGACGATTGAACATGATGCTGGAATAACACTAGAAACCAAAGAAATTATCGCACAACAATCGTTGCACTAGTTTTGTGATCAAAAAGTGTGTCCGTAACGTCACAATTCTCGGTTCTACTTTGGCTGTTGATTTATTGGTCAAATGATCTAATACTCTCTTATGGGCTAGTTTTGTGTCTACCTGACTGTATACACTCGAGCAATTGAGTATGTATATCTGTAGTGTGTAATCATTTCCCTGTATATAAACTTGCCAGGCCGTTAGATTACGTAACTTATAAATATTGATTTCGCTGTTAAATTTAATAAAAAATAATCCCAATTGCAATAAATCTGTATGTTTACCTGTCCTTTGATCGTATTGAACTAGCATGAACTATTTGAAAACGTACACAGTGTAACCCGTTCATATCACATCGCTTTGGATCATAACTAGGTTGATATTACTATATTTGATAAACCACGTACGACTGATATTCAACACATGGAAAATGCCTTGCTTAATATCACTAAAGAAACTGCTTATTATCACGTTTTTCTAATAATCAATTGTTGTTATACATCGGTGGAAAAACAATGACATATGCAAATTTTCAAATAATAAAACATGTTAACATGCTAAAAAGCACTAATGCAAAAGACGTTCATTATCATTTCATCCTACACTGAGAACGTGATATTAAGCATGTTACAATGTAGTAGTATAGATGTATAGTTGAATGATGAAACGTAGGTATAAGTGTATAACCTACAACGTTCCCTTCGCCCCCGGCCTCCTTGAGCAAATCCTGGATACGTGCCTGCATACGACTGATACGAGTATCTATGTGTGTGTTTTATTCAAATGAAAAGTAACTAGAGCATGTACTGTATTTGTAGTTTTATTTACTAAATATATATTTTTTATTTTCGAATTAACTTTTACTATTTTTATACAGTAATTGTTCTATGAAACGCTCTATTAAAGTTTTGCCTGTAGCGTTACCCTTCCTAAAATTTTAGAACTACACCACTGATTGATATGTTTCATTACTGTAGCATGTTTCCTGGCAATGCGGGTGTCTTGTAAAGTTTTACCCAAGTTATCAATATACTTTATAATGATTGTCTTCTTTAGTGTTTAGTAGAAATAGCTAACTCCTATACTGAAAAAACTCCCATTTAACATACAGTATATAGTAGGGATGTACCAATATATCGGTATCGTGATATCGGTAGATTTTTAACGGTATCAGTATCGGCCGATATTTCAAACGTATGATTTTTCCAAAATTATGAATAAAACACTATTTAGAAGATGAAATTTCCAATATTTTGTTGTTTTATCACTTCACATAACTTGTTATTTTTTCATCATAGCCTTTTATTTTATTTTAATCATAGCCTAGGTCCTAAGAAATGTAGCACATAAGTTTTACCCAATTTTCTTTTTAAACAGCCAATCAAACAAGTGTAAATCCTTTGAGAAATAAATATAAAGCCTAGAAAACCAAAAAACTATCTTGTAGTCATAAGCTCATAATATTAACCCAGCTAGGTGGTTAAAAACACATTTACTAAGCCCAACATAGGCCCGCAGTCCAATTATATAACAAACAAAACTATGACATCTAATGCAGTGTTGCCATCTTTAATGAAAAGGATTATTGCTTTGTTGCCAAATTTTCAACACAGAAAATAAATTATGAATATGTTACAAAAATACGACAAACTAATAAACCCTAGCTGGATATCGGTTATCGGCCGATACTATTTTTAATATCGGTATCGGTATCGGCTAAAAAGAGATATCGTACATCCCTAATATATAGTATATACTGTATGTTGTTATCTTTTTCATATAGCTACTGTATAATGTTATATTGTTTGTTTCAGAATAAAATGGAAACACAGGAAAGATGAACGTATACTTGCTCGGTTCATATGAACCTGAAATTCTTGGCGCCATGTTGCCATCTTACCAAGGTGGAAAAGAAGACAATTCGTGAGACAAGTCAAGAGACCATTCAGGCTGTATCCACCTTCTGGGTAAAGGCAGGGATTCCACTCCGCACGACTCCAGGGCACAAAAACAAGGAGGAAAAATTCATATTGTGTCTGGATGATCTCTTCAGTATCGCCCATGCATATGCCCTCACCCTCATCACCATCCCAGAAGACAGGGCCTTCCTTCTCTCTCAAAGGTAGAAGGGGCATCCAGGCTCTATTGGTGCCTTGGATAGGGCCCAGGCTCTTCGCAACCAGCGATCTCAAGAGCATTTAGACATTGAGATGAGGCACCAGAGAAGATTGGAGGAGGAGATGGAAGCTTCTTCAAGGCATGTTGTGCTTGCATCCGATACATCATCAGCTTTATCAAGTGCATGAACATCAGGACCCCATAAAGCTGTTGATGGTGCTTCTGCTCCAGAAAGGGCCAGAATCAACATCATGTCTTCTGGACTTGCTTCAGCTCTGGACAGAACACAAATCTCATCAAGGAAAGCCACCTTTGTCCTAAGTGAGGTGGCGTCCAGTCTCAACCATGATGTCAGCACTCTCAACATCAACAGGAATTACATTCAACGGGCGAGGGCGCATCATTGAGCCATCATGATGAGCAAGCTGAGATCTGGATTCTCTGTTTCAGTCCCTTTGACCATTCACTGGGTTGGCAAGCTCTTAGAAGACTTGACATCCAAGGAGCATATAGATCAGCTTCCAGTCGTTATATAAGGTGTAGGAGTGGAGCAGTTACTGAGAGTACTGAAACTATCTTCTGGAACAGGCGAGGCCCAAACATATGCCATCATCCGTTGCTTAGAGGAATGGGGTATTGCAGATCGGGTCATTGCCATGTGCTTCGACACAACAGCCAATAACACTGGTCATTGCTCCGGTGCATGCGACCTCCTTGAACAAAAGTTAGGCAGAGATTTGCTCTTCATGGCATGCCACCACCATATGATGGAGTTGATCATCGGAGCTGCATTTGAAAAGGCAATTGGACCATCCACTGGACCGGAAATCAAATTCTTCAATAGATTTAAGCAGAATTAGAAGTTTAGAGATCACGATAACTTCCAACCAGCGTCCACAGATCCCTATGTAGAATCCATGGTGGCCTTATCTCGTGCTGACATCCTTGAATTCACCCAAGAGCAGATGAAAATTGAGCAACCACGCGATGATTACAGAGTTTCTTGATCTATCAGTCATCTTCCTCGGACGTGCTCCAGATCAGGGAATGCGTTTCCAAGTTCCAGGTGCCATGCATTGTACAAGATGGCTGGCAAAGGTTATATATTAGGCCGGGTCGAAATTTTATATTGAAACGGTACATATTGTGAGGGGTTTGAATGGAACACAGGAACCCCCTCATAAATTATTTTCGCTGTTTAAAGCCTCCTACCCTTGGCACAATTTTTCACTTTTTTACCTATATTGAAGAATATTCCATTTATACGAGACTTACTCTACATTCAGGTTTTTTGATGACATAAATCTTTATTAACGTATAATATTTTATTTAATAATGTACAGTATTAGGAAAATTAATTAAGTACAACAATATATTTAGAAGAAAAAATTAGAGGCATAATAAATGTGTTAAAATTCAATTAACTTTTTCATTGTTCCTTCACATCAAAAGGGAAGAAATTTTCAATATCATTAGGAAATTTTATTTCATATGTTTCTTATTCATTTCATTGGGCCTTCCAGTCAAACTTGGACAGTTTTCGCTTTGATTCTAATGAGTTTAAGATAAACTTTTGACGGTTGTCATATCCTATTCTTTCCTGACATGCCTTTGTTACTAGGTTAACTGCCCTTTCCACACCTTGACTGTGGCATGAAAAAGAAGCTATCTCCAGTGGCTTACATCGAGCCTGTAGTAGCTCATCGTCGCTAAAATTGTTTAGCAGTGGTGGAGGAGTAATGATCTCTTTTTGACAATCGATCATCTCGGTGTAGTTAGGAGACTGGAAATTGAGGGTTCGAAGCAACTCAAAGTTTCTGGTACCTGAAAATCCTGTTCTTGAAAGGATGATTTTCTGAATACAGTAGCTTGCTCCCTAATTTCTAGTCTCTTGTCAGTTACTATTGATATGAGTATATTTTCTGGGTGGGCAAGTAGGCGTTATTCTTTAATACTGGTTCTATGATTGATCTATGTGTTCATCTAAATTTCGAAGCAAGCACATAAAATGTCAAAAGTTATGTGCACCATCAGTTGCATTAGGTTGAGATTTTATCCAAAACCACCCTGGAGCATAGAACTGCATAATAATCTTGACTATATCTTGAAGGTTTTTATCGGGATTTGGCGGTGAGATATATAATCGAAGGACCCCGTTGGCTAGAGTTAGCCAGCGAGCATGGTGAAAGGTACCTGGAGATCGAGTGAACAGATCTTGAGAAGTATCTCCAGTTTGCACTGCCAGACATATCATAGAGATATCTTTGATCACTGTTTAGCTCCTTCACAACATTTGCTGAAATTTCTTTAATGTTTCCCTTTACGTGAGAATATTTGACTACCTCCAATTTTGTTAAATCTGTTTTCAGTTTATTCCCAATTGAACCCACAAAAGTATTTAGGCCTGTTGTTTTACCATCAATGGCTTTGTAGACGTGCATCAAAGGCAGCTCATTCAAATGCAAGAGGCACACCAACCACTGCACTGGTCTGTTAAGATGAATTTCAACCAGTTTTATGGCTCCACCAATTTGTCCTGCATTTACAGAAGTACCATCACACAGTAAAGCTTTGATAGTATCTGTGTTGTTCGAGTCTGTAATAATAGTTATCAACTCTTCTGCTATGCAGCGAGCAGTTCCATTATCTGGTGTGACATGTTCTACATAGATACTTCCAGGTTCTTTCACAATAACATAGTGTTCTTCTTTTATCTTTCCACTTTTAGTTAATGTGTTATCTTTCCTTCCATCAAATCCAAAGCACTCCATCTTCAGATTTTCGGATTTAGACCTAAAAGTATTTGTTTCACCCATGCGATTTCTTTCTCTTTCTAATTTCTTTCTGTCAAGCATGTTGGTGTGGTTAAGGATCCCCATATCTTTTAAAGCTGCACTGACTATTGCAGCTGCAGCTCTACAACTTACGATAACGATCTGCTGTTAATGCTAGGTTTTTATAGAAGTGCCTGTTCTGAATATTCTCAGTCAATTCTAAATCGGCCTCATAATCTACATCCTGTCGTCTTCGGTATTTTCTATAAATTCCGATGGTAAAACATTGGTGGCTTCAGTCATTTTTTCTTGTGCTTTTAGTTGACGATTTTGTGCTTCTTTGGCTCTTGCTAAAGATCTCTTCTTTGTTGAACTAGCTATGCGATCAATTGGTCCTAACTGAGTTTTTCTTTGTTTTTGACCCACAAAAGACTCCCATTCTGCCATTGGTATTTTATCCTTACCCCTGCAAGATTTCCTATCAATTCCATTATCATAGCATTCACAAGAAGATATATCAAACATTTCATTATAATGAGCTACTTTCAAGGCAAAACTTTCATTTCTTCGATGTAACGGCACCTTGTTCAATTTTGAGGCTTCTTCTATTAGTCAACTGACTAAGAAAATTTCATCCAAATGTCTTCAATATCTTTTACAACAACCCTGTAACAATCATTAGCAGTTGCTGATCCTTTTGATTTAGTTTCTTCACTACGGCGCACAAAAAGGTAGTGTCTCACAATATCTGCTTTTGAAGGAGTCATGGCTGTTGGAAATTCCGTAGAATATCCAAAGGCTGCATTTGAGGGCTTGCTTCTAGTAGTCATAGTTTATATTCAGAAGTAAAATCAAATTATATGTTATTTATAATTTATGATAATTCAAATTATAATTAAAGCAAATGCAAATTATTTCTATTTATCTGAAACATAAAAATATCAAGCATAAACAAACAATTTATCATGTAACATATAATAACATTAAACATATGCAAATATGAAGGTAAAAAAAGGGAGGAGGGGCATGTGATAGGGGTTGAAGGGTAGCACATGCTTGATTTTTTAATATTTTGTTAAAGTGATAAAAAACCTTCTCACATAGTGTACTTTTTAAGAAATAACATTTTTTCCATTTAAATATATGCAAATATGAGGTTAAAAAGGGAGGGAAAATATGCGCTAGGGGTAGCAGGGGTAGCACATGCTTGATATTTTAATATTTTAAGGTGATAAAATGAAACTTCTTACTTTTTAAGAAATAAAAAAAATTCTCATTTTCGACCCGGCCTATTATATATGCATATTAACTTGTGTTATAATAAGTGGCTATGTTATAATAAGTGCTATAAGTGTTATAAGATATCTCATGTAATAACAATATACATAAAATTGTCAGATAATTAATCAAACAGTATGCCAGTATGCTAGGTTAAGTGGCCATGTTGGCCTATGTTGGTATTAAAGTTCAGTGCATATGTAAGATTGTATTTGTACAGTATGTTAGGTTAAGTGGCTATGGATTGTGAATGATCCGCAAAAAAGATGTTTTGTTTTGTTTGTTTGTTTTATTTAATTAATGATAAGAATATTGACAAAGTGATAAATATATTTTTATTGTCAGCTGTAATGTTTTCGTCAAAATATTTTTAATAAAAACTATTTACTAAATTATATATATATATATATATTTAATTTTATATAAGAAAATTAAAATTTTGTTAAAAAGTAAATTCTAAAATCTAAAATTTGCAAAAAAAAATTAATTTAGGTATAGTATATTCACTCAATAACCACAATTATTATATTATGTATATAAAAGTTACAATAATTACACTAACTGAATGATAATCTTGATCATAGGCGTATGGGATGGCACTTTACTGGAGGGGGCGGAAAAAATTTGCCCTGAAAATTTTCAGGGTGCCCTAATTTCCGCATAAGCACCATATGTAGCATAAAATAACACAAAGGTTAAAGTATGAGTAACATATATTAAAGCCTTTTTTATATAAAAAACATTACAATTTACAAAAATGAGATCAAATTTTGCTACAACATTTCTAAATGACAAGCAAAACTACGGCATTGCAGTTGATATAGAATTCAGTAAGTCCTCAACTTACATTTTAATTATTAACTAACAAGTATAGTAGCAAATAATTAATTCACCTCAAGAAGTAAAAAAACCAAAGGATTGTCAGGAAAAATCCGCCCTGAAAATTTCAGTATTTGCCCTGAAAATGCTCAATTCCCTCGTCCTGGGGAATCATACGTGTATGATCTTCATAACTGAAGTTGATTGAAGTCATGTATTGATTTATTAAAATGACTTCACTGAACTGACTCTGAGGAAAACTTGGTTACAACTGACAACTTGACAAGATGAAGTATTTTGTGATTTGTCTTGGAGACAGGGCAGTCTTGCCACTTTTAACAATCAATTGGCTATTGCAATTTTAGAGACTTTTGAAAGGAAATTGAAAGAAAGTGTTTTTTTTTATTTTGGAGTTTTCTGCCGCCCCCTAAAACCCTTTGCACTCCTGGTTGGCGCGCCTCTGCTGCACTGTCGTACATGTCAGGAGGCGACTAAATATGCACATTCGCCAATTGCTTGTATTTGGGACGCTATTCGTTTATTTTTGGTTAATTTGGGACGCTATTCGTTTATTTTTGGTTAATTTGGGACGCTATTCGTTTATTTTTGGTTGGTTGAATAATATGGAACACCAAAATAGGATATCGCCCCCATAATTCACGTCTTTCTCGAACATGTGTAATTAATTTCTTACAATCCATTTTAACCTTCACGATATCATACTGATACTGAAACTGAAAGTTCTGACGAACAAAACAAAATAGTTTGATTAGAAAACGCGAACGGACGTGTTCGGACCGTCGGACGAAATCTGCCGATCGCATATCATGTACTGTCACCTCTTCCATTCAATTGTACACGCTTGTACTAATTCTGATGAATACGCCCAAATTCGTCAGAAGATTTGATCGTACGAAAACGCATGCAGTGCAACCGCAGCCTAAAATCAATCGGCATTCATACGCAGGGCTTGCAACAAAATTTTATATATCATAGATTCCTTCTTCTTCTCAAGTTTAATTAGATAACAATAAAGAGGTGATTGAGGGAACTTTTTAGAAATCATTATGAAACAATTAGGTTTAACGATAAAAATTTTGAGATAAAGATAGAGAGTGCGTGTATTAACGAGTGAAAGTATTTACAGTAGGTAAATATTCCTCTAAACTCAAAACGGCAGTTAATGACCAGAAGATATTTTTCTGGTCAATTTTGGTGTGCTTTGAAAGAATCTGACATCTGTTTCTTGTGCATATGAGCAGTTTTTGAGATATTTTCAGTTTTCGTATTTGAAGACTCCCAAATTCAGTAAAGAAACGGAGGTCAAATTTATCGTGTCCAAATTGTAAAGAATCCTGGCAAGCGCTTTAGTGCAAAGTTGTGTCTAAACAGGCTATGGGGAAAATTTGTGCAGAATACCGGCAGAGGGAGCATTCATTTGGCACAAAGTTATAGCGATGTCTGGGATTATGCCAATGCCCCTGATAAAGAGGTCATGGAGATCGTAAATGTAGGTAATACTTACGTAATAAAGTACAACAACACTGAATTTGCCACAGATACCTCAAGGGTTACAAACATACCTGTGGCCAGCTTCACAACAGCCTATGCCCGTATAAAACTTTGGGGGTCTATTGCATTCTCTTGGGCGGAGAGTATTGTATGCCGATACAGATAGCGTGATATTCACAGAGAGGGAGGGTGAATACATGCCCACTATTGGGGAGTTCCTCGGCGAGCTCACTGATGAGATCAAGGATGAGTATGGGGACAACGCATACGCCGACTCTTTTGCCTCAACAGGACCTAAGACTTATGGGGTACGGGTCAGGGTGGGGGAGGAAATGAAATATATCGTGAAGGCAAAGGGTATTACGCTCAACCATGCGAATCGGGAGGTTGGTAACTTTGAGTCGTTGAAGGATCTAGTATGTTTGGACGATGATGAACAACCTCCCCAACTAATTGTAGGCACCCACAATTTTCGGGCGCAGAAGCTGGGGGGCGTGAAGGAACTTAGGGGTACGAAGGTGTGCCGTAACACCTATAGGAAACGTTACCAGTTACCTGGTACCTATGATACCGTACCCTTTGGATACCAATGATGCTTCTATTGTTAACTTACACGTCTTGTATATAATCGTATCTATTGATTTATTACACGTATTTGTAAATATATATATATAACTTGAATATCTCGTTCATTAAATCGTATTTGTAAAATTGATTTATTACACGTATTTGTAAATATATATATATAACTTGACTATCTCGTTTATTAAATCGTATTTGTAAATATATATAACTTGAATATCTCGTTTGTTAAATAAATCATGTTTCAAATAGCGTTTCACGTTCTCCTTTGTGTGTGTGTGTGTGTGTGTGTGTGTGTGTGTGGTGAAAGTTCTAAGCTCCGCCCACTGTAAGACCGTGAGTCATGCTACTATCTGGGAGTCCCTGCGTGGTCAGTCGACCGCAGTAAGCCCGAGAGATCAGACGTGTATTCAGATCAGACGTGTATTCAAATGGCTACCTTTAATATTGCTTGTACAACGTTTACGAAATGGTATTCAGTAAAGTGCCAGGATGTGGTGGATACCGAAAAACTTCCTATTCCTCCCTCCTATGCCTCTTTTAAAAACACATTGGATTGTGCGAAGTTCCAAGATGTACAAATACTCTACGGATGTTCTGGTGAGACCGTTGAAGGCTTTCGTTGCACAGACGATGTGCTGAAGTATACTGCAGAGCTAAACTTTATAAAGTCTCACATACACCGTGAAGTAAAAGAAACAACGCGTGCAGAAGAGAAGCAGCAGGTATGGATAATGAGTCTTGCTGATGGGTGGTGTGACAAGCGGTATTACGTCATGCTACACCATGTCGATTACTCATACCCTACGACTGAAAATGTGAATCTCGTGATCATGGACAATCTTAAGTATTTTTATCTCTATATTAACGTATATCATGATGAGGTTCGTAGTGAGGTTGTGGCTAGTGCCCTGCGTGAATTTTTAACAGAGTTTAGAGACGAGTATCGTTTGATGGGCAGAAAGGAAAAATATGAACATACGTTCCTCTCAAATAGTGCGCCGGAGTGTGGAGATGTTTAGTAAAACATAAAATGTTCCTAGTTCTTATCCAAACTGTCTGGTGCGTAGGCTGGTAGTGATGAAATTAATTCTTGTACCGAAATATGTACAACAATTCGACTCGCGGTCATACGAACAAGCCCATTCACGTATCATCGAGTCAGCCGCCCGTCGAACCATTCCTGCCTACCTGCGTGCCTCACACGGCTCATAGTTATCTCAGAGCTTGAGCCGAGTGGACGTGCGCTCCTCGAATACGATGGAACTTCCTTTGAGCAGCATTCTCAACGCCTCGTACGATGTGTCCGTGACGAAATCGTTGCGCGTGTTCAGGCGTAATTCCGGTACCATTAGCTATGTACTGGAAACGGAATGTAGACCGACAAACAAACGGGTGTATTTAAGTATCGAGGAGATGAATAGAATCTTCGTGATAGTTGAGAAGTGGAGTGAAGATCGTTATAAAATACCTGCTAACGTAGGTACAAGAAGAGAGCAGATTAGTGACGCACCCTCATACGCCGTTGTATGTACGTTGTGTATAAATAACGATCGGCCGTGCATTGATATACGGCTGATGTGGAAGAATGCTTCTGATAATAACGCTCTTGTTCCTACGCGAAACCGTTTCATCCTCGACAGAATGTTTGAAATCGTCGGATTCCGTAAACTGAAACCTATATTAGACGCGCGTGTTACGGACATGCTTTATTTTGATACAGTACTTGAATACGCCTACACCGCTCTGCTCGATGGGTTTACCGAGTGTAGGGCTGGTGAGAATGGTCTAGAGCTGGACGTTTATTTAAAAAGTTTAGACTCTTTGAAATACCATGAACTTTGGTGCAAAGCAATTGATCGGTACAAGGCTGAGCTCACCTACACCGTTCACCCTGAAGAACTATTTCTTTATATAACGCGCAGTTGTCGTAACGATTTAGAAGATTATTTCAATTGCCGCTATGTTGAGTGAGTTCACGATTGAAAAGCTCGAGTTGGTAGAAATAAACCCTCGATTGGAAAAGCGTGTTTATAAACTTGTGTTTAATAATGTAGCTAACGATGAACTCTTTGTGCGTGCTTTTGATTGTATTATAGACGTATTTAAAGATGACTTACCAACCGGTTGTAAAGTGGGAACAAAAATAGTACTGAACGATATGAAAGCCCTTCATATCGAGTACAGGTTTCCCTATACTTTAAGCGGTGAAATATTATTAAGCCGCATATAGTGCGTAATGCAGAGCAATAATGATGTAATTGTAAACTCGATTAAGACCGAGTTTAGTATTTTGAAAAAAAAGTGAATTGTATTTATATATATATTTTGCTTGACATTTCTCCTGTACTGATTATACGCATATTTCTATTGAATTGTATTTATTTATATATTTTGCGTGATATTTCTCCTGTACTGTTATGTACATATTTCTATTGAAATGTATATTTATCTCTATTTGAAATGTATATTTTATTTTATATATATCCATAATTGTGTGTATATTAGGGCGGATCGAAAATGAGGTTTTTAAACGTTTTTTCGAAATTCAAATATGGCTAGTGCGGAAAATATGTGGGTACTATAGATAATGACTGTGCATAAATATTAGTTCTGCGAAAGTATATCTTCAGGTGCCACAAAGCCGTCGAAAAAAGTGAAATATAATGATTTTCTTATATTCTGCATTAGTACAATAACTGAAACTTACTTGTTATTATTATATATTAAGTGTTCCAATTACCAAAATAGTTACTGAATTACGCAGCTCTTAGTTTATTTAGATCAATGTTCTTTTGATTAATGATCTAAATAATCCAGAACTCACCACGAGGAGGTGGCTGCGTGTCGAGCTCCACCCATGCCCTCCCAACCACCCATCCTTGCGCATGTTTTTTTCTATTAACGTTTTATTTAAACTTTATATTCAACTTTACTTTCGAATGATGGCATTTTTTTACGTGACTGAAGTGTTGATCTTATGAAGCCATCTCGCGCGTTCAATCCAAATACTTTTGATGATGCTTCAGTCACTAATTTTACCATTCTTTCTACTACTTGTGTATGACAAGGGAATTTCTCGAATGGAGGGGTACTCTTGTTTTCTATGAATTCTTCAATCTCATTTTCTGTCAGGTGTCTTGTCACAGGTGGTTCAGTGACAATGCATTTTTGCCAATTAATTAAATCAGTATAATCAGTAGCTTCAAATTGAATAACAGGTACTGTGAAACGCCTCACAACTTTTTCCTTGTTTGTTTGCCTTGCTTTCTTTATTCGCCTCCACGCTAATTCTCTTATGGCGCTGCGGTCATCATGAATCATTGATGCTAGAATATTTTCTGGATTTGCAAAAAATGCATTTCTTTGTATGACAGGGTTTACAATATCCTTTACTTCGTCATTCAGTGTTCTTGTTAGTTCAATAGTTTTGAAAACATGTTTTGAGCCATTGACAAAAGACGTACTTTGCTTAATAGAAAACCACATTGGGATGTAGACCTTCATTATAAAAGAAGCAATGTTCATGAGGTTCTCAGATGGACTTACAGTTGAAACGTATAGACGAAGCAAACGATTTGCTGTAGTCAGCCATCGTGAATGTACCATTTTGCCTGGACTACGATGAGCAAGATCTGGAGAGCAATATCCCTTTGTTATGGCCTGATGAATATCAATTAGATATTTTTGGTCGGTGCTAAGATCTTCACAGTCTACAGTTGGTTCCTCAGCATCAATCCTTTCAAACTCGACAATAGGAAGACTCTCACGGTTCTCTAATTCCCTGCCAATAGGACCGGTGAATCCGCTGGGGCCAGATGTTTTTCCATCCAGCTTTGCAATTAAATGGCGTAATGGCAATTCACTGGCATGGAGCTGGCACACTAAATGTTGAACTGGCTTCTTCAGCTTCAATTCTATAAGCCTTATAACGCCTCCCTTTTCTCCAGTGTTGACTGCTGCACCATCGTATCCAATGGCAACAAGGTTTTCCAGGTTCATGTCATTATTTCCAATATACTCAAACATTCCTTTACATATTTCTTCAGCTGATCCAGAATTCACAGAATAATGGCCCAAATAATCTGAACCAGGTTCTCTCACTAAAGTGATATGTTCTTCTGTTACCTTCTTCTGATATACTTTGGACTCTTTTTTTTCTTGGAAGAGTGTAGAATCTTTTCGACCATCAAAATAGATTCCTCTGATTGGGACCTGATTTTGATCTTTCATAATTTCTGATCTCTTCTTTTGTCTTTCTCTTCTGATTTTACTCCTATCCACTACTTCAGATGTATTGTCAATAGAAACTTCTCCAATATCTTGCAATACTGCACTAACAATGAATGCTGCAGCTCGATCTGAAACTGCAGTCCTGTCACAAGCAGTAGCCACTGAAGGTAGATTTGTAGTTTTCCTTTTCTTGAATAATTGTTCTTCAGGTTGTTCGAGCTTTCTCTTCGAGCTAACTGGCTCTGGAAATGTATCGTCTGATATTTCGCCAGATTCACTTTCACTATTTGATGTCGATGATGATAATTCAACATTTGTATCCTGCAATTTCTCCTGTGAAGATTCTTTGGTGAGCCTCACAGCTTCTTTTTGCTTTCTTAGCAATGTAGATGCTTTTTTCTTTGAGAGTGTAATATCTACTCTATCAATAAACAGTTTTCTTTCACTCCTTTGATCTAAGAGAAACGTCACTTCTTCCTTTGGAACCGTTTTTTCTTTGGGACAAGAACATTGTGTTAGTACTTTGCACTTGCACGCTGCAATGTCAAAAAGTTTCGTGTGTGCTTCTTTTTTGAACATATCAATCTTTGCTTTGTAAGCTTCAGAATTTTTTCTGCTTTGGTATGGCTTCATAATGACACGATACTTTTCGTGGTAGCTTCTGAACATTGTTTCAATTCGCCTGTCTGACAGAATTGGGACGGAAGCACTTTCCCAAATTGTTTTCAATTTATCAACAACTTGTTCTAATATTTGAGATATTGAAGGATCTTTATTAGTATTCTGTTTCAAATCGTTTCTTACAAACAAGTAATATTTAAAAACTCCTTCGTATGTAGGAAGATTCCTGTGCCACAAATCTTCCCCCATACCAAACATGGGGCACTCAGTTGAGGCCCTGGTTGATTTTGCACAAACTCGAGACATTTTGAAAGTATACAAATCTGAAAAAGAAAGAGCTAATATCAATTATACGTTAATTTCAGTTAATAGTACATGGCAAACTTAGGGCAACACAATACAGAAATGCAAAATATATAAGAAATATAGTTTAGACTATCTGAGTAACGCCAACAACAGAACACCCACCTGCTACGAGAGCGACAGCTACACTGAACCGAGGTACTCACGTGACAGCTGAGTGAGCTGACTATAGAAAACTGTTTTTAGAGAATAGAAACTTTTTTTAAAGGTTGACTGAGCTATTTTTATACAAGTGTGAATAAATTCTTGTCTATTGTGCATCGTGGACTCTTCTGTAATTATTGGTTAAAATCTGCTTTTTTCAATTTTTTTCAATATTGAAGGTCATTGTGGCACCTGAAGATATTAATGTTATGATTTTAAATTTATACCAGCTTATTTCCTCACTACTCCACATATTTTCCACACTAGCCAATTTGAAAATTCGAAAAATGAGTTTTTCACTCCGCCCTAGTGTATATATTTCCTGTACTGTTATATGCATATTCCTCAATTGAAATGTATATTTATTTTCTATATATTTATAATAAACAGAATGATGCAATGTTGTTTTACTTAATTATATCATGTTACGCCTTCTAAACCTACTACCGGTTTTCTTTTAAGAAATATAATAATGTATACAATGGTATCTGATGGAACGAAATCTTTTAATTGGAGACAACTCACCATAATAATGGGTAAAAGTGGTATCTGGCAACTCAAGCCATTTACAGCCAACTGGCTGATTAGGCGTATATAATAATGTATACAATAATACTGCTAAAAAGAGGTATCTGGCAACTCAAGCCATTTACAGCCAACTGGCTGATTAGGAGTCTATAATAATGTATACAATGGTATCGCTAAAAAGAGGTATCTGGCAACTCAAGCCATTTACAGCCAACTGGCTGATTAGGAGTCTATAATAATGTATACAATGGTATCGCTAAAAAGAGGTATCTGGCAACTCAAGCCATTTACAGCCAACTGGCTGATTAGGAGCCTATAAAACAACGCCTACTCGGCTGAAGTCTTAATATGCACTTGACTCCTGCCAGGTGAACACCTCTCCTCCTCCTTTTCTCTCCTCCTTCTTTCTCTTGGGGGATAACGCCGCCTCCAAGTTTTCCTTGTTGCACCTGCAGCATCCCCACTTTGGGGGGAATGTTTTTTTATTTTTTTTATTTTTTATTTTTTTTTTTTTTTTGCAACACCCCCCACCCCCTTTGCGACATTACGTCATCACTTGCAACATTCTTGCACTCTCCCCTTTTTCGGCTAATACTACTTAACGAAATGAAACTTTTGATGATGAATTTTACATGATAAAAGTCAGGCTAATTACAGGCTTCTAGCGATTTTTTTTTTTTTACAATTTTTAATTGATGATGTTTTCTAAACCGGACAATCGAACAAATCTGTAATTTGATCAAATGCAGTTATAATGATTACCTATTTAATATTTACATACAATTAATATTTTACATACAATATGTTTTCTAGTCCATGGATACGTCCCTGCTGTGATCACAAAGTAAAGATTCCAAAAACGATAAAACGCCGTGCTTGTGGCTTTCCAGTGAGCGATTACAAGGGTTCATTCCTTGATAAGATCCACTTTGAACCGTGGAAGTTATTATTGTTTATCAACGCGTGCCTACGGAAGCAGTTTCGCCACAATGAAGTAATTGAGAATCTTCATCTATCTAGCCAGACGAGTCTGAATTGACGAAGCTTCTGTTCCGAGGTGACTATATTTTGTATGGACAATCAGGAGCCTATCGGGGGCCCTGGAATTGTACTGTAGATATACGAGTCGAAGTTTGGCAAGTCAAAATACGGAAGGGGGCGAGATTTACACGGCGTGTGGGTTTTCGGTGGGATCGAGAGAGAGTCCAAAAAGAAATTTCTAGCCCCGTTAATAGAGCAGCCATACAGAAATGCTGAAACTCTCATTCCGATTATCCAGAAACTTGATACGTATGGTTATGAACACAGAACAGCGAACCATTCTGAACATTTTGTGTAACTGGCGCACACACTCAGAATATTGAGAGATTGTGGGAGGATGTGAAGGCGTGGGTGTTGAAGACTGGCATACGCAAGGAGTATTTTCAACAGTATTTTTCCGAGATATTTATTTGTGCATCAGTTTTTCGACCACCAGTCTGCCTTGCATAACTTCCTACGCCAAACAGATTAACTTTATCCTCCCCAATCAGCGAACAGACGAACCTCACAAGTTATGTGAAGTGATAAAACAACAAAATATTGGAAATTTCATCTTCTAAATAGTGTTTTATTCATAATTTTGGAAAAATCATACGTAATTGAACGGATCGGTGTGGCAACTAAGGGGTTGCCAAATGTCGCTAAATATACCAATAATTGCTAAAAATATTGGTAGATGTCGCTGGATATATCTCACACTGTCGCTAAATGTCACTAAAAAAGACATTGTTTCAAAGTATCATAACTGTTATTTTCTAATAGTTTCAAAATGATACATAGCTGCTTGCACCATTTTTTCTGCTCTATCGATTGATGTATGTTTCGTTACTGTAGCATGTTTCATGGCAAAGCGGGTGTCTTAAAGTTTTACCATAACTTATACCTCAAAGGTGCTAATAGTCCAGGCAATCTAGAGCAAAAATAGCTTCAACCTGGGCAAAATTGCTTCAGAAGCTTTCTAAACTGTTTCCAGCTCAGGAACCATTGCAGAATAACATATCCAAAATCCGACAAAATTGGACCCCGGGAACACCCCCAAAAATGAAATTCAAAATGGCGGACTGGCAGTTTCCTACGAAATACAATAAATTTTAATTTCGCTTTGTAGAGAGAGTTATGACGTTTTTCTTGATCAGTAAAATGTTTAAAAACACATTTTCGTTTCTAAATTAACCTATATGACACTAAAAATTGTATTAGGCGGCTAGTATTAAACTATGACGTCACGTAATGTAAATAAAATATACTGTATGGAGTGTATGTGAGAATGGACATTGCTACATCTTTATAAACTTATATTATATACAACTCTTTAATTCCTACTATCCACTATCAAATCTGCGTATTTGTGCTTGTCATTTTCTTTAAAACTGTTATTATGTACTCCTTTTAAATACTGCAACACAGTTTATTAATTTGTGTTTTCTGTTTCAGACTGACTCGGTGTACGGCTGACTCGGTGTGCGTCCGCCTTCAAGAATGCAGACCCCTGAAGAATTGTGCGTGATTTGTAAGGAGAAATTGGACAGCGGACAGGAAGTGGTTCACATCTCGCAAAAAGGAGCAGATGGTATAAATGCATCCAGCCGCAGACGTGGAAGCGATGTTGTTGCAACAGCTGGAATAAGTGTTCACGTTGTATGTAGGAAAAGGTTTACGGATAAAAAGACCATTGAAATAAAGAAGCGACAGACCGCAGCCGAGGCAATACCAAGGAAAAGTGCTCGTTTTCATGAATACGCATTTTCCAGTGCTACTCACTGTTTGTTTTGTGATACATTTGTGGACTTTTTTTCCAAACACAAACCAAAATCAGAGCATGTCAAAATAAGAACTACAGAGTTCTCCGAAACCATAAAAAGGTGCTGTGAAAGCCGCTGCGATGAATGGTCGTTTAATGTAAAAGGCCGTCTGGAGTATTATCTTCGTGATCTTCCTGCTGCAGATTGTGTCTACCATCACACCTGCAGCGTAAATTTTCGAAGTGGAAAAAACATTCCTCGCGCATACTCCTCCGACGATCATGATTCGAAGAAAGGGAGACCAACTAATGAAGAGCAACACCAAGCATTCCTTCAGACCTGTGCTTACCTGGAAGAGAATGATGATGAACAACTGTTGATTGGAGACCTAATTTCCAAAATGGAGGAATATCTTCAAGGAAGTCAGAGCTCTGTCTACGAACGCAGGCACATGAAGAGAAAGCTTTTAGAACGTTACGGAGACAAGATCATAATATCAGGTGAAAGTGGGAAGGCAGATGTAGTAACACTACGAGAGACAGCTAATGAAATTCTTATAGATTATCACAAAAAGTCGAAAGAATGTGATATAGATATAGAGCTACAGAAGATTTACCTAGTAGAAGCTGCTGCAAAAATAATCAGAAGTGATATCAAGTCTGTCGACTCGCCTAGAAAAGATGTGTATCCATCTCCAAATGGCATCACTGCAGAAAGTGCTCTTGATTACATTCCCAACAGTCTGAAATTGCTATTATCAAAAGCATTTGCGGGACAGGATGCTTCAAGAAAAATAGGTGCAATTGGGCAGAGCATTATGCAAGCAACCCGTCCTAGAGGATTACTATGTCCACTACAGATCGGTTTGTCGGTTCAGCTACACCAAAACTTTAGGTCAAGGTACCTTATTGACGTTCTCCATCAGCTGGGTTACTGTTCGTCGTATGCAGAAGTAACAAGATTCGAAAGAAACGCGGCGCTGGCAAGTGGGTCTGGCTCTTTTACTGTTGATGAAAACATTCACGGTGGATCAAGTGTCTCACATCCAGGTGTGGCGTCGATCACGTTCATTCCCATCATAGATATGTCGCCAACTGACATGGCCTGCATATTTTCGACATTACTATATTTGAGCAAGATAGCACACGATCAAAAAGTCCCATGCATTATTACCTTTGATCAGCCTTTGTTCTGGAAAGCTTCCCAAATCATCAATGAACAGAGAGACCTGCAGGACATTGTTTTAATGCTGGGATCATTTCACACTCTGATGAATCTTTTGGGAGCAGTCGGTACTCTTATGAATGGTTCAGGATTGTCTGAAGTACTTCAAGAAATATACGGACCAAATGCCGTGCAACACATGATGTCTGGAAAAGCTGTTTCAAGAGCGATACGTGGTCATATGATAGTAGATGCAGCTCTTAGTACCTTACTAGTCGCAGACGTTTTCCCTCGTAATGAAGATGGAACTCCTCATGACCTCCATAAGGAAGCTTGTGACCTGCTCGACGATGTTATGACCGCCAAACAATCAGTTGAGGATGTGGAATCTTCGAATGCATTGTCTCAGATTGCTACCACTTTGGATGCGAAGAAAACTGACCTACAATCTACTTCGCAAACAAGTCAACTCTGGTTGGAATATCAGCGAATGATCAACATTGCACGTTCCTTGATAACAGCAGACAGAACCGGCTCGTGGGATTTGCACTTGCAAGCTATGCTGGAGACCATCCCCATAATTGCAGCAGCCGGACATCACAATTACCTGAAATCGATATACTGTACCTGCAGAAAATGTTAAGTTTGCCTTCTGAAAATCCAGCCGTTAACAAAATGTTCCAGGAAGGTAAGTTTGTGGTAAGAAGAAGCGACAGATTATGGGCCGGACTCGGCACAGACCTGGTGATAGAACAAGTACTAATGCGTTCCCTGAAAAGCAGAGGCGGACTGACACGCGGAAGTGGATTTACAGACATCCAAAGGACAACGTGGCTCTTTTCTATGCCTCTGTGTTCCACTTATAACTTAGCAATGCAGGAATACACCAGAGTTTTGTTGGAGAGTAGTGAACAGCACAAGGAATGAGGGGAATAGACAAATCAGGGACAGTAATGACATGAAGAAAGTACTTGAACGTCTGGATCCTTATCCCCTTCCATTCTACCTCGGGTCTTTGCAACATTGTACAGGGCTAACTGCTGATCCTGGAGTTAACGTTCATCAATTGCATTCAATCGGTACAAACATTGTCGTAAAAATGATTGGGAAACAAGCCTTTACATATTCTGCCAAAAGATCTGACAAGTGAAAACACTAGGATCTGCTTCTGCCGTTGTGATCACTGATGCTTCAGATATGAAGTAGATCCTGCACTACTGTTTCAGAGAATGATGACTGTTGCCACTGGCGGAGACATGAATCTTGAAGATGTCATGTGTTACGAACTGTGTGCATATCCTCCTGCATTGTTCGAATCACGAAGTATCTTGAGGAAACCCGATAAGTCTCAGCTAGCTCATGCAATAATCAAATACACTGACACTTTACGCATGGAAGAAGTTCAAGAAATTCAGTGCACAGACCATACGTATTGGATGGTGGATCTCTACTACATCGTGTTTCCTGCGTCAGATGAAACTATGACAGCATCGCCAACTCATATGCCGATTTCACTCTGAAAACTATGGAAAAGCAATCATTGTTTTTGATGGCTACAGCAGCTCTCCTACGATCAAGGACATGACCCACAGAAGACGCAGCACCAAGACAAGCAGAAATGTGAATCTCAGTCCAAGCATGAAGTTTGTTGGCCAGAAGGAACACTTCTTGGCTAATGAAAACAACAAGCAAGCATTTATTTCCCTCGTAGGTGAGATGTTGAAGAAGCACGGGTGTACTGTTTCACAACGCAGATGGGGATGCTGATGTGGACATCGTTCGTGCAGCAGTTTCCTCATCAGAAAATGCAACTACAACAGTAATAGGGGAAGACACCGACTTGCTGATTCTCCTTCTGTACCATGCCAAGGACAGTGGTTTCAAGTTGTACTATGGCAGCGATATAAGACGGGGACCATCTCCTAATCCTGTGTATGATATTCTCAGCATTCAATCATTGTTAGGCAATGACATCTGCAAGTATCTCCTGTTTGTGCATGCTTTCACGGGCTGTGATAGCACATCCAGAATTTTTTCGATCGGTAAAGCCAAAGCATTCGACACACTGATGAAGGTGGCTGAACTCCGTTCAGTTGCAAATACATTCTGTTCTGATTGTCGCCAACACTCTGACATTGAAGCCGCTGGAAGAAAGGCAATGCTTCTGTTGTATGGCTGCAAAACACTTGAATCCACTAACGCACTACGTCATCGAATGTTAGTTTGAAAGGTAGCTACAGCTAAATCTTTTGTTACACCCGAACGTTTGCCACCTACCGATGCGTCCACAAAGTACCACGCTTTCGCACATACCTTCAAATACTAATCTGGAAGTCTACAAAAGAGAAGATCGATGCAGAACAGTGGGGTTGGTATGTAAAGAATATTCCTACTACCCTACAGCCTGCGACAAGCCACCAGCTCCAAATTATCTACTCAACATGATCCGCTGCTCCTGCAAGACGAAATGTGCTACTTCAAGATGTGGATGCAAGCGTAATGGAATGCCCTGTTCAGCCGCTTGTGGCGAGTGCCAAATCAGTGGTTGCGATAACAACCCAAGTACCGGTAATCTATCCGATGATGTGATGAAGAGGATTAATTTCTGTATGTTTGTGACCAGGTATCACTTCTTCTGTAATGAACATAACTGAAACTGGGAAAAAATAATTGTTGTATTATTGATTATAAAAATCTGTAAAAAGCTATATAACATTATTTTGCGTAATAACTGGTTGTGTTGTATATTGTTGAATTATTTAAAACATTACAACTGAAAGAAAAGCATCAAATGTATCTATAATAAAAGCGTAAATTATATATATTTTTTTTTTCGTAGGAACATCCAGTCCGCCATTTTGAATTTCATTTTTGGGGGTGTTCCCGGGGTCCAATTTTGTCGGATTTTGGATATGTTATTCGGCAATGGTTCCTGAGCTGGAACAGTTTAGAAAGCTTCTGAAGCAATTTTGCCCAGGTCTAACTACAAATTGCCTGGACTAGTCCAGGCAATCTAGAGCAAAAATAGCTTCAACCTGGGCAAAATTGCTTCAGAAGCTTTCTAAACTGTTTCCAGCTCAGGAACCATTGCAGAATAACATATCCAAAATCCGACAAAATTGGACCCCGGGAACACCCCCAAAAATGAAATTCAAAATGGCGGACTGGCAGTTTCCTACGAATACAATAAATTTTAATTTCGCTTTGTAGAGAGAGTTATGACGTTTTTCTTGATCAGTAAAATGTTTTAAAACACATTTTCGTTTCTAAATTAACCTATATGACACTAAAAATTGTATTAGGCGGCTAGTATTAAACTATGACGTCACGTAATGTAAATAAAATATACTGTATGGAGTGTATGTGAGAATGGACATTGCTACATCTTTATAAACTTATATTAATACAACTCTTTAATTCCTACTATCCACTATCAAATCTGCGTATTTGTGCTTGTCATTTTCTTTAAAACTGTTATTATGTACTCCTTTTAAATACTGCAACACAGTTTATTAATTTGTGTTTTCTGTTTCAGACTGACTCGGTGTACGGCTGACTCGGTGTGCGTCCGCCTTCAAGAATGCAGACCCCTGAAGAATTGTGCGTGATTTGTAAGGAGAAATTGGACAGCGGACAGGAAGTGGTTCACATCTCGCAAAAAGGAGCAGATGGTATAAATGCATCCAGCCGCAGCCGTGGAAGCGATGTTGTTGCAACAGCTGGAATAAGTGTTCACGTTGTATGTAGGAAAAGGTTTACGGATAAAAAGACCATTGAAATAAAGAAGCGACAGACCGCAGCCGAGGCAATACCAGGAAAAGTGCTCGTTTTCATGAATACGCATTTTCCAGTGCTACTCACTGTTTGTTTTGTGATACATTTGTGGACTTTTTTTCCAAACACAAACCAAAATCAGAGCATGTCAAATAAGAACTACAGAGTTCTCCGAAACCATAAAAGGTGCTGTGAAAGCCGCTGCGATGAATGGTCGTTTAATGTAAAAGGCCGTCTGGAGTATTATCTTCGTGATCTTCCTGCTGCAGATTGTGTCTACCATCACACCTGCAGCGTAAATTTTCGAAGTGGAAAAAACATTCCTCGCGCATACTCCTCCGACGATCATGATTCGAAGAAAGGAGACCAACTAATGAAGAGCAACACCAAGCATTCCTTCAGACCTGTGCTTACCTGGAAGAGAATGATGATGAACAACTGTTGATTGGAGACCTAATTTCCAAAATGGAGGAATATCTTCAAGGAAGTCAGAGCTCTGTCTACGAACGCAGGCACATGAAGAGAAGCTTTTAGAACGTTACGGAGACAAGATCATAATATCAGGTGAAAGTGGGAAGGCAGATGTAGTAACACTACGAGAGACAGCTAATGAAATTCTTATAGATTATCACAAAAAGTCGAAAGAATGTGATATAGATATAGAGCTACAGAAGATTTACCTAGTAGAAGCTGCTGCAAAAATAATCAGAAGTGATATCAAGTCTGTCGACTCGCCTAGAAAAGATGTGTATCCATCTCCAAATGGCATCACTGCAGAAAGTGCTCTTGATTACATTCCCAACAGTCTGAAATTGCTATTATCAAAAGCATTTGCGGGACAGGATGCTTCAAGAAAAATAGGTGCAATTGGGCAGAGCATTATGCAAGCAACCGTCCTAGAGGATTACTATGTCCACTACAGATCGGTTTGTCGGTTCAGCTACACCACAAACTTTAGGTCAAGGTACCTTATTGACGTTCTCCATCAGCTGGGTTACTGTTCGTCGTATGCAGAAGTAACAAGATTCGAAAGAACGCGGCGCTGGCAAGTGGGTCTGGCTCTTTTACTGTTGATGAAAACACTGCAGTCCTTCTAGCAGCAGATAACGTCGATCATGATGTCTGCACTTTGGATGGGAAGAATCCTTTCATGGAATGGGTATGATTGCCGCAATAACTCCGAAGATCAAAATCCACCCTTCTATTCACAGCGTAATGTTGGTGACAATGACATTAAGAAGATTGCAACCGTTGACATTAGGGAATATAGACACGCGAGAAGCATGTTGAGGGACATCTCATTCCGCGAACTTCCAGTACCCACTGCCACCATAAGTCGACTTAGTCTTCTCTGGCATATATCTTCAGCAGAAAGATCAGGTCCAAGTTGGTCCGGAACAATGCAGGCAATTCACGGTGGATCAAGTGTCTCACATCCAGGTGTGGCGTCGATCACGTTCCTTCCCATCATAGATATGTCGCCAACTGACATGGCCTGCATATTTCGACATTACTATATTTGAGCAAGATAGCACACGATCAAAAAGTCCCATGCATTATTACCTTTGATCAGCCTTTGTTCTGGAAAGCTTCCCAAATCATCAATGAACAGAGAGACCTGCAGGACATTGTTTTAATGCTGGGATCATTTCACACTCTGATGAATCTTTTGGGAGCAGTCGGTACTCTTATGAATGGTTCAGGATTGTCTGAAGTACTTCAAGAAATATACGGACCAAATGCCGTGCAACACATGATGTCTGGAAAAGCTGTTTCAAGAGCGATACGTGGTCATATGATAGTAGATGCAGCTCTTAGTACCTTACTAGTCGCAGACGTTTTCCCTCGTAATGAAGATGGAACTCCTCATGACCTCCATAAGGAAGCTTGTGACCTGCTCGACGATGTTATGACCGCCAAACAATCAGTTGAGGATGTGGAATCTTCGAATGCATTGTCTCAGATTGCTACCACTTTGGATGCGAAGAAAACTGACCTACAATCTACTTCGCAAACAAGTCAACTCTGGTTGGAATATCAGCGAATGATCACATTGCACGTTCCTTGATAACAGCAGACAGAACCGGCTCGTGGGATTTGCACTTGCAAGCTATGCTGGAGACCATCCCCATAATTGCAGCAGCCGGACATCACAATTACCTGAAATCGATATACCTGTACCTGCAGAAAATGTTAAGTTTGCCTTCTGAAAATCCAGCCGTTAACAAAATGTTCCAGGAAGGTAAGTTTGTGGTAAGAAGAAGCGACAGATTATGGGCCGACTCGGCACAGACCTGGTGATAGAACAAGTACTAATGCGTTCCCTGAAAAGCAGAGGCGGACTGACACGCGGAAGTGGATTTACAGACATCCAAAGGACAACGTGGCTCTTTTCTATGCCTCTGTGTTCCACTTATAACTTAGCAATGCAGGAATACACCAGAGTTTTGTTGGAGAGTAGTGAACAGCACAAGGAAATGAGGGGAAGTAGACAAATCAGGGACAGTAATGACATGAAGAAAGTACTTGAACGTCTGGAATCCTTATCCCCATTCCATTCTACCTCGGTCTTTGCAACATTGTAACAGGGCTAACTGCTGATCCTGGAGTTAACGTTCATCAATTGCATTCAATCGGTACAAACATTGTCGTAAAAATGATTGGGAAACAAGCCTTTACATATTCTGCCAAAAGATCTGACAAAGTGAAAACACTAGGATCTGCTTCTGCCGTTGTGATCACTGATGCTTCAGATATAGAAGTAGATCCTGCACTACTGTTTCAGAGAATGATGACTGTTGCCACTGGCGGAGACATGAATCTTGAAGATGTCATGTGTTACGAACTGTGTGCATATCCTCCTGCATTGTTCGAATCACGAAGTATCTTGAGGAAACCCGATAAGTCTCAGCTAGCTCATGCAATAATCAAATACACTGACACTTTACGCATGGAAGAAGTTCAAGAAATTCAGTGCCAGACCAGTACGTATTGGATGGTGGATCTCTACTACATCGTGTTTCCTGGCGTCAAGATGAAACATATGACAGCATCGCCAACTCATATGCCGATTTCACTCTGAAAACATATGGAAAAGCAATCATTGTTTTTGATGGCTACAGCAGCTCTCCTACGATCAAGGACATGACCCACAGAAGACGCAGCACCAAGACAAGCAGAAATGTGAATCTCAGTCCAAGCATGAAGTTTGTTGGCCAGAAGGAACACTTCTTGGCTAATGAAAACAACAAGCAAGCATTTATTTCCCTCGTAGGTGAGATGTTGAAGAAGCACGGGTGTACTGTTCACAACGCAGATGGGGATGCTGATGTGGACATCGTTCGTGCAGCAGTTTCCTCATCAGAAATGCAACTACAACAGTAATAGGGGAAGACACCGACTTGCTGATTCTCCTTCTGTACCATGCCAAGGACAGTGGTTTCAAGTTGTACTATCGCAGCGATATAAGACGGGGACCATCTCCTAATCCTGTGTATGATATTCTCAGCATTCAATCATTGTTAGGCAATGACATCTGCAAGTATCTCCTGTTTGTGCATGCTTTCACGGGCTGTGATAGCACATCCAGAATTTTTTCGATCGGTAAAGCCAAAGCATTCGACACACTGATGAAGGTGGCTGAACTCCGTTCAGTTGCAAATACATTCTGTTCTGATTGTCGCCAACACTCTGACATTGAAGCCGCTGGAAGAAAGGCAATGCTTCTGTTGTATGGCTGCAAAACACTTGAATCCACTAACGCACTACGTCATCGAATGTTAGTTGAAAAGGTAGCTACAGCTAAATCTTTTGTTACACCCGAACGTTTGCCACCTACCGATGCGTCCACAAAGTACCACAGCTTTCGCACATACCTTCAAATACTAATCTGGAAGTCTACAAAAGAGAAGATCGATGCAGAACAGTGGGGTTGGTATGTAAAGAATAATTCCTACTACCCTACAGCCTGCGACAAGCCACCAGCTCCAAATTATCTACTCAACATGATCCGCTGCTCCTGCAAGACGAAATGTGCTACTTCAAGATGTGGATGCAAGCGTAATGGAATGCCCTGTTCAGCCGCTTGTGGCGAGTGCCAAATCAGTGGTTGCGATAACAACCCAAGTACCGGTAATCTATCCGATGATAGTGATGAAGAGGATTAATTTCTGTATGTTTGTGACCAGGTATCACTTCTTCTGTAAAGAACATAACTTGAAACTGGGAAAAAAATAATTGTTGTATTATTGATTATAAAAATCTGTAAAAAGCTATATAACATTATATTTGCGTAATAACTGGTTGTGTTGTATATTGTTGAATTATTTAAAACATTACAACTGAAAGAAAAAGCATCAAATGTATCTATAAATAAAAGCGTAAATTATATATATTTTTTTTTTCGTAGGAAACATCCAGTCCGCCATTTTGAATTTCATTTTTGGGGGTGTTCCCGGGGTCCAATTTTGTCGGATTTTGGATATGTTATTCTGCAATTGGTTCCTGAGCTGGAAACAGTTAGAAAGCTTCTGAAGCAATTTTGCCCAGGTCTAACTACAAATTGCCTGGACTAGTCCAGGCAATCTAGAGCAAAAATAGCTTCAACCTGGGCAAAATTGCTTCAGAAGCTTTCTAAACTGTTTCCAGCTCAGGAACCATTGCAGAATAACATATCCAAAATCCGACAAAATTGGACCCCGGGAACACCCCCAAAAATGAAATTCAAATGGCGGACTGGCAGTTTCCTACGAAATACAATAAATTTTAATTTCGCTTTGTAGAGAGAGTTATGACGTTTTTCTTGATCAGTAAAATGTTTTAAAACACATTTTCGTTTCTAAATTAACCTATATGACACTAAAAATTGTATTAGGCGGCTAGTATTAAACTATGACGTCACGTAATGTAAATAAAATATACTGTATGGAGTGTATGTGAGAATTGACATTGCTACATCTTTATAAACTTATATTATATACAACTCTTTAATTCCTACTATCCACTATCAAATCTGCGTATTTGTGCTTGTCATTTTCTTTAAAACTGTTATTATGTACTCCTTTTAAATACTGCAACACAGTTTATTAATTTGTGTTTTCTGTTTCAGACTGACTCGGTGTACGGCTGACTCGGTGTGCGTCCGCCTTCAAGAATGCAGACCCCTGAAGAATTGTGCGTGATTTGTAAGGAGAAATTGGACAGCGGACAGGAAGTGGTTCACATCTCGCAAAAAGGAGCAGATGGTATAAATGCATCCAGCCGCAGCCGTGGAAGCGATGTTGTTGCAACAGCTGGAATAAGTGTTCACGTTGTATGTAGGAAAAGGTTTACGGATAAAAAGACCATTGAAATAAAGAAGCGACAGACCGCAGCCGAGGCAATACCAAGGAAAAGTGCTCGTTTTCATGAATACGCATTTTCCAGTGCTACTCACTGTTTGTTTTGTGATACATTTGTGGACTTTTTTTCCAAACACAAACCAAAATCAGAGCATGTCAAAATAAGAACTACAGAGTTCTCCGAAACCATAAAAAGGTGCTGTGAAAGCCGCTGCGATGAATGGTCGTTTAATGTAAAAGGCCGTCTGGAGTATTATCTTCGTGATCTTCCTGCTGCAGATTGTGTCTACCATCACACCTGCAGCGTAAATTTTCGAAGTGGAAAAAACATTCCTCGCGCATACTCCTCCGACGATCATGATTCGAAGAAAGGAGACCAACTAATGAAGAGCAACACCAAGCATTCCTTCAGACCTGTGCTTACCTGGAAGAGAATGATGATGAACAACTGTTGATTGGAGACCTAATTTCCAAAATGGAGGAATATCTTCAAGGAAGTCAGAGCTCTGTCTACGAACGCAGGCACATGAAGAGAAAGCTTTTAGAACGTTACGGAGACAAGATCATAATATCAGGTGAAAGTGGGAAGGCAGATGTAGTAACACTACGAGAGACAGCTAATGAAATTCTTATAGATTATCACAAAAAGTCGAAAGAATGTGATATAGATATAGAGCTACAGAAGATTTACCTAGTAGAAGCTGCTGCAAAAATAATCAGAAGTGATATCAAGTCTGTCGACTCGCCTAGAAAAGATGTGTATCCATCTCCAAATGGCATCACTGCAGAAAGTGCTCTTGATTACATTCCCAACAGTCTGAAATTGCTATTATCAAAAGCATTTGCGGGACAGGATGCTTCAAGAAAAATAGGTGCAATTGGGCAGAGCATTATGCAAGCAACCCGTCCTAGAGGATTACTATGTCCACTACAGATCGGTTTGTCGGTTCAGCTACACCAAAACTTTAGGTCAAGGTACCTTATTGACGTTCTCCATCAGCTGGGTTACTGTTCGTCGTATGCAGATAACAAGATTCGAAAGAAACGCGGCGCTGGCAAGTGGGTCTGGCTCTTTTACTGTTGATGAAAACACTGCAGTCCTTCTAGCAACAGATAACGTCGATCATGATGTCTGCACTTTGGATGGGAAGAATACCTTTCATGGAATGGGTATGATTGCCGCAATAACTCCGAAGATCAAAATCCACCCTTCTATTCACAGGCGTAATGTTGGTGACAATGACATTAAGAAGATTGCAACCGTTGACATTAGGGAATATAGACACGCGAGAAGCATGTTGAGGGACATCTCATTCCGCGAACTTCCAGTACCCACTGCCACCATAAGTCGACTTAGTCTTCTCTGGCATATATCTTCAGCAGAAAGATCAGGTCCAAGTTGGTCCGGAACAATGCAGGCAATTCACGGTGGATCAAGTGTCTCACATCCAGGTGTGGCGTCGATCACGTTCCTTCCCATCATAGATATGTCGCCAACTGACATGGCCTGCATATTTTCGACATTACTATATTTGAGCAAGATAGCACACGATCAAAAAGTCCCATGCATTATTACCTTTGATCAGCCTTTGTTCTGGAAAGCTTCCCAAATCATCAATGAACAGAGAGACCTGCAGGACATTGTTTTAATGCTGGGATCATTTCACACTCTGATGAATCTTTTGGGAGCAGTCGGTACTCTTATGAATGGTTCAAGATTGTCTGAAGTACTTCAAGAAATATACGGACCAAATGCCGTGCAACACATGATGTCTGGAAAAGCTGTTTCAAGAGCGATACGTGGTCATATGATAGTAGATGCAGCTCTTAGTACCTTACTAGTCGCAGACGTTTTCCCTCGTAATGAAGATGGAACTCCTCATGACCTCCATAAGGAAGCTTGTGACCTGCTCGACGATGTTATGACCGCCAAACAATCAGTTGAGGATGTGGAATCTTCGAATGCATTGTCTCAGATTGCTACCACTTTGGATGCGAAGAAAACTGACCTACAATCTACTTCGCAAACAAGTCAACTCTGGTTGGAATATCAGCGAATGATCAACATTGCACGTTCCTTGATAACAGCAGACAGAACCGGCTCGTGGGATTTGCACTTGCAAGCTATGCTGGAGACCATCCCCATAATTGCAGCAGCCGGACATCACAATTACCTGAAATCGATATACCTGTACCTGCAGAAAATGTTAAGTTTGCCTTCTGAAAATCCAGCCGTTAACAAAATGTTCCAGGAAGGTAAGTTTGTGGTAAGAAGAAGCGACAGATTATGGGCCGGACTCGGCACAGACCTGGTGATAGAACAAGTACTAATGCGTTCCCTGAAAAGCAGAGGCGGACTGACACGCGGAAGTGGATTTACAGACATCCAAAGGACAACGTGGCTCTTTTCTATGCCTCTGTGTTCCACTTATAACTTAGCAATGCAGGAATACACCAGAGTTTTGTTGGAGAGTAGTGAACAGCACAAGGAAATGAGGGGAAGTAGACAAATCAGGGACAGTAATGACATGAAGAAAGTACTTGAACGTCTGGAATCCTTATCCCCATTCCATTCTACCTCGGGTCTTTGCAACATTGTAACAGGGCTAACTGCTGATCCTGGAGTTAACGTTCATCAATTGCATTCAATCGGTACGAGCATTGTCGTAAAAATGATTGGGAAACAAGCCTTTACATATTCTGCCAAAAGATCTGACAAAGTGAAAACACTAGGATCTGCTTCTGCCGTTGTGATCACTGATGCTTCAGATATAGAAGTAGATCCTGCACTACTGTTTCAGAGAATGATGACTGTTGCCACTGGCGGAGACATGAATCTTGAAGATGTCATGTGTTACGAACTGTGTGCATATCCTCCTGCATTGTTCGAATCACGAAGTATCTTGAGGAAACCCGATAAGTCTCAGCTAGCTCATGCAATAATCAAATACACTGACACTTTACGCATGGAAGAAGTTCAAGAAATTCAGTGCACAGACCAGTACGTATTGGATGGTGGATCTCTACTACATCGTGTTTCCTGGCGTCAAGATGAAACATATGACAGCATCGCCAACTCATATGCCGATTTCACTCTGAAAACATATGGAAAAGCAATCATTGTTTTTGATGGCTACAGCAGCTCTCCTACGATCAAGGACATGACCCACAGAAGACGCAGCACCAAGACAAGCAGAAATGTGAATCTCAGTCCAAGCATGAAGTTTGTTGGCCAGAAGGAACACTTCTTGGCTAATGAAAACAACAAGCAAGCATTTATTTCCCTCGTAGGTGAGATGTTGAAGAAGCACGGGTGTACTGTTCACAACGCAGATGGGGATGCTGATGTGGACATCGTTCGTGCAGCAGTTTCCTCATCAGAAAATGCAACTACAACAGTAATAGGGGAAGACACCGACTTGCTGATTCTCCTTCTGTACCATGCCAAGGACAGTGGTTTCAAGTTGTACTATCGCAGCGATATAAGACGGGGACCATCTCCTAATCCTGTGTATGATATTCTCAGCATTCAATCATTGTTAGGCAATGACATCTGCAAGTATCTCCTGTTTGTGCATGCTTTCACGGGCTGTGATAGCACATCCAGAATTTTTTCGATCGGTAAAGCCAAAGCATTCGACACACTGATGAAGGTGGCTGAACTCCGTTCAGTTGCAAATACATTCTGTTCTGATTGTCGCCAACACTCTGACATTGAAGCCGCTGGAAGAAAGGCAATGCTTCTGTTGTATGGCTGCAAAACACTTGAATCCACTAACGCACTACGTCATCGAATGTTAGTTGAAAAGGTAGCTACAGCTAAATCTTTTGTTACACCCGAACGTTTGCCACCTACCGATGCGTCCACAAAGTACCACAGCTTTCGCACATACTTTCAAATACTAATCTGGAAGTCTACAGAAGAGAAGATCGATGCAGAACAGTGGGGTTGGTATGTAAAGAATAATTCCTACTACCCTACAGCCTGCGACAAGCCACCAGCTCCAAATTATCTACTCAACATGATCCGCTGCTCCTGCAAGACGAAATGTGCTACTTCAAGATGTGGATGCAAGCGTAATGGAATGCCCTGTTCAGCCGCTTGTGGCGAGTGCCAAATCAGTGGTTGCGATAACAACCCAAGTACCGGTAATCTATCCGATGATAGTGATGAAGAGGATTAATTTCTGTATGTTTGTGACCAGGTATCACTTCTTCTGTAATGAACATAACTTGAAACTGGGAAAAAATAATTGTTGTATTATTGATTATAAAAATCTGTAAAAAGCTATATAACATTATATTTGCGTAATAACTGGTTGTGTTGTATATTGTTGAATTATTTAAAACATTACAACTGAAAGAAAAAGCATCAAATGTATCTCTATAAATAAAAGCGTAAATTATATATATTTTTTTTTTCGTAGGAAACATCCAGTCCGCCATTTTGAATTTCATTTTTGGGGGTGTTCCCTGGGTCCAATTTTGTCGGATTTTGGTTATGTTATTCGGCAATTGTTCCTGAGCTGGAAACAGTTTAGAAAGCTTCTGAAGCAATTTTGCCCAGGTCTAACTACAAATTGCCTGGACTATGTAGGGTTGACCCGTGACCCAATTTTCGTAAATGCAATCAGCCACTGTAATTTATCTGTGGAAATTACATTAAATGCTCTGTCTAATGATGATCAGTTGTTATATTGTGATTTTTGCGAAGGTGGTCACTGGTCATTGGACAGAAAATATTGTAAAAATGATGGTTTGGGTTTCCACTAATGAGTTACTAAATAACTTTTGTTCGAGGAAAAATAATGCTATTATTTCGAGTAACTGTCATAGTAAAAAAAGAAAAATTCAAACTTTGACATAAATTTAATTTTGATTAAATTGTACTCATGGTTTTTTGTTTATATTTTTGCATTGATTTCTGAAACTACTACATGTTTGTTTTGTTGTTTGCGTTTTGTGTCATTTCAGCATTCTACTATGAAGGTACGTCTGTACTGCTTGTTGCCATTATCATATCAGTATTGTTTTCATTGTTCATGTTTTCAATGAACATCTGTTTTGTGTCTGGAATCTGGATGAATGTCTCACCTTAGGCTGAATCCACTTTCACATGCCAATAAAACCTACTCCCACTGTATCTGTTTCTGTGGACAGTCCTAAACAGTGGCCAATATTATTGGCTAATAGCATATTATTGGCTAATAGCAATAGTATTGGCTAATAGTTATAGGGCCTACAAACACTTTATACATCTAGAATCTACTTTTAATATTACAAAAAATGAAGTACTATTTTCTATATGCATAACTAAAGAAAAATTTTGACATTTTGATCACTGTGAATCTATCTTTAATATTGCTAAAATGAAATACCAGCTATTTCTTATATATGTATATGGTAACTAAATACAATTTATAACCCTCTTTATCACTTGTAAAAAAAAAAGTTCAAATCATTTAAATGAAATAGAAAAAACATTGCTTCAATTAAGTGCATTAGACTTCAAAAACAAAATGTTATTCAGGGTTGGTGATTTTTTTTATTTAAATTAAAAAAAAAAAAAATCAGATTTATTTGATTTTTTCTCCATGTTGAAGATACACTGAAACAACAAGTCAAAAAATCCTTTTCATTCCTATAAGTTCCTGTAGCACTAACAACATGAAGTAATTGAAGCAAACTATTGTATTAGCTATTTAAACAGCTAAGGTTGGATAAGAAATGTAAAGTTCTGTAAAATTGCAAGTTAGGCTATGAGGACTTACTGTATATCATTCTTTTTGTGTTTCTATTTAATTGGTTTTTTCTCTTTATTCCCATTTGAGAACATATTTTTTGGCATATTTATTTATACATATATACCATTAGAAGCTAGTCGCCCTCGGGAAGGTTTAGAGTCGCCCTCGAGGCCATATCTGATTAATATTACAGACCCGACTTCACTTTATGTAATTATTCAAAATTATTCCTCCCAAATATCAAGAAAATTCTATTAATGCTGAATGCATATTTTGCATCAACATATTGGTGCGAATCAACATTTTCAAGCATGAAACACATCAAATCAAAAAAACAGAAGTGCGCTCACCAACGAACACCTTGATGACTGTGTACGTCTCTCAGCTGTGACGACTTACACGCCAAATTATAAATTACTGGCTGATCAGATGCAACCTAGATGTTTGAATTTGTCAAAATGAATAAATATATAATTGTTAACTTGGAATTTAAGCAATAAAACTATATTAATCTTCATATTTTTGCTTTACCTCGACCGATGCCCTTTTATAAGATATTTCTAAATTATATACAGGGTATTTCATAACATGTGGGACGCACTTTCAGGATGGATTCAGGACCTGAAAACAATGAAAAAAGTTTATATGAACATATTCCCGAAATCGCTTTGTTTCCGAGTTACAGCCCGTTTTGTGTTCCAGCAATTCTTTTCCGCAAATTGTTCACAAACGCTGCTTGCCGAAAATGTTTGTGAGTGTGTACGAGGCTTATTTCATGTATGGCCTTGCCGATTGTAATGTTTCGTACACTCTATGACATGTTTCAATATCGTTGAGTGTAGAGCCATCAGTCAGTCAGAGGTGCATCGCGGTGTTTCACTATTCGTATTCGTAACTTCTCACCGTGAATAAGTGCAGTCCAGTGAAAAAAAAACCTTAAAAGTTTTTGTGCTATTCAGTGATAATGTGCATTTAAAGTGAGAATTGAAGCTTACTCAAACAGAGAAATGGCAGACATGCATCTCATGTATGGACTTGCCGAGTGTAATGCGGCCGCAGCAAGACGTCAAGACGTCTGTATGCGGAAAGGTTTCCGAATCGCCGTCTGCCAGATAAGAAGACCTTTCAGAGAATAGACGAGCTTCTTGGTGATACAGGCAGGGCCGGCGAGAGCTGCCCCGCGCCCCGGGGAAGGATTGGTATATGGGCCCCCCTGTTTACTCAGTATTTTATTATAAATGTTTTTTGTGTACATAACAAGCAAACTGATTATATGTCCAAGTCACTATTCAAAACATACCGTATGAATAAACAACTCAGAAGAAAATGACCATTTTATTTTTCGAATTAATTATATTAATTCTATCACCATACAATTTAAAATGCAGTACCAGTCCTTGCAGGCAAGACAATTGTTTACTGCAAGATTTTCATAATTAGAAATGTACTTTCTTTACCTTCTCTCTAGCAAAGTGGTAAATGATTCTGATGAAATTTAAAGTATGGGCTAACTAGCTTTCAAATACAATGGTTCCCAGATCTGTCAGTCGGTCTTGGGCATTGGTGGACCACAGATAATATTTTATCTGTTTCAGTTTAACTATGATAATCTCTATAAAATGTATGTTCATCAATTATATTTCCTCTCTGTTATTTAATCAATTGTTTTATTAATATTTTTAGATTTTATCCCCTCTCTTTCCTGGCCCCCTAGAGGTCCGGACCCCGGGGATTTATCCAGGCTTCCCCACCCTCTCGGCCGCCCTGGATACAGGATCATTTAACAAGCGAGTTTCAGATGGTGGTAGACCAATCAGGTCCAGAACTGTTGAGTTGGAGGAGCGGGTCCTGAATCGCGTGGAGGAACAGCCTGGTGTCAGCACCCGAAGGATAGCATCAGCAGAGGGTGTAAGATACACAACTGTGTGGAGAATTTTACGGGAACAACAGCTTTACCCATATCACATTCAGAGCGTACAAGGCCTTACTAAGCTGATTTCCTACCACGAGAGGCTTTTTGTACTTGGTTTCTTTAACAGTGTGCTCGCGATCCTCTTTTTCTATCCTCCGTGTTATTTTCTGATGAGGCTGCCTTCACAAGAAATGTCGTGATCAATTTTCACAACACTCATCACTGGGCCGAAGAGAATCCGCATGCCATCATCCAGTCAAGGCACCAACAACAATTTAGTATCAATGTATGGGCAGGACTTATTGGCGACAACTTAATCGGTCCTTTTGTTTTGCCTGGAATATTAACAGGAGAATCCTATTCCAATTTTTTAAGGAATGATTTAAGCGATTTACTAGATGAAGTTCCTCTTGGTGTCCGACGTCGTATGTGGTTTATACATGACAGCGCTCCGCCTCATTTTAGTCGAGTAGCCAGAGACTATTTGGATGACCATTTCCCTGATAAATGGATAGGCCGTGGAGGACCCATTGCGTGGCCTGCTCGTTTACGTAACACCCATTGACAACGTTGAAATGCTTCGCCAACGTGTAGAACAAGGATGCCAGAAAATCCGAGCAATACCTAAAATGTTTGAACTCGTCAGGCAGTCTATGACGAGGCGTGTATTCAAGCGCAAGGCGGTCATTTTGAATACTTCCTTTAAAGTTAAGACGGATACTTGCTGGAACACATAACGGGCTGTAACTTGGAACAAGCGATTTCGGGCATATATTTATATACTTTTTTAATTGTTTTAAAGTCCTGAATCCATCCTGAAAATGCGTCCCACATGTCCCATAAGCGGGACCCTTTAATAAAAATGCCATTCTGGGGTCGGGGGAACAGGATCTAGCCTCGTGCAAATTTCTTAATGGTCTCTGGATTATTTCCTTCTAGCCTTTTTCATTCGTTTCTCGGTTTATAATTTCTGTATAGTAAACAACAATGTAATAATAAATTTATAATTTCTGTAATAAATAATAATGCAATATTAAATGTAATACATTTAATAATAAATGTAATAATTGTATAAAAAAATAAATAAAAAGATATGAATAAAAAAATAATAGAATCTGTATGTATAGAACAAGTAGATAGTTTTAAATTTGTGCGAATGTACTTATAAGCGGGTCCCTTTAGTAAAAATGCCCTTCCAGTGTTGGGAGAACGGGATCTAACCTAGTAGTCCAGGCAATATGTAGTTAGACCTGGGCAAAATTGCTTCAGAAGCTTTCTAAACTGTTTCCAGCTCAGGAACCATTGCCGAATAACATATCCAAAATCCGACAAAATTGGACCCCGGGAACACCCCCAAAAATGAAATTCAAAATGGCGGACTGGATGTTTCCTACGAAAAAAATATATATAATTTACGCTTTTATTTATAGAGATACATTTGATGCTTTTTCTTTCAGTTGTAATGTTTTAAATAATTCAACAATATACAACACAACCAGTTATTACGCAAATATAATGTTATAGCTTTTTACAGATTTTTATAATCAATAATACAACAATTATTTTTTTCCCAGTTTCAAGTTATGTTCATTACAGAAGAAGTGATACCTGGTCACAAACATACAGAAATTAAACCTCTTCATCACTATCATCGGATAGATTACCGGTACTTGGGTTGTTATCGCAACCACTGATTTGGCACTCGCCACAAGCGGCTGAACAGGGCATTCCATTACGCTTGCATCCACATCTTGAAGTAGCACATTTCGTCTTGCAGGAGCAGCGGATCATGTTGAGTAGATAATTTGGAGCTGGTGGCTTGTCGCAGGCTGTAGGGTAGTAGAAATTATTCTTTACATACCAACCCCACTGTTCTGCATCGATCTTCTCTTCTGTAGACTTCCAGATTAGTATTTGAAGTATGTGCGAAAGCTGTGGTACTTTGTGGACGCATCGGTAGGTGGCAAACGTTCGGGTGTAACAAAAGATTTAGCTGTAGCTACCTTTTCAACTAACATTCGATGACGTAGTGCGTTAGTGGATTCAAGTGTTTTGCAGCCATACAACAGAAGCATTGCCTTTCTTCCAGCGGCTTCAATGTCAGAGTGTTGGCGACAATCAGAACAGAATGTATTTGCAACTGAACGGAGTTCAGCCACCTTCATCAGTGTGTCGAATGCTTTGGCTTTACCGATCGAAAAAATTCTGGATGTGCTATCACAGCCCGTGAAAGCATGCACAAACAGGAGATACTTGCAGATGTCATTGCCTAACAATGATTGAATGCTGAGAATATCACACAGGATTAGGAGATGGTCCCCGTCTTATATCGCTGCGATAGTACAACTTGAAACCACTGTCCTTGGCATGGTACAGAAGGAGAATCAGCAAGTCGGTGTCTTCCCCTATTACTGTTGTAGTTGCATTTTCTGATGAGGAAACTGCTGCACGAACGATATCCACATCAGCATCCCCATCTGCGTTGTGAACAGTACACCCGTGCTTCTTCAACATCTCACCTACGAGGGAAATAAATGCTTGCTTGTTTTCATTAGCCAAGAAGTGTTCCTTCTGGCCAACAAACTTCATGCTTGGACTGAGATTCACATTTCTGCTTGTCTTGGTGCTGCGTCTTCTGTGGGTCATGTCCTTGATCGTAGGAGAGCTGCTGTAGCCATCAAAAACAATGATTGCTTTTCCATATGTTTTCAGAGTGAAATCGGCATATGAGTTGGCGATGCTGTCATATGTTTCATCTTGACGCCAGGAAACACGATGTAGTAGAGATCCACCATCCAATACGTACTGGTCTGTGCACTGAATTTCTTGAACTTCTTCCATGCGTAAAGTGTCAGTGTATTTGATTATTGCATGAGCTAGCTGAGACTTATCGGGTTTCCTCAAGATACTTCGTGATTCGAACAATGCAGGAGGATATGCACACAGTTCGTAACACATGACATCTTCAAGATTCATGTCTCCGCCAGTGGCAACAGTCATCATTCTCTGAAACAGTAGTGCAGGATCTACTTCTATATCTGAAGCATCAGTGATCACAACGGCAGAAGCAGATCCTAGTGTTTTCACTTTGTCAGATCTTTTGGCAGAATATGTAAAGGCTTGTTTCCCAATCATTTTTACGACAATGTTCGTACCGATTGAATGCAATTGATGAACGTTAACTCCAGGATCAGCAGTTAGCCCTGTTACAATGTTGCAAAGACCCGAGGTAGAATGGAATGGGGATAAGGATTCCAGACGTTCAAGTACTTTCTTCATGTCATTACTGTCCCTGATTTGTCTACTTCCCCTCATTTCCTTGTGCTGTTCACTACTCTCCAACAAAACTCTGGTGTATTCCTGCATTGCTAAGTTATAAGTGGAACACAGAGGCATAGAAAAGAGCCACGTTGTCCTTTGGATGTCTGTAAATCCACTTCCGCGTGTCAGTCCGCCTCTGCTTTTCAGGGAACGCATTAGTACTTGTTCTATCACCAGGTCTGTGCCGAGTCCGGCCCATAATCTGTCGCTTCTTCTTACCACAAACTTACCTTCCTGGAACATTTTGTTAACGGCTGGATTTTCAGAAGGCAAACTTAACATTTTCTGCAGGTACAGGTATATCGATTTCAGGTAATTGTGATGTCCGGCTGCTGCAATTATGGGGATGGTCTCCAGCATAGCTTGCAAGTGCAAATCCCACGAGCCGGTTCTGTCTGCTGTTATCAAGGAACGTGCAATGTTGATCATTCGCTGATATTCCAACCAGAGTTGACTTGTTTGCGAAGTAGATTGTAGGTCAGTTTTCTTCGCATCCAAAGTGGTAGCAATCTGAGACAATGCATTCGAAGATTCCACATCCTCAACTGATTGTTTGGCGGTCATAACATCGTCGAGCAGGTCACAAGCTTCCTTATGGAGGTCATGAGGAGTTCCATCTTCATTACGAGGGAAAACGTCTGCGACTAGTAAGGTACTAAGAGCTGCATCTACTATCATATGACCACGTATCGCTCTTGAAACAGCTTTTCCAGACATCATGTGTTGCACGGCATTTGGTCCGTATATTTCTTGAAGTACTTCAGACAATCCTGAACCATTCATAAGAGTACCGACTGCTCCCAAAAGATTCATCAGAGTGTGAAATGATCCCAGCATTAAAACAATGTCCTGCAGGTCTCTCTGTTCATTGATGATTTGGGAAGCTTTCCAGAACAAAGGCTGATCAAAGGTAATAATGCATGGGACTTTTTGATCGTGTGCTATCTTGCTCAAATATAGTAATGTCGAAAATATGCAGGCCATGTCAGTTGGCGACATATCTATGATGGGAAGGAACGTGATCGACGCCACACCTGGATGTGAGACACTTGATCCACCGTGAATGTTTTCATCAACAGTAAAAGAGCCAGACCCACTTGCCAGCGCCGCGTTTCTTTCGAATCTTGTTACTTCTGCATACGACGAACAGTAACCCAGCTGATGGAGAACGTCAATAAGGTACCTTGACCTAAAGTTTTGGTGTAGCTGAACCGACAAACCGATCTGTAGTGGACATAGTAATCCTCTAGGACGGGTTGCTTGCATAATGCTCTGCCCAATTGCACCTATTTTTCTTGAAGCATCCTGTCCCGCAAATGCTTTTGATAATAGCAATTCCAGACTGTTGGGAATGTAATCAAGAGCACTTTCTGCAGTGATGTCATTTGGAGATGGATACACATCTTTTCTAGGCGAGTCGACAGACTTGATATCACTTCTGATTATTTTTGCAGCAGCTTCTACTAGGTAAATCTTCTGTAGCTCTATATCTATATCACATTCTTTCGACTTTTTGTGATAATCTATAAGAATTTCATTAGCTGTCTCTCGTAGTGTTACTACATCTGCCTTCCCACTTTCACCTGATATTATGATCTTGTCTCCGTAACGTTCTAAAAGCTTTCTCTTCATGTGCCTGCGTTCGTAGACAGAGCTCTGACTTCCTTGAAGATATTCCTCCATTTTGGAAATTAGGTCTCCAATCAACAGTTGTTCATCATCATTCTCTTCCAGGTAAGCACAGGTCTGAAGGAATGCTTGGTGTTGCTCTTCATTAGTTGGTCTCCCTTTCTTCGAATCATGATCGTCGGAGGAGTATGCGCGAGGAATGTTTTTTCCACTTCGAAAATTTACGCTGCAGGTGTGATGGTAGACACAATCTGCAGCAGGAAGATCACGAAGATAATACTCCAGACGGCCTTTTACATTAAACGACCATTCATCGCAGCGGCTTTCACAGCACCTTTTTATGGTTTCGGAGAACTCTGTAGTTCTTATTTTGACATGCTCTGATTTTGGTTTGTGTTTGGAAAAAAAGTCCACAAATGTATCACAAAACAAACAGTGAGTAGCACTGGAAAATGCGTATTCATGAAAACGAGCACTTTTCCTTGGTATTACCTCGGCTGCGGTCTGTCGCTTCTTTATTTCAATGGTCTTTTTATCCGTAAACCTTTTCCTACATACAACGTGAACACTTATTCCAGCTGTTGCAACAACATCGCTTCCACGGCTGCGGCTGGATGCATTTATACCATCTGCTCCTTTTTGCGAGATGTGAACCACTTCCTGTCCGCTGTCCAATTTCTCCTCACAAATCACGCACAATTCTTCAGGGGTCTGCATTCTTGAAGGCGGACGCACACCGAGTCAGCCGTACACCGAGTCAGTCTGAAACAGAAAACACAAATTAATAAACTGTGTTGCAGTATTTAAAAGGAGTACATAATAACAGTTTTAAAGAAAATGACAAGCACAAATACGCAGATTTGATAGTGGATAGTAGGAATTAAAGAGTTGTATATAATATAAGTTTATAAAGATGTAGCAATGTCCATTCTCACATACACTCCATACAGTATATTTTATTTACATTACGTGACGTCATAGTTTAATACTAGCCGCCTAATACAATTTTTAGTGTCATATAGGTTAATTTAGAAACGAAAATGTGTTTTTAAAATTTTACTGATCAAGAAAAACGTCATAACTCTCTCTACAAAGCGAAATTAAAATTTATTGTATTTCGTAGGAAACTGCCAGTCCGCCATTTTGAATTTCATTTTTGGGGGTGTTCCCGGGGTCCAATTTTGTCGGATTTTGGATATGTTATTCTGCAATGGTTCCTGAGCTGGAAACAGTTTAGAAAGCTTCTGAAGCAATTTTGCCCAGGTTGAAGCTATTTTTGCTCTAGATTGCCTGGACTATTAGCACCTTTGAGGTATAAGTTATGGTAAAACTTTAAGACACCCGCTTTGCCATGAAACATGCTACAGTAACGAAACATACATCAATCGATAGAGCAGAAAAAATGGTGCAAGCAGCTATGTATCATTTTGAAACTATTAGAAAATAACAGTTATGATACTTTGAAACAATGTCTTTTTTAGTGACATTTAGCGACAGTGTGAGATATATCCAGCGACATCTACCAATATTTTTAGCAATTATTGGTATATTTAGCGACATTTGGCAACCCCTTAGTTGCCACACCGTTCAATTACGTATGATTTTTCCAAAATTATGAATAAAACACTATTTAGAAGATGAAATTTCCAATATTTTGTTGTTTTATCACTTCACATAACTTGTGAGGTTCGTCTGTTCGCTGATTGGGGAGGATAAAGTTAATCTGTTTGGCGTAGGAAGTTATGCAAGGCAGACTGGTGGTCGAAAAACTGATGCACAAATAAATATCTCGGAAAAATACTGTTGAAAATACTCCTTGCGTATGCCAGTCTTCAACACCCACGCCTTCACATCCTCCCACAATCTCTCAATATTCTGAGTGTGTGCGCCAGTTACAGGGTCCACAAAATGTTCAGAATGGTTCGCTGTTCTGTGTTCATAACCATACGTATCAAGTTTCTGGATAATCGGAATGAGAGTTTCAGCATTTCTGTATGGCTGCTCTATTAACGGGGCTAGAAATTTCTTTTTGGACTCTCTCTCGATCCCACCGAAAACCCACACGCCGTGTAAATCTCGCCCCCTTCCGTATTTTGACTTGCCAAACTTCGACTCGTATATCTACAGTACAATTCCAGGGCCCCGATAGGCTCCTGATTGTCCATACAAAATATAGTCACCTCGGAACAGAAGCTTCGTCAATTCAGACTCGTCTGGCTAGATAGATGAAGATTCTCAATTACTTCATTGTGGCGAAACTGCTTCCGTAGGCACGCGTTGATAAACAATAATAACTTCCACGGTTCAAAGTGGATCTTATCAAGGAATGAACCCTTGTAATCGCTCACTGGAAAGCCACAAGCACGGCGTTTTATCGTTTTTGGAATCTTTACTTTGTGATCACAGCAGGGACGTATCCATGGACTAGAAAACATATTGTATGTAAAATATTAATTGTATGTAAATATTAAATAGGTAATCATTATAACTGCATTTGATCAAATTACAGATTTGTTCGATTGTCCGGTTTAGAAAACATCATCAATTAAAAATTGTAAAAAAAAAAAAATCGCTAGAAGCCTGTAATTAGCCTGACTTTTATCATGTAAAATTCATCATCAAAAGTTTCATTTCGTTAAGTAGTATAGCCGAAAAAGGGGAGAGTGCAAGAATGTTGCAAGTGATGACGTAATGTCGCAAAGGGGGTGGGGGGTGTTGCAAAAAAATAAAAAATAAATAAAAAATAAAAAAAAATAAAAAAACATTCCCCCAAAGTGGGGATGCTGCAGGTGCAACAAGGAAAACTTGGAGGCGGCGTTATCCCCCAAGAGAAAGAAGGAGGAGAGAAAGGAGGAGGAGAGGTGTTCACCTGGCAGGAGTCAAGTGCATATTAAGACTTCAGCCGAGTAGGCGTTGTTTTATAGGCTCCTAATCAGCCAGTTGGCTGTAAATGGCTTGAGTTGCCAGATACCTCTTTTTAGCGATACCATTGTATACATTATTATAGACTCCTAATCAGCCAGTTGGCTGTAAATGGCTTGAGTTGCCAGATACCTCTTTTTAGCGATACCATTGTATACATTATTATAGACTCCTAATCAGCCAGTTGGCTGTAAATGGCTTGAGTTGCCAGATACCTCTTTTTAGCAGTATTATTGTATACATTATTATATACGCCTAATCAGCCAGTTGGCTGTAAATGGCTTGAGTTGCCAGATACCACTTTTACCCATTATTATGGTGAGTTGTCTCCAATTAAAAGATTTCGTTCCATCAGATACCATTGTATACATTATTATATTTCTTAAAAGAAAACCGGTAGTAGGTTTAGAAGGCGTAACATGATATAATTAAGTAAAACAACATTGCATCATTCTGTTTATTATAAATATATAGAAAATAAATATACATTTCAATTGAGGAATATGCATATAACAGTACAGGAAATATATACACTAGGGCGGAGTGAAAAACTCATTTTTCGAATTTTCAAATTGGCTAGTGTGGAAAATATGTGGAGTAGTGAGGAAATAAGCTGGTATAAATTAAAAAATCATAACATTAATATCTTCAGGTGCCACAATGACCTTCAATATTGAAAAAAATTGAAAAAAGCAGATTTTAACCAATAATTACAGAAGAGTCCACGATGCACAATAGACAAGAATTTATTCACACTTGTATAAAAATAGCTCAGTCAACCTTTAAAAAAAGTTTCTATTCTCTAAAAACAGTTTTCTATAGTCAGCTCACTCAGCTGTCACGTGAGTACCTCGGTTCAGTGTAGCTGTCGCTCTCGTAGCAGGTGGGTGTTCTGTTGTTGGCGTTACTCAGATAGTCTAAACTATATTTCTTATATATTTTGCATTTCTGTATTGTGTTGCCCTAAGTTTGCCATGTACTATTAACTGAAATTAACGTATAATTGATATTAGCTCTTTCTTTTTCAGATTTGTATACTTTCAAAATGTCTCGAGTTTGTGCAAAATCAACCAGGGCCTCAACTGAGTGCCCCATGTTTGGTATGGGGGAAGATTTGTGGCACAGGAATCTTCCTACATACGAAGGAGTTTTTAAATATTACTTGTTTGTAAGAAACGATTTGAAACAGAATACTAATAAAGATCCTTCAATATCTCAAATATTAGAACAAGTTGTTGATAAATTGAAAACAATTTGGGAAAGTGCTTCCGTCCCAATTCTGTCAGACAGGCGAATTGAAACAATGTTCAGAAGCTACCACGAAAAGTATCGTGTCATTATGAAGCCATACCAAAGCAGAAAAAATTCTGAAGCTTACAAAGCAAAGATTGATATGTTCAAAAAAGAAGCACACACGAAACTTTTTGACATTGCAGCGTGCAAGTGCAAAGTACTAACACAATGTTCTTGTCCCAAAGAAAAAACGGTTCCAAAGGAAGAAGTGACGTTTCTCTTAGATCAAAGGAGTGAAAGAAAACTGTTTATTGATAGAGTAGATATTACACTCTCAAAGAAAAAAGCATCTACATTGCTAAGAAAGCAAAAAGAAGCTGTGAGGCTCACCAAAGAATCTTCACAGGAGAAATTGCAGGATACAAATGTTGAATTATCATCATCGACATCAAATAGTGAAAGTGAATCTGGCGAAATATCAGACGATACATTTCCAGAGCCAGTTAGCTCGAAGAGAAAGCTCGAACAACCTGAAGAACAATTATTCAAGAAAAGGAAAACTACAAATCTACCTTCAGTGGCTACTGCTTGTGACAGGACTGCAGTTTCAGATCGAGCTGCAGCATTCATTGTTAGTGCAGTATTGCAAGATATTGGAGAAGTTTCTATTGACAATACATCTGAAGTAGTGGATAGGAGTAAAATCAGAAGAGAAAGACAAAAGAAGAGATCAGAAATTATGAAAGATCAAAATCAGGTCCCAATCAGAGGAATCTATTTTGATGGTCGAAAAGATTCTACACTCTTCCAAGAAAAAAAAGAGTCCAAAGTATATCAGAAGAAGGTAACAGAAGAACATATCACTTTAGTGAGAGAACCTGGTTCAGATTATTTGGGCCATTATTCTGTGAATTCTGGATCAGCTGAAGAAATATGTAAAGGAATGTTTGAGTATATTGGAAATAATGACATGAACCTGGAAAACCTTGTTGCCATTGGATACGATGGTGCAGCAGTCAACACTGGAGAAAAGGGAGGCGTTATAAGGCTTATAGAATTGAAGCTGAAGAAGCCAGTTCAACATTTAGTGTGCCAGCTCCATGCCAGTGAATTGCCATTACGCCATTTAATTGCAAAGCTGGATGGAAAAACATCTGGCCCCAGCGGATTCACCGGTCCTATTGGCAGGGAATTAGAGAACCGTGAGAGTCTTCCTATTGTCGAGTTTGAAAGGATTGATGCTGAGGAACCAACTGTAGACTGTGAAGATCTTAGCACCGACCAAAAATATCTAATTGATATTCATCAGGCCATAACAAAGGGATATTGCTCTCCAGATCTTGCTCATCGTAGTCCAGGCAAAATGGTACATTCACGATGGCTGACTACAGCAAATCGTTTGCTTCGTCTATACGTTTCAACTGTAAGTCCATCTGAGAACCTCATGAACATTGCTTCTTTTATAATGAAGGTCTACATCCCAATGTGGTTTTCTATTAAGCAAAGTACGTCTTTTGTCAATGGCTCAAAACATGTTTTCAAAACTATTGAACTAACAAGAACACTGAATGACGAAGTAAAGGATATTGTAAACCCTGTCATACAAAGAAATGCATTTTTTGCAAATCCAGAAAATATTCTAGCATCAATGATTCATGATGACCGCAGCGCCATAAGAGAATTAGCGTGGAGGCGAATAAAGAAAGCAAGGCAAACAAACAAGGAAAAAGTTGTGAGGCGTTTCACAGTACCTGTTATTCAATTTGAAGCTACTGATTATACTGATTTAATTAATTGGCAAAAATGCATTGTCACTGAACCACCTGTGACAAGACACCTGACAGAAAATGAGATTGAAGAATTCATAGAAAACAAGAGTACCCCTCCATTCGAGAAATTCCCTTGTCATACACAAGTAGTAGAAAGAATGGTAAAATTAGTGACTGAAGCATCATCAAAAGTATTTGGATTGAACGCGCGAGATGGCTTCATAAGATCAACACTTCAGTCACGTAAAAAAATGCCATCATTCGAAAGTAAAGTTGAATATAAAGTTTAAATAAAACGTTAATAGAAAAAAACATGCGCAAGGATGGGTGGTTGGGAGGGCATGGGTGGAGCTCGACACGCAGCCACCTCCTCGTGGTGAGTTCTGGATTATTTAGATCATTAATCAAAAGAACATTGATCTAAATAAACTAAGAGCTGCGTAATTCAGTAACTATTTTGGTAATTGGAACACTTAATATATAATAATAACAAGTAAGTTTCAGTTATTGTACTAATGCAGAATATAAGAAAATCATTATATTTCACTTTTTTCGACGGCTTTGTGGCACCTGAAGATATACTTTCGCAGAACTAATATTTATGCACAGTCATTATCTATAGTACCCACATATTTTCCGCACTAGCCATATTTGAATTTCGAAAAAACGTTTAAAAACCTCATTTTCGATCCGCCCTAATATACACACAATTATGGATATATATAAAATAAAATATACATTTCAAATAGAGATAAATATACATTTCAATAGAAATATGTACATAACAGTACAGGAGAAATATCACGCAAAATATATAAATAAATACAATTCAATAGAAATATGCGTATAATCAGTACAGGAGAAATGTCAAGCAAAATATATATATAAATACAATTCACTTTTTTTTCAAAATACTAAACTCGGTCTTAATCGAGTTTACAATTACATCATTATTGCTCTGCATTACGCACTATATGCGGCTTAATAATATTTCACCGCTTAAAGTATAGGGAAACCTGTACTCGATATGAAGGGCTTTCATATCGTTCAGTACTATTTTTGTTCCCACTTTACAACCGGTTGGTAAGTCATCTTTAAATACGTCTATAATACAATCAAAAGCACGCACAAAGAGTTCATCGTTAGCTACATTATTAAACACAAGTTTATAAACACGCTTTTCCAATCGAGGGTTTATTTCTACCAACTCGAGCTTTTCAATCGTGAACTCACTCAACATAGCGGCAATTGAAATAATCTTCTAAATCGTTACGACAACTGCGCGTTATATAAAGAAATAGTTCTTCAGGGTGAACGGTGTAGGTGAGCTCAGCCTTGTACCGATCAATTGCTTTGCACCAAAGTTCATGGTATTTCAAAGAGTCTAAACTTTTTAAATAAACGTCCAGCTCTAGACCATTCTCACCAGCCCTACACTCGGTAAACCCATCGAGCAGAGCGGTGTAGGCGTATTCAAGTACTGTATCAAAATAAAGCATGTCCGTAACACGCGCGTCTAATATAGGTTTCAGTTTACGGAATCCGACGATTTCAAACATTCTGTCGAGGATGAAACGGTTTCGCGTAGGAACAAGAGCGTTATTATCAGAAGCATTCTTCCACATCAGCCGTATATCAATGCACGGCCGATCGTTATTTATACACAACGTACATACAACGGCGTATGAGGGTGCGTCACTAATCTGCTCTCTTCTTGTACCTACGTTAGCAGGTATTTTATAACGATCTTCACTCCACTTCTCAACTATCACGAAGATTCTATTCATCTCCTCGATACTTAAATACACCCGTTTGTTTGTCGGTCTACATTCCGTTTCCAGTACATAGCTAATGGTACCGGAATTACGCCTGAACACGCGCAACGATTTCGTCACGGACACATCGTACGAGGCGTTGAGAATGCTGCTCAAAGGAAGTTCCATCGTATTCGAGGAGCGCACGTCCACTCGGCTCAAGCTCTGAGATAACTATGAGCCGTGTGAGGCACGCAGGTAGGCAGGAATGGTTCGACGGGCGGCTGACTCGATGATACGTGAATGGGCTTGTTCGTATGACCGCGAGTCGAATTGTTGTACATATTTCGGTACAAGAATTAATTTCATCACTACCAGCCTACGCACCAGACAGTTTGGATAAGAACTAGGAACATTTTATGTTTTACTAAACATCTCCACACTCCGGCGCACTATTTGAGAGGAACGTATGTTCATATTTTTCCTTTCTGCCCATCAAACGATACTCGTCTCTAAACTCTGTTAAAAATTCACGCAGGGCACTAGCCACAACCTCACTACGAACCTCATCATGATATACGTTAATATAGAGATAAAAATACTTAAGATTGTCCATGATCACGAGATTCACATTTTCAGTCGTAGGGTATGAGTAATCGACATGGTGTAGCATGACGTAATACCGCTTGTCACACCACCCATCAGCAAGACTCATTATCCATACCTGCTGCTTCTCTTCTGCACGCGTTGTTTCTTTTACTTCACGGTGTATGTGAGACTTTATAAAGTTTAGCTCTGCAGTATACTTCAGCACATCGTCTGTGCAACGAAAGCCTTCAACGGTCTCACCAGAACATCCGTAGAGTATTTGTACATCTTGGAACTTCGCACAATCCAATGTGTTTTTAAAAGAGGCATAGGAGGGAGGAATAGGAAGTTTTTCGGTATCCACCACATCCTGGCACTTTACTGAATACCATTTCGTAAACGTTGTACAAGCAATATTAAAGGTAGCCATTTGAATACACGTCTGATCTGAATACACGTCTGATCTCTCGGGCTTACTGCGGTCGACTGACCACGCAGGGACTCCCAGATAGTAGCATGACTCACGGTCTTACAGTGGGCGGAGCTTAGAACTTTCACCTACACACACACACACACACACACAAAGGAGAACGTGAAACGCTATTTGAAACATGATTTATTTAACAAACGAGATATTCAAGTTATATATATTTACAAATACGATTTAATAAACGAGATAGTCAAGTTATATATATATATATTACAAATACGTGTAATAAATCAATTTTACAAATACGATTTAATGAACGAGATATTCAAGTTATATATATATATATTTACAAATACGTGTAATAAATCAATAGATACGATTATATACAAGACGTGTAAGTTAACAATAGAAGCATCATTGGTATCCAAAGGGTACGGTATCATAGGTACCAGGTAACTGGTAACGTTTCCTATAGGTGTTACGGCACACCTTCGTACCCCTAAGTTCCTTCACGCCCCCCAGCTTCTGCGCCCGAAAATTGTGGGTGCCTACAATTAGTTGGGGAGGTTGTTCATCATCGTCCAAACATACTAGATCCTTCAACGACTCAAAGTTACCAACCTCCCGATTCGCATGGTTGAGCGTAATACCCTTTGCCTTCACGATATATTTCATTTCCTCCCCCACCCTGACCCGTACCCCATAAGTCTTAGGTCCTGTTGAGGCAAAAGAGTCGGCGTATGCGTTGTCCCCATACTCATCCTTGATCTCATCAGTGAGCTCGCCGAGGAACTCCCCAATAGTGGGCATGTATTCACCCTCCCTCTCTGTGAATATCACGCTATCTGTATCGCATACAATACTCTCCGCCCAAGAGAATGCAATAGACCCCCAAAGTTTTATACGGGCATAGGCTGTTGTGAAGCTGGCCACAGGTATGTTTTAACCCTTGAGGTATCTGTGGCAAATTCAGTGTTGTTGTACTTTATTACGTAAGTATTACCTACATTTACGATCTCCATGACCTCTTTATCAGGGGCATTGGCATAATCCCAGACATCGCTATAACTTTGTGCCAAATGAATGCTCCCTCTGCCGGTATTCTGCACAAATTTTCCCCATAGCCTGTTTAGACACAACTTTGCACTAAAGCGCTTGCCAGGATTCTTTACAATTTGGACACGATAAATTTGACCTCCGTTTCTTTACTGAATTTGGGAGTCTTCAAATACGAAAACTGAAAATATCTCAAAAACTGCTCATATGCACAAGAAACAGATGTCAGATTCTTTCAAAGCACACCAAAATTGACCAGAAAAATATCTTCTGGTCATTAACTGCCGTTTTGAGTTTAGAGGAATATTTACCTACTGTAAATACTTTCACTCGTTAATACACGCACTCTCTATCTTTATCTCAAAATTTTTATCGTTAAACCTAATTGTTTCATAATGATTTCTAAAAAGTTCCCTCAATCACCTCTTTATTGTTATCTAATTAAACTTGAGAAGAAGAAGGAATCTATGATATATAAAATTTTGTTGCAAGCCCTGCGTATGAATGCCGATTGATTTTAGGCTGCGGTTGCACTGCATGCGTTTTCGTACGATCAAATCTTCTGACGAATTTGGGCGTATTCATCAGAATTAGTACAAGCGTGTACAATTGAATGGAAGACAGTACATGATATGCGATCGGCAGATTTCGTCCGACGGTCCGAACACGTCCGTTCGCGTTTTCTAATCAAACTATTTTGTTTTGTTCGTCAGAACTTTCAGTTTCAGTATCAGTATGATATCGTGAAGGTTAAAATGGATTGTAAGAAATTAATTACACATGTTCGAGAAAGACGTGAATTATGGGGGCGATATCCTATTTTGGTGTTCCATATTATTCAACCAACCAAAAATAAACGAATAGCGTCCCAAATTAACCAAAAATAAACGAATAGCGTCCCAAATACAAGCAATTGGCGAATGTGCATATTTAGTCGCCTCCTGACATGTACGACAGTGCAGCAGAGGCGCGCCAACCAGGAGTGCAAAGGGTTTTAGGGGGCGGCAGAAAACTCCAAAATAAAAAAAAACACTTTCTTTCAATTTCCTTTCAAAAGTCTCTAAAATTGCAATAGCCAATTGATTGTTAAAAGTGGCAAGACTGCCCTGTCTCCAAGACAAATCACAAAATACTTCATCTTGTCAAGTTGTCAGTTGTAACCAAGTTTTCCTCAGAGTCAGTTCAGTGAAGTCATTTTAATAAATCAATACATGACTTCAATCAACTTCAGTTATGAAGATCATACACGTATGATTCCCCAGGACGAGGGAATTGAGCATTTTCAGGGCAAATACTGAAATTTTCAGGGCGGATTTTTCCTGACAATCCTTTGGTTTTTTTACTTCTTGAGGTGAATTAATTATTTGCTACTATACTTGTTAGTTAATAATTAAAATGTAAGTTGAGGACTTACTGAATTCTATATCAACTGCAATGCCGTAGTTTTGCTTGTCATTTAGAAATGTTGTAGCAAAATTTGATCTCATTTTTGTAAATTGTAATGTTTTTTATATAAAAAAGGCTTTAATATATGTTACTCATACTTTAACCTTTGTGTTATTTTATGCTACATATGGTGCTTATGCGGAAATTAGGGCACCCTGAAAATTTTCAGGGCAAATTTTTTCCGCCCCCTCCAGTAAAGTGCCATCCCATACGCCTATGATCAAGATTATCATTCAGTTAGTGTAATTATTGTAACTTTTATATACATAATATAATAATTGTGGTTGAGTGAATATACTATACCTAAATTAATTTTTTTTTGCAAATTTTAGATTTTAGAATTTACTTTTTAACAAAATTTTAATTTTCTTATATAAAATTAAATATATATATATATATAATTTAGTAAATAGTTTTTATTAAAAATATTTTGACGAAAACATTACAGCTGACAATAAAAATATATTTATCACTTTGTCAATATTCTTATCATTAATTAAATAAAAAACAAACAAACAAACAAAACATCTTTTTTGCGGATCATTCACAATCCATAGCCACTTAACCTAACATACTGTACAAATACAATCTTACATATGCACTGAACTTTAATACCAACAAAGGCCAACATGGCCACTTAACCTAGCATACTGGCATACTGTTTGATTAATTATCTGACAATTTTATGTATATTGTTATTACATGAGACATCTTATAACACTTATAGCACTTATTATAACATAGCCACTTATTATAACACAAGTTAATATGCATATATAATAGGCCGGGTCGAAAATGAGAATTTTTTTTATTTCTTAAAAAGTAAGAAGTTTCATTTTATCACCTTAAAATATTAAAATATCAAGCATGTGCTACCCCTGCTACCCCTAGCGCATATTTTCCCTCCCTTTTTAACCTCATATTTGCATATATTTAAATGGAAAAAATGTTATTTCTTAAAAAGTACACTATGTGAGAAGGTTTTTTATCACTTTAACAAAATATTAAAAAATCAAGCATGTGCTACCCTTCAACCCCTATCACATGCCCCTCCTCCCTTTTTTTACCTTCATATTTGCATATGTTTAATGTTATTATATGTTACATGATAAATTGTTTGTTTATGCTTGATATTTTTATGTTTCAGATAAATAGAAATAATTTGCATTTGCTTTAATTATAATTTGAATTATCATAAATTATAAATAACATATAATTTGATTTTACTTCTGAATATAAACTATGACTACTAGAAGCAAGCCCTCAAATGCAGCCTTTGGATATTCTACGGAATTTCCAACAGCCATGACTCCTTCAAAAGCAGATATTGTGAGACACTACCTTTTTGTGCGCCGTAGTGAAGAAACTAAATCAAAAGGATCAGCAACTGCTAATGATTGTTACAGGGTTGTTGTAAAAGATATTGAAGACATTTGGATGAAATTTTCTTAGTCAGTTGACTAATAGAAGAAGCCTCAAAATTGAACAAGGTGCCGTTACATCGAAGAAATGAAAGTTTTGCCTTGAAAGTAGCTCATTATAATGAAATGTTTGATATATCTTCTTGTGAATGCTATGATAATGGAATTGATAGGAAATCTTGCAGGGGTAAGGATAAAATACCAATGGCAGAATGGGAGTCTTTTGTGGGTCAAAAACAAAGAAAAACTCAGTTAGGACCAATTGATCGCATAGCTAGTTCAACAAAGAAGAGATCTTTAGCAAGAGCCAAAGAAGCACAAAATCGTCAACTAAAAGCACAAGAAAAAATGACTGAAGCCACCAATGTTTTACCATCGGAATTTATAGAAAATACCGAAGACGACAGGATGTAGATTATGAGGCCGATTTAGAATTGACTGAGAATATTCAGAACAGGCACTTCTATAAAAACCTAGCATTAACAGCAGATCGTTATCGTAAGTTGTAGAGCTGCAGCTGCAATAGTCAGTGCAGCTTTAAAAGATATGGGGATCCTTAACCACACCAACATGCTTGACAGAAAGAAATTAGAAAGAGAAAGAAATCGCATGGGTGAAACAAATACTTTTAGGTCTAAATCCGAAAATCTGAAGATGGAGTGCTTTGGATTTGATGGAAGGAAAGATAACACATTAACTAAAAGTGGAAAGATAAAAGAAGAACACTATGTTATTGTGAAAGAACCTGGAAGTATCTATGTAGAACATGTCACACCAGATAATGGAACTGCTCGCTGCATAGCAGAAGAGTTGATAACTATTATTACAGACTCGAACAACACAGATACTATCAAAGCTTTACTGTGTGATGGTACTTCTGTAAATGCAGGACAAATTGGTGGAGCCATAAAACTGGTTGAAATTCATCTTAACAGACCAGTGCAGTGGTTGGTGTGCCTCTTGCATTTGAATGAGCTGCCTTTGATGCACGTCTACAAAGCCATTGATGGTAAAACAACAGGCCTAAATACTTTTGTGGGTTCAATTGGGAATAAACTGAAAACAGATTTAACAAAATTGGAGGTAGTCAAATATTCTCACGTAAAGGGAAACATTAAAGAAATTTCAGCAAATGTTGTGAAGGAGCTAAACAGTGATCAAAGATATCTCTATGATATGTCTGGCAGTGCAAACTGGAGATACTTCTCAAGATCTGTTCACTCGATCTCCAGGTACCTTTCACCATGCTCGCTGGCTAACTCTAGCCAACGGGGTCCTTCGATTATATATCTCACCGCCAAATCCCGATAAAAACCTTCAAGATATAGTCAAGATTATTATGCAGTTCTATGCTCCAGGGTGGTTTTGGATAAAATCTCAACCTAATGCAACTGATGGTGCACATAACTTTTGACATTTTATGTGCTTGCTTCGAAATTTAGATGAACACATAGATCAATCATAGAACCAGTATTAAAGAATAACGCCTACTTGCCCACCCAGAAAATATACTCATATCAATAGTAACTGACAAGAGACTAGAAATTAGGGAGCAAGCTACTGTATTCAGAAAATCATCCTTTCAAGAACAGGATTTTCAGGTACCAGAAACTTTGAGTTGCTTCGAACCCTCAATTTCCAGTCTCCTAACTACACCGAGATGATCGATTGTCAAAAAGAGATCATTACTCCTCCACCACTGCTAAACAATTTTAGCGACGATGAGCTACTACAGGCTCGATGTAAGCCACTGGAGATAGCTTCTTTTTCATGCCACAGTCAAGGTGTGGAAAGGGCAGTTAACCTAGTAACAAAGGCATGTCAGGAAAGAATAGGATATGACAACCGTCAAAAGTTTATCTTAAACTCATTAGAATCAAAGCGAAAACTGTCCAAGTTTGACTGGAAGGCCCAATGAAATGAATAAGAAACATATGAAATAAAATTTCCTAATGATATTGAAAATTTCTTCCCTTTTGATGTGATAAGGAACAATGAAAAAGTTAATTGAATTTTAACACATTTATTATGCCTCTAATTTTTTCTTCTAAATATATTGTTGTACTTAATTAATTTTCCTAATACTGTACATTATTAAATAAAATATTATACGTTAATAAAGATTTATGTCATCAAAAAACCTGAATGTAGAGTAAGTCTCGTATAAATGGAATATTCTTCAATATAGGTAAAAAAGTGAAAAATTGTGCCAAGGGTAGGAGGCTTTAAACAGCGAAAATAATTTATGAGGGGGTTCCTGTGTTCCATTCAAACCCCTCACAATATGTACCGTTTCAATATAAAATTTCGACCCGGCCTAATATATAACCTTTGCCAGCCATCTTGTACAATGCATGGCACCTGGAACTTGGAAACGCATTCCCTGATCTGGAGCACGTCCGAGGAAGATGACTGATAGATCAAGAAACTCTGTAATCATCGCGTGGTTGCTCAATTTTCATCTGCTCTTGGGTGAATTCAAGGATGTCAGCACGAGATAAGGCCACCATGGATTCTACATAGGGATCTGTGGACGCTGGTTGGAAGTTATCGTGATCTCTAAACTTCTAATTCTGCTTAAATCTATTGAAGAATTTGATTTCCGGTCCAGTGGATGGTCCAATTGCCTTTTCAAATGCAGCTCCGATGATCAACTCCATCATATGGTGGTGGCATGCCATGAAGAGCAAATCTCTGCCTAACTTTTGTTCAAGGAGGTCGCATGCACCGGAGCAATGACCAGTGTTATTGGCTGTTGTGTCGAAGCACATGGCAATGACCCGATCTGCAATACCCCATTCCTCTAAGCAACGGATGATGGCATATGTTTGGGCCTCGCCTGTTCCAGAAGATAGTTTCAGTACTCTCAGTAACTGCTCCACTCCTACACCTTATATAACGACTGGAAGCTGATCTATATGCTCCTTGGATGTCAAGTCTTCTAAGAGCTTGCCAACCCAGTGAATGGTCAAAGGGACTGAAACAGAGAATCCAGATCTCAGCTTGCTCATCATGATGGCTCAATGATGCGCCCTCGCCCGTTGAATGTAATTCCTGTTGATGTTGAGAGTGCTGACATCATGGTTGAGACTGGACGCCACCTCACTTAGGACAAAGGTGGCTTTCCTTGATGAGATTTGTGTTCTGTCCAGAGCTGAAGCAAGTCCAGAAGACATGATGTTGATTCTGGCCCTTTCTGGAGCAGAAGCACCATCAACAGCTTTATGGGGTCCTGATGTTCATGCACTTGATAAAGCTGATGATGTATCGGATGCAAGCACAACATGCCTTGAAGAAGCTTCCATCTCCTCCTCCAATCTTCTCTGGTGCCTCATCTCAATGTCTAAATGCTCTTGAGATCGCTGGTTGCGAAGAGCCTGGGCCCTATCCAAGGCACCAATAGAGCCTGGATGCCCCTTCTACCTTTGAGAGAGAAGGAAGGCCCTGTCTTCTGGGATGGTGATGAGGGTGAGGGCATATGCATGGGCGATACTGAAGAGATCATCCAGACACAATATGAATTTTTCCTCCTTGTTTTTGTGCCCTGGAGTCGTGCGGAGTGGAATCCCTGCCTTTACCCAGAAGGTGGATACAGCCTGAATGGTCTCTTGACTTGTCTCACGAATTGTCTTCTTTTCCACCTTGGTAAGATGGCAACATGGCGCCAAGAATTTCAGGTTCATATGAACCGAGCAAGTATACGTTCATCTTTCCTCGTGTTTCCATTTTATTCTGAAACAAACAATATAACATTATACAGTAGCTATATGAAAAAGATAACAACATACAGTATATACTATATATTAGGGATGTACCGATATCTCTTTTTAGCCGATACCGATACCGATATTAAAAATAGTATCGGCCGATAACCGATATCCAGCTAGGGTTTATTAGTTTGTCGTATTTTTGTAACATATTCATAATTTATTTTCTGTGTTGAAAATTTGGCAACAAAGCAATAATCCTTTTCATTAAAGATGGCAACACTGCATTAGATGTCATAGTTTTGTTTGTTATATAATTGGACTGCGGGCCTATGTTGGGCTTAGTAAATGTGTTTTTAACCACCTAGCTGGGTTAATATTATGAGCTTATGACTACAAGATAGTTTTTTGGTTTTCTAGGCTTTATATTTATTTCTCAAAGGATTTACACTTGTTTGATTGGCTGTTTAAAAAGAAAATTGGGTAAAACTTATGTGCTACATTTCTTAGGACCTAGGCTATGATTAAAATAAAATAAAAGGCTATGATGAAAAAATAACAAGTTATGTGAAGTGATAAAACAACAAAATATTGGAAATTTCATCTTCTAAATAGTGTTTTATTCATAATTTTGGAAAAATCATACGTTTGAAATATCGGCCGATACTGATACCGTTAAAAATCTACCGATATCACGATACCGATATATTGGTACATCCCTACTATATACTGTATGTTAAATGGGAGTTTTTTCAGTATAGGAGTTAGCTATTTCTACTAAACACTAAAGAAGACAATCATTATAAAGTATATTGATAACTTGGGTAAAACTTTACAAGACACCCGCATTGCCAGGAAACATGCTACAGTAATGAAACATATCAATCAGTGGTGTAGTTCTAAAATTTTAGGAAGGGTAACGCTACAGGCAAAACTTTAATAGAGCGTTTCATAGAACAATTACTGTATAAAAATAGTAAAAGTTAATTCGAAAATAAAAAATATATATTTAGTAAATAAAACTACAAATACAGTACATGCTCTAGTTACTTTTCATTTGAATAAAACACACACATAGATACTCGTATCAGTCGTATGCAGGCACGTATCCAGGATTTGCTCAAGGAGGCCGGGGGCGAAGGGAACGTTGTAGGTTATACACTTATACCTACGTTTCATCATTCAACTATACATCTATACTACTACATTGTAACATGCTTAATATCACGTTCTCAGTGTAGGATGAAATGATAATGAACGTCTTTTGCATTAGTGCTTTTTAGCATGTTAACATGTTTTATTATTTGAAAATTTGCATATGTCATTGTTTTTCCACCGATGTATAACAACAATTGATTATTAGAAAAACGTGATAATAAGCAGTTTCTTTAGTGATATTAAGCAAGGCATTTTCCATGTGTTGAATATCAGTCGTACGTGGTTTATCAAATATAGTAATATCAACCTAGTTATGATCCAAAGCGATGTGATATGAACGGGTTACACTGTGTACGTTTTCAAATAGTTCATGCTAGTTCAATACGATCAAAGGACAGGTAAACATACAGATTTATTGCAATTGGGATTATTTTTTATTAAATTTAACAGCGAAATCAATATTTATAAGTTACGTAATCTAACGGCCTGGCAAGTTTATATACAGGGAAATGATTACACACTACAGATATACATACTCAATTGCTCGAGTGTATACAGTCAGGTAGACACAAAACTAGCCCATAAGAGAGTATTAGATCATTTGACCAATAAATCAACAGCCAAAGTAGAACCGAGAATTGTGACGTTACGGACACACTTTTTGATCACAAAACTAGTGCAACGATTGTTGTGCGATAATTTCTTTGGTTTCTAGTGTTATTCCAGCATCATGTTCAATCGTCTCCCTTTTTTACGAGCAAATCTGTCCAAAACTTCGTCTGCATCGTTTAAACGCAAATTGTCTGATCCTAATGTTAACATAGAGTTGAGTTTAAGAATACTGTATGTAGCCTACAATGTGTACATATCATAAGAATACACATTCATTAATACTTCAAGCATAAATAGTATCAATATATGTGATTGTTACACATAGATTACATAATTATGAATTAATCACACATTAAACAAATAGTTCAGATACTCAAAATACATAGTGAATAGATTTAATTTTTCAATAAATGTATATCATTTATATTGATAAGAAAATTATGCACAACTATGACTAATTTATTGATAAAACTATCATACCACATATAATTAGGCCAACCTAAACCTTGATAACCAATTATTACAAAAGCTGGCATATACTTTTAAATTAGTGTCTAAATTATTTTCAATTTATATAATTCAGTACTAATCTGTACTTGCACAATTATTATAATTTTATAAACGCTAAAATTTGCTAATGTATTGGGTGCCAGTATTAAACTGACACCTTGACATATAGTTACAGCCCCATTGAAACTGGATTTTTTACAACACTCCTAATAACTCCATATAACCTAGCCTCAAAAACAATGTTGATTTTTTAAAATCAATTGACATAATGTTCTGCGTATTTTATACTATATTTCTTTAAATGCATATATAAACTATTATCTTTTATAGTGCATTCTTATCATTAGAATTGTGATGCCGTAAATCTTGACATTCACTTCTAACATCTCTACTACATCATATTTGGTGATGATATAGTACTCAACTGTGGTGTTTTGCTAAATTGCATCGTAAATGTTTCTCAATATGCATAAAATAATATACGGTAAGTCGTTGAATAAAATAATTCAACCAAATTCAACATAATTCAATTCAACAAAATTCAACATAATTCAATCAAATTCATAATTCAACCAAACATAATAAAATAATTCAGCGAAACATAATTGTTGGATAAATATGTACATTGTCAATTCTGACAAAAAAACATATCGAATGAACACTCAAATTTAAACCAGCGTTGCCAGCGAATAGCCAGATATGCCATCCATATTAACCTGACTTACTTGACTTTTTGAGCTACTGTATTTTCATCAGATGATGTTTAGATATAAACACATTAATATGACTATATGTTAATAAAATAACTTGGTGATATTTATGCCATAAAAATCAGCATGGAAATAGCTATATAAATTGTTTTTTTGTCTTAAATTAGAATAGTATGAGTTTTTTATAACGAAATGAAACTTTTGATGATGAATTTTACATGATAAAAGTCAGGCTAATTACAGGCTTCTAGCGATTTTTTTTTTTTTACAATTTTTAATTGATGATGTTTTCTAAACCGGACAATCGAACAAATCTGTAATTTGATCAAATGCAGTTATAATGATTACCTATTTAATATTTACATACAATTAATATTTTACATACAATATGTTTTCTAGTCCATGGATACGTCCCTGCTGTGATCACAAAGTAAAGATTCCAAAAACGATAAAACGCCGTGCTTGTGGCTTTCCAGTGAGCGATTACAAGGGTTCATTCCTTGATAAGATCCACTTTGAACCGTGGAAGTTATTATTGTTTATCAACGCGTGCCTACGGAAGCAGTTTCGCCACAATGAAGTAATTGAGAATCTTCATCTATCTAGCCAGACGAGTCTGAATTGACGAAGCTTCTGTTCCGAGGTGACTATATTTTGTATGGACAATCAGGAGCCTATCGGGGGCCCTGGAATTGTACTGTAGATATACGAGTCGAAGTTTGGCAAGTCAAAATACGGAAGGGGGCGAGATTTACACGGCGTGTGGGTTTTCGGTGGGATCGAGAGAGAGTCCAAAAAGAAATTTCTAGCCCCGTTAATAGAGCAGCCATACAGAAATGCTGAAACTCTCATTCCGATTATCCAGAAACATATTAAACCTGGTTCTGTTATCATGAGTGACGAATGGGCAGTTTATCGGAAACTTGATACGTATGGTTATGAACACAGAACAGCGAACCATTCTGAACATTTTGTGGACCCTGTAACTGGCGCACACACTCAGAATATTGAGAGATTGTGGGAGGATGTGAAGGCATGGGTGTTGAAGACTGGCATACGCAAGGAGTATTTTCAACAGTATTTTTCCGAGATATTTATTTGTGCATCAGTTTTTCGACCACCAGTCTGCCTTGCATAACTTCCTACGCCAAACAGCTTAACTTTATCCTCCCCCAATCAGCGAATCAGCGAACAGACGAACCTCACAAGTTATGTGAAGTGATAAAACAACAAAATATTGGAAATTTCATCTTCTAAATAGTGTTTTATTCATAATTTTGGAAAAATCATACGTAATTGAACGGTGTGGCAACTAAGGGGTTGCCAAATGTCGCTAGATATACCAATAATTGCTAAAAATATTGGTAGATGTCGCTGGATATATCTCACACTGTCGCTAAATGTCACTAAAAAAGACATTGTTTCAAAGTATCATAACTGTTATTTTCTAATAGTTTCAAAATGATACATAGCTGCTTGCACCATTTTTTCTGCTCTATCGATTGATGTATGTTTCGTTACTGTAGCATGTTTCATGGCAATGCGGGTGTCTTAAAGTTTTACCATAACTTATACCTCAAAGGTGCTAATCATTACAAAGATTTCAGTTTGTTTATTTTGATTCTGATGTACATACTATACAGAAAATTATATACAAGGGATCCTTGTTATCTGAGTATTCATTATCTGACTCCCCGCATTTACGTGGCCAAATAATTGTAAAACCATACGCATAAATTCACTGCACTTAAGAGTTTCCTGCGGATAATGTACGTGGAACGTGGAAGCGCAACGGAAAACCATTTAAATTTCCCTCGGACTTGCTGTCTCGCTCGCTTTCCCCTACCTCTAAGGCCGGATACACACATGCCAGTCACCTCGGCCGAGCCACAGCATGCCAGTATTCGTACGAGTGAATTTGTGTGCTTTCTTTGTTCACATTTTGTTAGTAGCCTAGTGCTGGCGAGCTCATTAGTGCTCTCGAGAGTTTGTGGAAAGATGGGCGTTACGAAACGAGCGAAACATAAGGTATTATTTAATGCAGCAATAGTAATAAAAGACGTTTTAAGAACTGAATTAATGAAGGTTCTGAGGAATAGACGTAAGAAGAAGAGGCTTTGGGTGCGAAACTGGATTAGTAGACGTGATACACAGGAAGCCTCAAATGCGTTATTAAAAGAACTTGTATAATGGGCACATAGGCCTACCACATCTTTGATTCGCTGTTGACGTCCTGCAATTAAATAAAAAGATCAATTAACAAATAAAATAACATAACGTTGCATAACATTACATATAGAATACCTCTCTCTCTCTCTCTCTCTATATATATATATATATATATATATATATATATATATATATATACAGGGTGGGCCGTAAGTTTCCATACATAGGAAAAATAAACATTTTGTTATGGACAACCATTTTTATTTATATAATATGCTCTACATGGTTGCCATTGTTTTGAAAACACATTTCAATACGTGTTCCCCACTGTTGATGAACACGCATTAGCACAGTTGACGTTATGCTTGTAATGGCGTTGGTGATACGTTCCTTTAGATGATTTATGTCTCGTATCTTTTCCTGATACACCATGGCCTTCAAGTGCCCCCAAAGATAGAAATCAAGGGGGTGAGATCTGGGGATCTGGGAGGCCACTCCACAGGACCACGCCGACCAATCCAAGCATCCGGAAACTGCTGATCCAAATACCGACGCACGTGAAGACCATAATGAGGTGGAGCTCCATCTTGCTGGAAGTAAACTGGGAAGTTACCTTCCTCGTTTAGCAGGGATGGGAAAATCTCTTCTTGCAACATGTTAAGATACCTTTCGGCATTAGATTTCCACTGACAAAAATTGGTCCAATAATTCTGTCACCCCATATCCCGGCCCACACCATCACTTTACCGGCACCTTGCATCTTCGTCGGACTCAGCCAGTTAGGGTTAGCATTACTCCAATAACGTATGTTTTGCCGATTAACCTCTCCATTGACGTAAAAATTTGCTTCATCAGTAAACAAGATCTTACGTCAAACGCATATTCTTAGGGTATCTGAAACATAAAAACAAACGTTTAATTTTTCCTATGTATGGAAACTTACGGCCCACCCTGTATATATATATATAATATATATATACACAGGGTGATTCAGCAAAGAGTACATTAAAATGGAGGATGAAATCCTTGGCTAATTCTAAACCACAATGTATCTATGGTAAAATGTCAGATTCTGCATAGTTTCCATGTTACAATACATTTAAGATGTTGTATTAATGAGAGTGAATATGAAGTGAAACCCCCGTAGGTTTTTGTAATCATTTATTCACAGATCTCTACAGTGTGACCCCTCTTTGTTACAACCTAAAGGAAATGTTCAAAGTTGCCCCCTTCTGCCTCAATACAGGCCTGTACAGTGTACACGACGTATCATTGAATGTCTGACGCGTTCCACTGCAGGGCCGTTTCTAGCCATTAGGGAACCCTAAGCAGTATACCCATTTGAGGCCCCACCCCTCCATCCACCAACTCACGCCTTACTACATCACCTCAGCACACACATACAAAAAATGGCTGTGTTAATAAAAAACAATTATGAAACAATTTTAATAAACATTTATGTCCAAAACAACAAATATGTACTTTCAGAAGACAAACAGAAAAAAATACTCTTCATGAAATTCCTGAAAATTAGCTTATACATTATTTAGAATAAATGACACAGAACTATGTATAAAAAAATAATGCAATTATCAACTACCAAACAATTACTAACTCTACGATACAATCGTGTAATAGCTAACAGTTATACAGAACAGTTTGTATCTTCAAAATTTTTGCCTCCTAGATTTTTTCTGGGCGAAATCATCAATAACATCATCATATGAAATCTCCCTGCCAACGTCCTGGTTGATGCTTATCATGCCAAGGCCACTGAGGCGATCCTGCCCCATTGATGATCTGAGGTAGTGTAGTGCCTTGCACCACAAGAGTATTCTTTATTAGTGAAAACTGCCACAAATTGGCATGAGTGAAATATTTAAATATAAATAAATAAATAAATAAATACAAGTTAAATATGTCCAGTGATCAAATTTAATTCTTAAGAATTCAGTGTGGTGTGACTAGACATGAATGGGCTTTTAAGGATTATTTTGGCTGGTTGGTAAAATTATTAAGTAAAAACAAACTTGTGTGCAACGACAACACAAAGGACGCCACACATTATATTCGAAATCACCCCGCCAGCAAAGTTCCTTTTTGGTATGTTTTGTATTTATTATAATTATTCTTTACTATTTCATATCTGTATGCAATACCGCATACTGCAGATACTAACGCCTTATACCGTTTGCAATTAGTACTAAGATTCATACTACAAATAGTAATGTAAGATTCATATAATAAATTACTTAGGCTAAGTTAGGTCTAGGCTAAAGCCAAATTGTAACTAGCCTAACTGAGGCCTACCATAGTCTTTGTTTTAGATTAACCTCAGCTCAATATGTTGAAGAGGCAAAGGCCTGCCTATTAAATTTCATAGTATATTTTACTTTATAAGCCTATTATGTTTCACGTTATTTTCTTAGCAGATGGCCTACTAATCATTTGTAGCCTACATATTTCCTTTAGTCTTCCCATTCAACTTAACACAATCCCATAACCAGAATTAACTGTAATTTATCATCCACAGGTTACTGGGGCCTATATAACCTATATGTATTTTAATTATTAATTATTGCCATTTTTATTATTCTTTTTCTCTGAAATATCACTTACAGTATTCTTGTCTATCTCTTTGCAGACAAGGTTGTCATTGTGGCTATTATCTTTGTTATTATTATCTTTGTTATTATTATTATCTTTGTTATTATTTATTATTTACTATTATTACTACTATTATTACTATTATTTGTATTGCATATTCATTATTATAATCAGTATTATTTGCAGACTGTTATATATTAGCCAAACGGCCATTATTTAATCTCGCCATTATAAGTCCATCAAAGTTGTTACGGGTAAAAATCCCCTTTGCATATACTTATTAATTGTTGTCAATAAAATATAAAAATTCATATTGATTTAATAATCAGTCCTTCCCTTCTTTTATTAAAATTAACTTTGCGCCGCAGTGCCGGATGCCAATCTAGTACTTGGGCGCTGGTGACCCTGGCATATAGTTAATTATCTACGTAAACTTGTAAAGGTCTAAATAAATAAAACAGGACTCTAACAATTGGTAACCTCCTGGAGTGACCAAACACCGTAATTTAGGCAAAAAAAAAAATTTCTAAAAGTTTTTTCTCAATATATTCAGTCTGCATCTATAATTTTATTAAATTCACTAGTACAAAGCACTCACCTGTACTGGAAGTGTATTCTATTGCAAAATATATTCCTTTTATTTTGCCTTTTTATAAATTCAGCATTTTCTAAAGTTTTTTTATGCAAATTTACTTATATTTTGCAAACAGCCTATACGCAGACTATTTTTCTGCTAATATTGGGCTACATCATAAAAAAATTTTTTACTTATTTTGTAAACAGCCTATACGCAGACTATTTTTCTGCTAATATTGGCTACATCATAAAAAAATTTACTTATATTTTGTAAATAGCCTATACGCAGACTATTTTTCTGCTAATATTGGGCTACATCATAAAAAAAATTTTTTACTTATATTTTGAAAAGCCTATACGCAGACTATTTTTCTGCTAATATTGGGCTACATCATAAAAAATTTTTTTACTTATCTTGCAAATAGCCTATACGCAGACTATTTTTCTGCTAATATTGGGCTACATCATAAAAAAAAAAAAAAAAAAAAAATTTTTACGTAACTTTTTGTTATTGGCATTCATAACTCAAATTGAGTCTCATACTCAACCAAGCTTACCTGAAGCCATTATTTACATTCAACAACATTTGTTGAAATCTTGTCAGTTTGTGACACATTTTAAATTTTTTTTAGTACCTTGTAACAAATAATAGCCACAATGACCAACAACAACCTAGGGTCATCCAACGGTGGTACTCCAAATTCACCACCTATAACGGACTTTCTCACAATGTATCAGCCTACCACTCCACAATTCACCGCTGAAGAGCCTGGAATCTTTGTGAGTCAACTGCGGGATTATTTTGAGATAAAAGGAGTTACGGACCCACGAACCAAGTTCCTTCACAAAGAACCTCCTGCCTACACAAGTATACAAAGTAGTGCGGGATGTAACTCTATTGCCTCCGTCTGACCAAGCTTTTGAGAGCCTCCTCAGCGAGTTAGTCAGGAGACTCGGCCAATCAGAAGAAGAGCGACTCAATGCTCTACTCAAGGACCAAGTTCTTGGGGATCAAACGCCAACAGCCTTCCTGAGACATCTGCAAGACCTGGCTGGACAGACCAATGAGAGATAAAAACTCACCCTTAATGCGACGCCGCTTCCTCAATGGTCTCCCTACTACCCTACGGCCAATGCTCCGTTGTATGCCAGATGATACAGACTCCTCACAATGGCCAAAACAGCTGATAAGATGATGATTGAAATCCACCTTGGCCAAGTAGATAACCACACCCATCACCCCCAAATCTGTGCCACGCAGGACGACAATCTGAGTCCGGCTGCACAAGGTCTTAAAGTATCCAACGAAATTCTACAAACACTTAAAGATGAATTTAAAGCTCTCCGAATAGAGCTAGCTAACAACAGGGAACGAGAGAGAAGTTCTTCAAGACGAGGACGACCCTCTGGTCCAATTAGAGCCTCCCAATATGAACCTGGACAACGCCTCGTTCTCCTACAACCACAGCCACCGCAAACAGGTCAGTTGGTTGCTCCTAATCCAAATCTATTAGCCTTACCTCATCCTCAATCCCCACTACTCAGCCCCATTCTCAACCTATTTCCTTACCACAGTCTACTGTTCATACCCCTCCTTGCTGGTATCATGAAAAGTTTAAAGATCGTGCAACGCGCTGTCTCACACCTTGCCCATGGACTCCTAACCCTCCTTTAAACTAACCAGGCTGGTGTCACAGGCGTCTGACGCTACAGCCTCTCAAGCCTCTCCTCCTATCCTTACTTCAACTAACCCTACCACTACCTCATTTAACACTGTCAAACCAACACCTACGTACGCAAGTAAAGTTAAAGAATCGCAACCTACTTATTCAACCACAGCTAATTTAATACCCCCAACTAATTCTCCAAATACAACACAAACTCCTTCCCACAGCAATACTAACCTTCTTCCACAAAAATTTAATGATTCACAAACTACTGCACCACCTGGTCCAACATTCACCTTGCATGATCCACTTTCAGGCTATGCATTCCTTATTGACACTGGAGCTCAATACAGTGTTATTCCTGCAACAGCCGCAGACCGTGCAAACGGACCTTCTCCTTTCATTTTACGTGCAGCTAATTCTTCATCTATTCACACTTATGGACATCGTTCTATTTCAGTTTCTCTTGGACTTAGACGTGTTTTCCGCTGGATATTTCTTGTCGCGGATGTATATACTCCAATGTTAGGCTCTGATTTTCTTTCTGCTAATGATTTATTAGTCGATGTTCGTAGAGCACAATTAATTGATAATGTCACATATCTTTCAGTAATTGGTTCTCCTACCGTGCACCCCTCTTCATTATTGGCAAGTTCTCTGCCACAGTGCTCACCTGCTATAGAGCAGCTCCTAAATGAATTTTCTTCACTTACTCAACCCTGTTCTAAGGATACCCCTATTAAACACACTGTTGTCCACCGTATTGATACGGTAGGCTCACCTGTTTTCACCCGCCCACGTCGCTTAGCTCCAGATCGTCTTGCAATTGTGAGACGAGAGTTTGAACACATGCTTGAACTCGGTATTATACGGCCTTCAAGTAGCCCGTATGCCTCTGCTTTACACATGGTCCCAAAACCTACACCTGGAGACTGGCGTCCATGTGGAGATTATCGTGCTTTGAATGACAACACGATTCCAGATCGCTATCCCCTTCCTCACTTACACGATTTTACTTCTGCTCTCCATGGCACCACAGTATTTTCACGCCTTGACTTGGTGCGAGCCTTTCATCAAATTCCTGTACACCCTGATGATGTACATAAAACTGCTATAACAACCCCTTTTGGGTTATTTGAAATGACAAAAATGCCATACGGACTGCGTAATGCGCCCAAACTTTTCAACGCTTCATTGATGAAGTGTTGAGAGGTCTCTCCTTCACTTTCACATATGTCGATGACATTCTCATCGCAAGTTCTTCTCCCTCAGAACATATTCAACATTTACGCTTAGTTTTTTCTCGGTTGGCAGAATATGGTGTATTGCTAAACCCTGAAAAATGTGTCTTTGCTGTAGATGAACTCACCTTCTTAGGACACAAAGTTACTTCGAAGGGCATTTCTCCTCTCGAAAATAAAGTATGTCATAAGGTCTTTCCCGCAAACTCAAAAGCAACTTCGCCGCTTTTTAGGGATGGTAAACTTCTACCATCGCTTCATTCCTCAGTGTGCAAACATTCTTGCACCCATAACCTCTCTTCTTCGCCAATCAAAAAGGGGCAGATCCACTGCAGTTCTGTGGAACCCCGAAGCTACCAACGCTTTTTCACAAGCAAAAGAGGCTATAGCACGAGCTACATGCCTTGTTCACCCTCAACCAGACGCTCCTCTGAACTTAGCCACTGATGCCTCTGACGTTGCCGTGTCAGGAGTGCTCCAGCAGCTTGTTTCAGGCGTTTGGGAACCTCTCGCATTCTTTTCACGCAAGCTCTCACCTTCACAAATGAGGTACAGCACTTTCGGTCGAGAGTTGCTGGCGATATACCTCTCCATCCGTCATTTCAGGTCATTCCTGGAAGGACGTGACTTTAGCATTTTTACGGATCATCGTCCGTTAATATTTGCTCTCCATTCTCAATCAGACTCTCATGCTCCTAATGAGCGAAGATACCTTGATTTTATTCTTCAATTTACTTCAGACATTCGACACATTTCAGGTTCTTTGAATGTTGTGCCGGATGCGCTGTCTCGCATCTCAGCAATTTCTGACCCTGGACACTCTCACATCAACCTTTCAGAGATGGCTAAGGCTCAGTCCACGGATACAGACCTCCAAACTCTTATTAATTCACCCACTTCATTGCAAGTCCGCTCTTTACCAGTTGAACCCAAGTCAGACTTACTAATTTTATGTGACGTCTCGACTGAGCATATTCGACCGTTGGTCCCACAAGGGCTGCGAAGAGCTGTTTTTGCTAAACTCCATTCCCTTTCTCACCCGGGAATTAAGGCCACCCAAAAATTAATTGCAGCTAGGTTTGTATGGCCAAGTATGCACAAAGATATCCGCAATTGGACTCGATCTTGCCTTCAATGTCAGCGTGCCAAAGTTCACCGACACACAAAGTCAGAAATTGGTACCTTTCCTTTGCCAAAGGCTCGTTTTGAGGCCATACACCTAGACATAGTCGGCCCCCTCTATTCTTCTCGAGGTTATACCTATCTTCTCACTGTCATTGATAGGTTCACAAGATGGCCAGAAGCTGTTCCTTTGACTTCTTGTACTGCTTCTGCAGTAGCTCACGCCTTTGTTTCATGTTGGGTTTCCCGTTTTGGAATACCTGCAACCATTTGCACAGACAGAGGTGCCCAGTTTGAATCGGCCTTATGGAAGGAACTCATGCTCCTTCTTGGGACTGAGCGCATCAGAACAACAAGCTATCACCCGCAATCCAATGGGGTGATAGAACGCTTCCATCGTCAACTTAAAAGTTCCTTGCGAGCCACTGATCCATCTACTACATGGGTGGACAGGCTACCCCTAATCCTACTCGGAATTCGTACTGCTCTGAAGACTGATCTTGCATGCTCTGCAGCAGAATTAGTTTACGGTACCACACTCCGGTTACCCGGAGAATTTTTCACACCTACACCCATTAACCCCGCATGTGATCCTGCTTCGTATGTTAAGACATTACGCTCTGTTATGAAGCAAATTCGTCCCACAGCACCTAGAACTTCCACTTCACAAACTACCTTCGTTTCCCCTGATTTACAAACTTGCACACATGTTTTCTTGAGACATGATGCTCACCGCTACCCTCTTCACTGCCCCTATGATGGTCCCTTCCTTGTGCTAGACCGTAAACCCAAAACTTTCATCATTGACAAGGTGGGCAAGCGTGAAACTGTTTCTGTGGACCGCTTGAAACCAGCATACCTTGATTTTTCTCCAACAAAAGATCCTATCCTCCCTCAATCTTCTGTACCTCCACCTCAAATACAGGTACAGCAACCTATCCCTCCTCAATCTTCTGTACCTTCATCTCATATACAGGTACAGCAATCTACCCTTCCTAAATCCTATGTACCACCACCTCATCCGAGGGTACAACAATCTATCATCCCTCTTCCAATTCTCCTTCATTATCGCAACCAACTGTCTTTGAACCAGCCAGTGGCTCCATCGCACAGGCACCAAGAATCCCCTTCCCCCAATGTCCCTACTGCACCTGTAGCACCATCCATGCCTTCAGAACCAGTGCTGCAGGATATTGCCATCCAAAAGCAAACAACGACTCGTTCTGGAAGAGTCATTCGTAAGCCAGTGCGTTTTGACATTTAAGTGTTTTTTTTTTACCCCTGACAACCATGTTTTTGGGGGGCAGTACTTGTAGTGCCTTGCACCACAAGAGTATTCTTTATTAGTGAAAACTGCCACAAATTGGCATGAGTGAAATATTTAAATATAAATAAATAAATAAATAAATACAAGTTAAATATGTCCAGTGATCAAATTTAATTCTTAAGAATTCAGTGTGGTGTGACTAGACATGAATGGGCTTTTAAGGATTATTTTGGCTGGTTGGTAAAATTATTAAGTAAAAACAAACTTGTGTGCAACGACAACACAAAGGACGCCAAAAAAAACATTATATTCGAAATCACCCCGCCAGCAAGCAAAGTTCCTTTTGGTATGTTTTGTATTTATATATTATTCTTTACTATTTCATATCTGTATGCAATACCGCATACTGCAGATACTAACGCCTTATACCGTTTGCAATTAGTACTAAGATTCATACTACAAATAGTAATGTAAGATTCATATAATAAATTACTTAGGCTAAGTTAGGTCTAGGCTAAAGCCAAATTGTAACTAGCCTAACTGAGGCCTACCATAGTCTTTGTTTTAGATTAACCTCAGCTCAATATGTTGAAGAGGCAAAGGCCTGCCTATTAAATTTCATAGTATATTTTACTTTATAAGCCTATTATGTTTCACGTTATTTTCTTAGCAGATGGCCTACTAATCATTTGTAGCCTACATATTTCCTTTAGTCTTCCCATTCAACTTAACACAATCCCATAACCAGAATTAACTGTAATTTATCATCCACAGGTTACTGGGGCCTATATAACCTATATGTATTTTAATTATTAATTATTGCCATTTTTATTATTCTTTTTCTCTGAAATATCACTTACAGTATTCTTGTCTATCTCTTTGCAGACAAGGTTGTCATTGTGGCTATTATCTTTGTTATTATTATCTTTGTTATTATTGATATTATCTTTTAGTTATTATTGTTATTATTACTACTATTATTACTACTATTATTACTATTATTTGTATTGCATATTCATTATTATAATCAGTATTATTTGCAGACTGTTATATATTAGCCAAACGGGCCATTATTTAATCTCGCCATTATAAGTCCATCAAAGTTGTTACGGGTAAAAATCCCCTTTGCATATACTCATTAATTGTTGTCAATAAAATATAAAAATTCATATTGATTTAATAATCAGTCCTTCCCTTCTTTTATTAAAATTAACTTTGCGCCGCAGTGCCGGATGCCAATCTAGTACTTGGGCGCTGGTGACCTTGGCATATAGTTAATTATCTACGTAAACTTGTAAAGGTCTAAATAAATAAAACAGGACTCTTACAGTAGTTCTTGATTAGCTTCATCTTAGCGAAGCTCCTTTCGGCTGACGCTACTGTCACAGGTAGAGTGTAGGCAATTCTTAGTGCAACCCAGAGATTGGGGTATAGTTCCTCCAGTTGCTTCTGATGAATGAAGGAGAGAAGCTCCAATGCAGTCATGTTGTGTGAAGGTAAAGTCGGCAAGTTCTTAATTTCGAAGGCCAGTTCTCTTCCATCAATGTCAGAGTCAGCTCCAGGGCTCAGTATCTTAGAGAGTTTTTCACACTTGCAGGACAAGTCTTCCTTGTTCATTGTGGTGAAGTTTAGGAGAACCCCAGATATGTCCCTCACATCATCTAATGTTTTGAATCTCTCATTTATTGACCCGATGGCACAATGCACCACCACATTGAAAAATTTGACTTCCAGCCTCTTTAAGGTTTCTGTAAATGGTTCGTCAGGAGCTTCGTAAGCAAAGTGCTTTTTTGTGGATCTGAGCCTCTTCTCCTTCAGCACAGCCTCCACATTCATTTCCTCACATATGTCCCTAGCTACGACTTGTGCTGCAACAAAACCTGTGATTCTGTAGCTGGTGAGTGAGTCTTTTGTTTTTGTGAGGAGGTTGACTGCCACATCAAACTGCATTGTAGGAGACTGCAGAAGTTTGCTCACATGGTTAACTGCCTGAAGAATGTCATACCATACTACTGTACAAATCTGAAAGCGATAAGACCCTACCTCCTCTGCAAGTGCTTGTGCTTCAGTCCTGGCTATGGCATCTGTGGCATTGTTTCTGACTTCCAACAGGGCCTCTCTGATGTTGTGGCTCTGGTATCGCAGAGCGTCAATGCTCTTAAGCCAGCTCTCCCACCTGGTTTCACTCCAAGGCTTGAGTGTTATGTTCACGTGCTTCTTTAGGATTGTCCATCTCTGTGTAGCTGCTGAAAAAAGGTTGTACAATTTTTGTACGTTGCTAAAGAAGCTGATGGCATCTGTGGAAGCTTTAGCTGCATCAGCCACTACAAGATTCAGAGTATAAGCCCCACGTGGAACATAAAGTGCACGACAGTTCTTCTCTAATAACCTTGCCTGAACACCTTTGTTCTTGCCCTTGCCCTTCATGTTCGCTCCGTTGTCATATGACTGTCCTCTGGAGTCATCAAAGTGAATATTCAGTTCATCTAGTCTCTTCAGAATCACAACTGATAAACTCAGGCCTGTACTTTCTGAAGCCTCAAGAAAACCCAAGAAGTATTCTTTTATTTCTGGTACTTCACCCATTTTAACAGTTCTGATAATAATCGACATCTGTTCTTGGTGGCTTATGTCTGGAGTGCAGTCGAAAATGAGTGAGTAATATTTAGCTTGTTTTATTTCTGCAACAATGGCATCCAAGATCTTCCCACTAATGGACCCAATGAGCTCATTTTGAATGATGCTTCCTAGGTAACTTGAATGACTACATTGGCCACTTTCGACTCTGCTGATGTGTTGTTTCATCACTGGATCAAATTTGGCAAGCAGCTCAACCTCCTTCAAGAAGTTGCCATTGTCTCGATTGTACAATGTAGAGGAAGACCTCCTGAAAGCAAGGTTTCTCTCTGCCAATGATTGGATTATACTTACAAGACGTGTGAGAACATCTCGCCAGCGTCTTCGCTCTACCTCCATTAATGACATTTTAGTTTAGTCAATGGTCCTCCCAGTTTTTAGCCGCAGTTCCAGATCCTTCCATGTTGTCATGTTATCTGCATGTTCTGAACTATTTTCATGGCCTTTCAGAAGCGAACCAACGTTTATCCAGTCTGAAAGTCCATCCGTAATTAGTTTGTACGACTTCTTGAAAACAACTTGCAGCAGAAGCAATAAAGAGCATCATTCCTTCTAGAGTACATCAGCCAGCTTCGCTTTATTTTTCCCCATTAATTAATGTTCTGTACATGTAATGGTCATTGTGATAGCGTTTGGTAGACACCCCAGTTAGGTTACTTAGGTTCTAGCAAACACTCAAAGGCACTTACTGGTGCGTTGAATTAGATATTCCTTTGGGAGCCTACCATTAGATTTCTGTGTCCCACAAACAGCCTACCTAACTCTCTCTAACATTACCAATTTAGAAGCTATAAACATTACCCCTAACTAGGCTATACTTAAGTACGGACAACTTCCTACCCCATTTGTTACCTTAGAAACACCACCTAATTACACTCAGCACCAACGATTAGGTCAGATAGGAAAAAACATCTCTAGGCTAGCCCATTCAGCTTAGCTTTAGTGATATTTCCCTTTTAGTGACTTTTAGACTATATACCGTGTGACCACAAAAATTGTCCCTGTTTTTAATCGCTTATTACTCAGTCATTATTGCAGCGTCACAAATGAAATAAAAAGCATTCGAAAGAGAACATTTTAAAGTTTTATTTAATTTTTTCGATATCCTGGATACGAAATCAGTACTTATAAAAAAATGACAGTTTTATCCACCACAATCATGGGTTATTTGTCGTGTGACCACAAAAATTGTCCCTGTTTTTAATCGCTTATTACTCAGTCATTATTGCAGCTTCACAAATGAAATAAAAAGCTTTCGAAAAAGAATATTTAAAAGTTTTATTTAATTTTTTCGATATCCTGGATACGAAATCAGTACTTATAAAAAAATGACAGTTTTATCCACCACAATCATGGGTTATTTGTCGGACATGCAACGTGTTTTCATCGCAGAAGAGATGCTCAAACATGGTTCGGTAGTTGCCACCCAACGGTCTTTCAGACGACAATACGGTCAGCAAAGGACCATAGATCCTAAAACGATTCGCAGGATTTTCGCAAAATGGAAACATCACGGCTCAATCAAGAACATGCATAAAGGCAACTCTGGGCGCAGCAAAGGTGTGCGAACCGCTGAAAACATTGATTCAGTCGCAAATCAGCTTGAAACGGACAAGAAATCTGTGAGACGACTATCAGCTGTGACAGGAATCAAACGGGAGAGCATTCGGAAAATAATTACGTTGGATTTGAGAATGAAGTCATTCAAAATTATGTGTTTGCAACAGCTTAGCGAACAAGACTACCAGCGTCGTTTGATGTTTTGTGAACGCATTGAAACAATAATTGAACAGAACCAGATTAAGTGACATAATATTCAGTGATGAATGCACATCTATCTCAATGGGTTCATCAACAGACAGAATTATCGGTGTTGGTCACAAAACAAGCCAAATATACACTTGGAGAAACCTCTGCATTCACCAAAAGTTACTGTCTGGTGTGGTTTGAGTAGCAGCAAGGTTTATGGTCCTTACTTTTTTGAGGACCCAGAGACAAGGAGACCGCTTTCAGTAACTTCAGAAAGATATGTAGAAATGCTGAACACTGTTTTTGAACAAGAAAACTGCAGTAACAAGTGGTTTCAGCAAGACGGAGCAACAGCCCACACAACTAGGCAATCACTGGTTTTAACAAGATTTTTTGAACAAAGATTCATTTCTCATCGCTCGCAGTTTCCCTGGCCCGCAAGATCTCCCGATCTATCACCTATGGACTTTTTTCTCTGGGGATTTGTCAAGGACAAAGTATTCAGGCAAGAGCCATCCTCTATCGAAGAATTAAAGCAAGCGGTGGTAGAGAGTGTACAGTCCATTGAATGCAGTGTTTTGGAAAATGTAATAAATAACTTCCTTTCCCGTTGTGTGAAATGTAAGAATGTCCAGGGACGTCACATTGAACACATGTAGAATAAATTAAAACTTTAAAATGTTCTCTTTCGAATGCTTTGTATTTCATTTGTGAAGCTGCAATAATGACTGAGTAATAAGCGATTAAAAACAGGGACAATTTTTGTGGTCACACGTCACCTCACTCCTCCCCTACAAGTTTAGTCTGTCAGGGGGATGATGGACCCTAGACGACCTGCGGAGCGGGGTTGATGTAGTAGGGTTAGGTGCAACCTGCATAGGCGGGCGAGTTGAACCATTTTCCGGAGGATCAGTTCTCTCTTCCGGAAGACTCTGGTCCTTCTGCAATTCACGTTCCCATATCTGGTCCTGATGGCGTTTAATAGAACGACCATCTTCTAGTTGGCACTTGAAGGAAACAGGGCCCGTTCTCTCCTGCACAGTTGCAGGAACCCATTTTGGTCCAGCCCCATAGTTGCGAATCATAACTGGATCATTAGGTTGCGCTTCTATAACTCTTTTAGTGTCGTGGTACAACTTCTCTTTTTCCTGATGGCGTAAAACTCGTTGTTGTAACGTTTCGTTTGGACGTTACAAATCGAAAATTGAACGAATTCCCCGGCCAATCATAAGTTTAGAGGGAGACACCCCCGTCGTGGTGTGAGGTGTTATTCGATATTTAAACAAAAATTTATCCAACACCACTTGCATTTCCTCCCCACGAGAATGACGCAAGGCCGACTTGAAAGTACGGACCATGTTTTCCGCGAGACCGTTAGTAGACGGGTGGAAAACACTAGACCGGACATGTCTAATGCCATTTAGGTGGACAAAAGAACGCAATTCCTCACTGGTAAAACAAATACCATTGTCGGAAACCAAGACTACGGGTAAACCCCATCGAGCGAAAACCGAACGGAGTAAGCGAATAGTAACACCCGAAGTCGTGGAAGTGGTTGGAAAAATTTCCACCCACTTAGAGTAGGCGTCCACAATGACTAGGAAATAAATATTATTTATAGGACCTGCATAGTCAACATGGATCCTATGCCACGGTATAGTAGGCCATTCCCAAGGATGAAGTGGACTTTTCCTTGGGAGATCTCTGTTCTCTAGGCAGTTTTGACAGGAACGAACCAATGATTCGAGTTCTCCATCTAAACCAGGCCACCAGAAATAAGCTCTCGCCAGCTCTTTCATTTTTGTTGCACCCATGTGTTCAGCGTGAAGTTCCTTCATTAAATTCGACCTGTCTTCATTTGGAATAATCACTCTGTGGCCCCATAAGAGACAACCATTTTGAATCGAGAGGCCAGACTGACGTTGATAAAAAGGCTGTAATTCACTTTCAACCTTAGTAGGCGAACCAACTGAGCAGAAATGGATGACCCTAGACAGAATAGGGTCTGATTTTGTCCACTGCTCTATTTGTACCGCAGATACTGGAGTGGATTCCAAAAACTCCACCAAGTGAACCCATTCTGTAGGTATAGGTACACAATCATTTGGATTTTCTAAGGGCAACCTACTTAGTGCATCAGCCGTACCTAGAAGTTTACCTGACCGATGTACTAAGTCAAATTTATAGGCTTGTAGAATCAGTGCCCATCGTTGAATCCTACCTGAGGCCATAACTGGAATATTTTTATTAGGTGAAAATAAACCTAAAAGAGGCTTATGGTCAGTAATTAGTTTAAATTCATGACCCCATAGATAGAAATGAAATTTTTTTACTGCAAATACTAAGGCTAATGCTTCACGTTCCACTTGTGCATATCGTCTTTCAGTCTCAGTTAGTGTTCTAGAAGCAAAACAGATAGGCCTATCTACACCATCAATGTGGTGAGATAACACTGCCCCAATTCCATAAGAACTGCTGTCTGCTGAAACTACGAGAGGAAGTTTAGGATCATAATGCACTAGGAGAGTGGACTTTAGTGGTACGTCCTTAGAAGCCTCAAATGCTTCCTTTTGAGTTTTCTCCCATCTCCACTGTTCCCCAGATAGTAATAGCTTATTTAGGGGTTCAAGGAAAGTCGATGCATTAGGCAAAAATTTCCTATAAAAGTTTAGGAGACCTAAATAAACTTGAAACTGTGTGATGTTTTGTGGAGGTGGTGCATTTTTTATTGCTTCTAGTTTATCCACCGTTGGATGAATGCCTGAGGCATCTATGCGGAACCTTAAATATGAAACCTCGTTAGTGACCCATGAACACTTTTCTCTCTTTAGCTTAAGTCCGGCATCCCGGAGTCTTTTTAGAACCGTGGTTAATCTAGTTCGGTGTTCTTTTTTAGACGAACCTGAAATGAGGACTCCTCTGAAAAATACCCGGAGCCGATGGTATTCCATAGCATAGCCTATTGTACTTATATAGGCCTCGGTGCGTATTTATGATAGTTAGTTCTTTAGAGTTTTCATCTAAACTTAGTTGAGCATAGGCTTGGGACATATCGAGTTTTGTGAAATATTTACCCCCAGCCAGGGAGCTAAATAATTCATCAGGCTTGGGTATAGGATAGCAATCTAGAAGGACGGCTCTATTTGCTGTTAAACGGTAATCCCCACATAACCGCACGGACTTGTCCGGTTTTAGTACAGGAACTACCCGGGCAGCCCACTTAGCGTGTGTGACTGGTTCGATAATTTTATCTTTGAGCAGCCTGTCAATTTCTAAATCTACTTTCTCCCGCAGTGCATGCGCAATTGAACGAGCCTTACAAAATTTCGGAGTTACATTAGGATCTACTTCTATACAGACCTGATGGCCTTTTAGGTTGCCTACTTCCGGCCCAAAAACAGAAGAACGCTCCCTTAACAATGAGTCTATGTCAGACGGATATGAGAGTGTATGCACATCTGCCTGATCCTTTGGCAAGATTTTGTCAATCGGCATTTTCAAAGCATCAATCCAATCACGGCCTAGTAGAGTAGGCCCTTGCTCATCCACCACTAAAAGGGTTAAGGGATGAGACAAAGTTTTCTGGTTGAGTGTAACTGTGACGGATGCTTCTCCACAAATAGGTATTTGTATATCCCCATATTTCTTTAATATAGTTTTAGATGCATGTAGTTTAGGTGTATTTTTGAAAGTTTTGTCAAAAACTGTTTTGGACATGACAGTTCGGGCAGCACCTGTATCTAGTTCTAGAGGAACTGTAATTCCATTTAGGCCTACCTCTACAATATATGGGCCTGTATTATTCCCACTTTGCTGCTCATAAAATAGGTACTCCACTCCAATGTTCGAAGTATTTCCCCTTTGAGGATTTACACTAGAAATGTTAAAATTAGAATTTTCACCCTTCGTTTTCTTTGAAAAACACACTTTAGCTATGTGGCCTATTTTACTACAGTTTCGGCAAACTGCTTCTTTAAAAGGGCAGTCCTTCTTCCAATGGTGTTTTCCACACCCCGTACATGGCTTGGAAGGCTTAGTAGAATTAGTAGGCTTAGTTGTATTTGCCTCATACCTTTTATTTGCCTGTCTAGTAGGCTCATTACGTCTGCCAGTCCTAGAAGATTTAAAGCTATTTACGTGTTGGGCTTTACTACTGTGATTGCCAAAAGCTCTAACATCTTTAGCAGCTGCTTCTCTAGCCGTAGCTATTTCTACAGCCTGACTAAAAGTTAGGTCCTGTATGGCTAATAGGGCTCTCTGGGTAGACTCCTCTTTGAGACTCATTACAAACCTATCTCTTAGCATTTCGTCTAATTTGTCCCCAAATTTACAGTACGGCTATGGCTTTTTATTCCTGCAACAAACTCTGCAATGCTTTCATTTCCCGTCTGATGCATCGAATAAAATTTGAAACGTTCATAGATGAGAACTACTCGGGGTTTGTAGTGATCGGTTAGGGCCTCTACCAATTCATTATAGGTGCAAGTTTCCGGTGCTTTAGGAGAAACTAGGTCCATAACTAAACCAAACGTTTTAGGGACTATTATAGTTAAAAAGGTAGGTACTTTCTTTGCATCAGGAATGGAATTTGCCTCGAAAAACAACCCCACCCTAGTGGCATAAGCTTCGAAGTCCTCCCCATAGTCTTCGTAGAGGCCTATATGGCCAATCACCGACATGTTAGAGCAAAACCGAATTAGGCCAAACTAGCAAAAGGTCGGCGCTACGCGCCGATTTTGCTAGATCTGCGGTGCTTCGGCTGAATTGTGGGCCTACGGCGTATTTTATTTTGAACATCAGTAGCCCTTTATCTGGATATCATTCCTATTCCTCTCACCTTGGGCCTCAGTAATTGGGGTGCCTGCGGCCTTCCAGTTACTGGCAAACCAATTATTCATTCAATAAAACTACAGAAAAGAACGCAGCCATGAAAATCTAAAGCTTCACAAATCTTAATACAATGAGCTCGGATTTGAAGCCTAAGATTTTCATGACTGCGTTCATTTCTATAGTTTTATTGACCAAATAACTGAACCCACAGTAATTGGGGGCCCTGCGGCCCGCCAAATCATAGTTTTCATTGTTTCGAGTGCATCAATAATATTGTTATAGTGTTCCATTAGTTGTGATAAGCATGATCTTCCTGACCGGAATCGATGTTGGTTATCATTTTTTTTTCTGAGTTTCCCCATTAACCCCACCCCCTCCCCCATTAACCCACCCCTCTCCCCATTTACCCCACCAATTTTTTTTTCTGAGTTTCCCCATTAACCCCACCCCCTCCCCCATTACCCCACCCCTCTCCCCCATTTACCCCCACCCTTCCCCTATTACCCCCAAGGGGGGAAGGGGGCTGGCACCTTGCAAAGGATTTACTTTAATTTTTTGTGAAGGGCTGGCACCTTGCAAAGGATTTACTTAAATTTTTTTTTGGTTACATATATATATCGCATCTATTTTTCTGAGTTTCCCCATTAACCCCACCCCCTCCCCCATTACCCCACCCCTCCCCCATTTTGTGCCTTATGATTAAAAATGAAGAAATGGGAAGAACTGTACCCCTAAAAGGGGGGGGGCAGGATTTATGTTCGGGAATTTTTTTTTAGCATGGGCACTGCACAATAAAAAGACGCATCGAATGGTGAAAACCGCATTGTTCTACACCAATTGTAGCGACCTGTAGGTGTGCGCAAAAAAACTGTTACATATATATATATAAGGCTTCATTTCTGAAATAGTATATTAGATAACGTGAAGTAGGTTAGATTTGGTTTAAATTTGATCTAGTTACTCCCCAGTTAGGGCTGAATAGTGAATTGTATTAGAGTTATGGCTGAGTAGGAATTAGTATTAGAGTTAGGGCTAGGCTGACCATACGTACCGTTTTGAACGGGACAGTACCGTTTTGTATGGGTTTTTGTATGGGTTCTGTCACTGAAGAATAATTGTAAGCTCAATATGTTTATGTACTTACTTTTTCATGAATACAGAATATTACATAACCCCCGTCCCTTTTTTGCCATCCCAATGTCCCGTTTTTGTCTCAAGGAAATATGGTCAGCCTAGTTAGGGCTGAGTAGGAATTAGTTTTAGAGTTAGAGCTGAGTAAGAATTAGTTTTAGAGTTAGGGCTGAGTAGGAATTAGTTTTAGAGTTAGGGCTGAGTAGGAATTAGTTTTAGAGTTAGGCCGGCGGGACCTACGCTATAGTACGGTAGCTTACCCACACAAACAAACCAAATCGGACGACCCACTAGGCTACATCCAATTTTCCAAACAACCACTTGAACCCAATAAGCCAAATTAAATCCAATGAGCCAAATTTAATCCAATGAAAAAAATTTAATCAAATGAGCCAAATTTAATCAAATGAGCCAAATTAAATCCAATGAGCTTAATCGAATCCCATAAGCTTAATTGAATCCCATGAGCTTAATTGAATCCCATCCTCGTCGACAAATGTGATAGCGTGGGGTAGACACCCCAGTTAGGTGTTACTTAGGTTTTAACAAACGCTCAAAGGCACTTACCGGTGCGTTGAATTAGATATTCCTTTGGGAGCCTACCATTAGATTCCTGTGTCCCACAAACAGCCTATCTAACTCTCTCTTACGTTGCCAATTTAGAAGCTATAGACATTACCCCTAACTATACTTAAGTACAGACAACTTCCTACCCCATTTGTCACCTTAGAAACACCACCTAATTACACTCAGCACCAACGATTAGGTCAGATAGGAAAAACAATCTCTAGGCTAGCCCAAAACAATACGAACAGCCGCGTTGGTTCATTTGTGCCTTGCTGTTGCCATTCAGCTTAGCTTTAGTGATATTTCCTCTTTAGTGATTTTTAGACTATATACATATATACACACACACGTCACCTCAGTGATGAACGCTTCTACCATCCTCTCTTTCAGGGAATGTGAAATCTAGACTGATTTGAAATGGTCTTCGAGACACTAGATCTGTCTTCAAGGCATCTGACAGGACAATGGCCAGTCATACGGATCAAGCGGTGGAGCAGATCTTGGTTCTGGTTGCTCAGTAGAAATACCTGTGTATGGTGTTTGAAGCTGAAAAGATGGGCCACTTGTTGGTTCATCAGGCTCTACTTCTACTGGTGTTTGAGGTTGCATAGAGGATGGTCCTGCTGTTGGCTCATGATGCTCATCAGGCTTTGCTGAGGATGGCTTTTCCAAATATTTCAGTAGTGTTCCTGAGAAGAACATAACATTACATATTCTGTTAGATTTTGCTAAAATACTCTTTCTTATCTTGTTTGATAATTGATCTGTGTGAACAGAATTTGAGGTGATGTGATCCATTAAATTTCACATTTCGAAATATTATAAATATTACAGAGACTAGCTTACTCTACACGATTCCTGAGCACTTGCCTAGCTTGATGGTCTACAGGGTTCCAGAATGCCTGGACTATGTTTAATTTGCTCGCACCTGTCACGAACACGTGGCCATAATTCCTCTCTTGTTTGACCCCCCTAGAGAGGGGGAGGAAGAGGGGAGGTAATGTCGACTGGCTGGTGTGCGCCCCAGACCACTCCCATCGTTACCACAGGACGGGGCGGACCCATATCACCATCCACCATGTGGGAAAATATGTCGTATTAAAGGTTTTTACTGATTTGATTGCCAAATTTGTAGATCATACAATTATTCCTGAATTGGCTATTGTTTCATGTTATGCAGGAGCGGCTCGCAGGTAGGCACTGTGGAACTGCAGCACCCCCATGATCTTATGATCTTTATATTTAAATATTTAAAATAGCCTCTCTGATTGTTTTTTTTCAATGAACTTTGAGTTTTTAAATCAGATTATATCCTTTTTTCCTTAAACTATTTCAATGCCGAACGAATGAATCACGAAAGTAGATTCAGCCTTCCCGTGGAACTGCGTACTTAACAGTTCCAGATTTTGTTCGAAACGCTTGAAACCTTGGTGGCGGACGTACGAAGAGCGAGTCAGAATCGCGGGTTTAAGAGTATCCAAAGCACTGTGGACAGAGCAGTGCCGATTTGTTTGTTTGACGTGGTAGTTGTGTTGCTGTATCGTTTGCTAATTCGAAATTTAATTTCCGAATTGCATTTATCAATGATTCGTTATCATTTATTTTTTGTCGTGAGATTAAAGTTAATTATATAATAATTGGATTATTTACAATATATAGCTTTCATTTCTTAGAATATTTTTTCGCTCAGAATAAAAAGAGAAGAATGGAATTTGTTTATAAATAACATTTTTGGCAAATTCGAAATTACTTGTTAAGCGTAAGTACCCTATAATTGATTTTATGATACTATTTTACTTATTTTTATGACTGAGTAGTGAGTAGTTATCTATTTATCTATTCGACTTTCTCTCTCTCTCATATATATATTAATCGACACAATTGTTCGCAATTTTTGAGGCAGCACCCCCATAACTGAAAGTCACGAGCCGCCACTGAATTGTTATGCCAATCTGTACTGAGGTGATAAGGTAATGTTGTGGTATTTCCTAACATCGTAACTGCACCTCGTAATTGTATCTATCACTATCTGTTATCTTACTTCTGTAGGTCACGGTCAGGTGCCGTATCAGAGTGCACTACAACATGGAGCAGTACACAGATGGTGAATATGCTGACATGCACCTTGTGTTAGGGGCAGCAGGTGGAAATGCTGCACAGGCTGTACGACTGTATGAAGAACGGTATCCAAACCGAAGGCTGCCAAACCCCCGAACATTCATCGCTATTGCTCGGAGGCTGAGGGAAAGGGGATCTTTCCGTCGATTTACAGCAGATATTGGAGGACATAACCGACACAGGGACGCCACAGACGAGCAAATTCTGAACCTGGTAGAAGATGATCCATCTACTAGTACACGAACAGTTGGAACTGTTGTGCATGTGCCACAGTCAGCCGTTTGGAGGTGCCTGCATACAAACCTCCTGTACCCATATCATCATCAGAAGGTCCAAGGGCTGGATCCTGACGACTATCCACGACGGATCGAATTCTGTCAGTGTTTTTTACGATACCATGCTGTTGATCCTCGGTTCACTAGTAATGTTTTATTCACAGATGAGGCAACATTCGCAAGAGATGGTACTTTCAACACTCCAACATGCATACATGGGCGGAGGATAACCCTCACTCAACAGTACGTAGAGCACACCAGGTGTGAAAAAACTATATAGGGCTATGGGTTGATTGCCTGTGCCCTCATCCGTTGGAAATTTCCAGCAGACTTCAGTGGAGGGTTACCGACAAAAGCCCTATGCTTTTTCGTTAGAGAGTTATGAATATGTAGGTCTTTAAAGGACCTCTTTATATTTATTTTGATTACGGTAATTCTAGCGTCGGGATTTGCGCGACCTACAGTATATTAGAATGAAAATAATTTGCTTCACCTTATTTTTGCTGGGTCTTTGTTTGTTTCGATGGAGGGCGTTACGATCATCTTCGGTGTAGGGCCGCCACGATCGAGTTTCGCGACGAATTAACTTTATGTAATTAATATAATATAAACACTTTTAGGTATAGGCCTATCCTGTGGTTTATTATAAGGAATTCACTCAGAACTTTAGGGGGGACAATTTCACATCCTCCCTGTTTAAAGCTTCGCTGTAACATAAACAGTCCTGAGAGCCGTTCCTTGGTTCGCTTGTATTTTCATTATTATTTGCCAATCTAGCAAAATTTTGTTTGGTCTACTTCTCTGTGGTAGACCAAACAATAAATTGAGTTTTCTTGTTGCTATGTGAGGCTGATTCATACATACAGGTTCTTTGTACGTATGGCAATTATTTCATTCCCAATAGGCTATGTCGCCAATCCCGAGGCAATTTTGTATAGATATTTAATTCAATTAATTAATAATTTATATTTAATTATGAAATAAATGTCCCACATATGATACCATGTTGTGAGTGCGTATAGTTTTTCCATACCAGGTGAGGTTTTCAATAAACGTATGGGCTGGCATTATTGGAGATAACATTATCGGCCCTTATCTGCTACCACAGCGGCTGACCGGAGACGTCTACAGGCATTTCCTCGAGGAGATACTGCCAGTGCTACTTGAAGATGTGCCACTGCAAGTACGCCGTCACATGTGGTTCATGCATGATGGTGCACCTGCCTATTTTGCCCGAGCATCAAGGGAATATCTGGATACTGTTTATCCTAACAGGTGGATAGGGCGTGGTGGCCCCGTTCCCTGGCCACCCCGCTCTCCAGGCAGGGCCGGATTTACTTGCTTGTGGGCCCTAGGCCAAACCTTATCAGTGCCCCCCCCAAAAAAATATTATATATATATATATATATATATATATATTATATAATATTATATATATATCGTAATATTGTAATGTAAAAAAAAAAGAATTACAACATAATGTAACACATCAATAATTTTATTCAAATTAGTTTTATATCATGTACAACTTATTCTTACACAAAGGAATAATGGAAAAAAATACAGTCAAATTGAAGCATAATAAATTTTGCAATAAGAATTACAACATAATGTAATACATTACACATTAATAATTTTTAATCAAATTAGTTCCATATCAAGTACATCAAAGTAAATCAAGTTCCATATCATGTACATCTTACACATAGGAATAATGGAAAAATACAATGAAACTGAAGCATAATAAATTTTGCAAGCACAACTATGTGAAGTTCAAAATGACTTTTTCCTGCTTTTTTCTATGGCAAATTTGTCAATGATACTGTTTGTGTCAAGGGATTGTAGGAGGTCCCCAGTGGGCCCCCAGTTACTGGTGGGCCCTAGGCCAATGGCCTATGTTGCCTATTGGAAAATCCGGCCCTGTCTCCAGGTGTTAACCCTTTGGATTTTTTGTGCTATTGTTGCAGCCATGACTTCAAAGCATACTGCTAGTGGTTTAAAAGTGTATTTTAGGGTTTAAAAAGTGTATTTTACAAATGTTTTAGGATAATATGAATATCGTCACGTTAAGAATATCAAAAGCAAATATAATTATAAAATATTAAAGCATCATTTTCTCATCATTTTGATATAAGTCACTATGTTTGCAGATGCGTCCTTACCAAATTATGTAGATTTGAATATTATGACATTTTTGCGACATTTTTTTCCCGCCCTTCCAATATTTGTGGTGACGTCATGAAAACATGATATATGAGCTAGGCTTTTTAGGTTACTACTTCCACTTACGTTAGTTTTTCATAGATGTTGGTCGCGATGACATGTGAAGGGTGCGAATATTATTTTGAGGATTTAATATACGAAGTGTATTCTAATGACTCCCGAGCAATAGAAATATTGAATATGTTATTACATTACACTGCCCAACACCAATTTTGCTGATTTAATTCTAACACCTGTTTTTAGGTAACTTTGGTGTGCTGATTTCAAAAATCACCTTAGTTTTTGCCTATCACGTCAGGTTTTCGCGCAATCAAATACGGAGATATCGCATTTTGGCAGGGTTATGCCCAATTTTTTTTCTTTTCAAAAAATAAGTTTTTACATACTCAGAATCAGCATGGAAAAGTAAACAATTGTGCAGGGAGTGAACTTTAATATACAATGGTAATATTGACACATAAAGTGATTAAAAGTGTTTAAATAAGCAAAAAATGAATCCATGATCATGACGTCACGCTCACACCTGGGGAAATCACAGATACCCAAGATTTTATCATTTTAATATGTTGTACATGACCTTTAGATTTAATGCACAGATTTGCGTATTCCACAGATAAAATTTTAACAGCAAAACAGCTGTTAACAGGTCTCAAAAATCATCAATTTTGATAAGTGCCCTTCATGGATCACCCAAAATAGGCATATTGTATTGCACATTGCACGAAAACCTGATGTGATGGACAAAATCTAAGGTGATGTTTGAAATCAGCACATCAATATTATCCAGAAACAGGTCTTAGAATTAAATCACCAGCAAAAAATTGTTTTTTGTTGGGCAGTGTTATCATTTGTATAATTTAGGTCTCGGGTACGGGGGCAGAGCCCCGTAAAGATCACGCATCACAAATTGATCGGTATAGGGTTTTATATTTTTTATTTTTGAATTTCCGACCCTAAAATGCCGATCACTATCGATCAATTTGTCATGCGTGATCTTTACGGGGGCTCCACCCCCGTACCCCCGAGACCTAAATTATACAAATGATAATGTAATAACATATTCATGTTAGGTTAGGTTAGGTTACGTAAGGTTAATTAATACCAAAATACATTTTTCTAGTAATATTTGATGTGTTTTGCTTAGATTTTGACCTCCATTTCCCTTGAAAATGAGCCAAACTTCAAAGTACTATAACTTTGTTGGATCTCATTTCCGAGAGAAATGGAGGCCAGATTTGAACAAATCACATCAAATATTACTAGAAAAATGTATTTTGGTGTGTAAAATGGCTGAACGTGTCTATATACATAATTACCATGTTTTACCATAATTTTGAGTGTCATTTATTATGTTAAGGTCCCAATTAAGCATTATTCTCATTATTTCTTATGGGTTTTACGTGCCTGCTTTTAAGTGGATTCACTTAAAGTGGTGATTTCTTGGTCCCCATTATCCTCGGATAACGAGGACCAGCGCCGGCCTTAGGATATTTCGGGCCCTGTGCAGAGTATACTGTACGGGCCCCCCATGACACAAGTCAAACTGTTTTTCATTGCTAATCATTTTATTTTAGTAGATTGTTAACAAGTACAACAAGTAAAATTTAACTATACAAGTGCACCTGTAACAGAATACCAACAGACCAACAGCCTTTACTATTATTACTACTTATTACTTTATTATTATCAAATATTTAAACTATCATAATGCAATCATTAAGGCCATGATGGATCGGTGATCTGAAAATAAAAAAATAAATTACATTAATTTACACCAATTTTGGCACTCTGACGTCGATGGTAAATTTCTGTGAAATTTTCGGGCCCCCCTAAGTTGCGGGCCCTGTGCGACCGCACGGTTCGCACACCCCTAAGGCCGGCACTGCGAGGACCCCCTGTATAATGTCAGTCTAAATCAACTAAAGCAGTAGAACACAAGCATATATGGTGCAAACTGCAACCCTTCCAAATAACATTTTCCTTTTTATAACAGTCAAAGAAAATTTAAAACATGAATACTAGTATGAAAACGGTCTTATTACTTTAGCAGGCAAGATTATAATGGCTCTTAATTTTATATATTTAATTGGATATTTAAAATTTGATGCAGTCATAGAAAATTTAAAACATGAATACTAACATGCAAACAGTCCTATTACTTTAGCAGGCAAGATTATGATGGCTCTTAATTTTATATATTTAATTGGATATTTAAAATTTGATGCATTTCTAACCAAAAGTAAATAATATATATATATATATATATATATATATACACAAACTCAGAATGGTCCCCTGAGAAACTTATATGTTAAACACAGACCGTGCATGGAACAAGGAACTTGTGAAAAAACTATATAGGGCTATGGGTTGATTGCCTGTGCCCTCATCCGTTGGAAATTTCCAGCAGACTTCAGTGGAGGGTTACCGACAAAAGCCCTATGCTTTTTCGTTAGAGAGTTATGAATATGTAGGTCTTTAAAGGACCTCTTTATATTTATATTGATTACGGTAATTCTAGCGTCGGGATTTGCGCGACCTACAGTATATTAGAATGAAAATAATTTGCCTCACCTTATTTTTGCTGGGTCTTTGTTTGTTTCGATGGAGGGCGTTACGATCATCTTCGGTGTAGGGCCGCCACGATCGAGTTTCGCGACGAATTAACTTTATGTAATTAATATAATATAAACACTTTTAGGTATAGGCCTATCCTGTGGTTTATTATAAGGAATTCACTCAGAACTTTAGGGGGGACAATTTCACATCCTCCCTGTTTAAAGCTTCGCTGTTACATAAACAGCCCTGAGAGCCGTTCCTTGGTTCTGGTGTATTATTTGCCGAACTAGCAAAATTTTTGTTTGGTTTACTCCTCTGTGGTAGACTAAACAATAAATTGGGTTTTCTTGTTGCTATGTGAGGCTGATTCATACATACAGGTTCTTTGTACGTATGGCAATGCAATTATTTCATTCCCAATAGGCTATGTCGCCAATCCCGAGGCAATTTTGTATAGATATTTAATTCAATTAATTAATAATTTATATTTAATTATGAAATAAATGTACCACATATGATACCATGTTGTGAGTGCGTATAGTTTTTCCATAGAACTCTTCTGGGAAAATTAAATCCACTATAGTCCGAATAAGTAATGGTAAATGACAAATACCATAGTTTTTCTTTTTCATGATGCTAGCCCGACGTGGGCAACGGGTCTCTCGCAAAGAGGTCCCATATATATAATACTTAACAGTGGCGGTTCCTCATATGGGCAATATGGGCAGCCGCACAGGGCGGCATTTGTGGAGGGGCGGCATGAGCGCCTGCAAAAAAAATAAAAATAAAAATAAGAATAAATAAAGAAATAAATAAAAATAAAAAATAAAATAAAATAAATAATAAAAGATCAATGACTTTGCATCAAGGAAGGTAAGAAGAGTCAGGCTTTAGATGGCAGTTGTGCTGTGGTGCAATTTATTTTGTTTCTTGTTCAAAGTGTAGCATAATAATTACCATCTCTTAAGTGTCTTATTCTATTTATGCGATAGAGCATTTGTACAATTTAGAAATTTGATTCTCTAGTTTATTTATGGCAGTTGTGCAATTTAATTTGTATTTTTCCTGTTCATAGTATCATAATTACATTCTCTTAAGTGAGTTATTCTATTTACGTGATGAAGGATTTGTAAAATTCAGAAATTTGAGTCTTTGTTTTGGTTCTGAAGTTCCAACAATTAGTCCAATAAAAAGTTATTTTGTGAAAGAGTTATGTCTGTCCTTTATTTTGGGGGGATTCGAATGTGTGTGTGTTGGCGAACAGGCGGGGGGGCGCTGAAGGTGAGGTTCGCCCAGGGCGTCATGTAAGCTAGGACCGCCACTGATACTTAATGTATAAAATTTCAAGTTTCCCGCCATGTAAATTTTATATAAAAACGAGAAAAACTAGCTTCAACTTCCTGCTTCTTTGTTTATCCAATCCTGAATCCAGGGCTGCCAACCTGCAACCAAAAAATAATTTCCTCCAAATTTTACAAGAAATGTGGTTAATCAGTGCCTTAATTTAATGTCTGCAAACAATAAATATAGAAATATAAATGTAATATTGTATACTACAATATCGATACTGCGAGTAACCTATAAAACTTATCAAAGTCACTATCAGCCTCAATGTACTATATATAGTTCAATGTTAATTGACTTGTACATTAAGATAACTTGAACTTGAGTGGGCCATCCCTAAATATAATCTGATTGCAAGTTAATTTCACAGTGTTTTTATCATAAATGGAATACATTAATGGGGTTGAAGTTTTCGGTGAACCTTCGTGGTAATTGGACGTACCTAGAATTGCTTGTAAATAAAAAGTTAAAATTATTTATTACTGAAACTAGGGCAGTTGAGATTGATCCTGCATTCTGGAATTGGTTATTTTGACTAGTATAGGATCACTCCGGTGGTACCTGTACTTGTTTGGGTAATTATGTGTATTGAGTAACTCACCAAAATACGGTAATTATGTGTTTTAAGTAACTCAGTCATTTTACACATCAAAATACATTTTTCTAGTAGTATTTGATGTGATTTGTTCAAATATGACCTCCATTTCCGTCGGAAATGAGATCCAACAAAGCTATAGTACTTTGAAGTTTGGCCCATTTTGAAGGGAAATGGAGGTCAAAATCTAAGCAAAACACCTCAAATATTACTAGGAAAATGTATTTTGGTATTAATTAACCTAACCTTACCTAACATGAATGTTATTACATTATCATTTGTATAATTTAGGTCTCGGGGGTATGGGGGCGGAGCCCCCGTAAAGATCACGCATCACAAATTGATCGATTGAACGACATTTTAGCATCGGAAGTTCAAAAATAAAATATAAAACCCTATACCAATCAATTTGTGATGCGTGATCTTTACAGGGGCTCTGCCCCCCTACCCCCGAGACCTAAATTATACAAATGATAATGTAATAACCTATTTAATATTTCTATTGCTTGGGAGTCATTAGAATGCACTTCGTATATTAAATTCTCAAAATAATATTCGCACCATTCATGTGTTATCGCCACAAACATCTATCAAAAACTAACAGAAGTAGACTAGCAACTTAAAAGGCCTAAGAACTTAAAAAGTGTAGCTCATATATCATGTTCTCATGATGTCACCAATCAAATATTGGAAGGGCGGGGAAAAAAATGCAAAAATTTCATAATATTCAAATGTACATAATTTGTTAAGTATGGTACGCATCTGCGACCATAGTGACTTATATGAAAATGATGAGAAAATTATGCTTTAATATTTTATAATTATATTTGCTTTTGATATTCTGAGTACGATAAAACTCATATTAACCCAAAATACATTTTTCTAGTAGTATTTGATGTGATTTGGGTAATTATTCGTTTTAGTGCTTTTTCTCCTTTCTGAACCAAAACATATTTTTCTGGTGTTTTTTGGTGTGATTTGTTCAAATCTGAACTTCGTTTCTTTGTTGAAATAAGCCGTTTTTGAGAAATTTTAAAATTGAAAATTTCTCAAAAATGGCTCATTTCCCAAAGAAACGAAGTTCAAATTTGAGCAAAAAACACCAGAAAAATATGTTTTGGTTCAAACCTAACATAACCTAACCCGCGTTTTTTCACAATTTCTTACCTTAAATAGCACTGTTGGGGTGTTTATACAAATCTGTGGTGACCAACATGAATTTGTGGAGATGTTGCTGAGAGGGATATTCACGGTTAAACAAGTACCATGCAAGATACTTTGAATAGGATTGGGTTTTGTTGCCAGACCGTAATATCCAGCTCTTCACGTCTTTCCAACAATGCTCAATATTTTGAATGTGAACGGTGTCTTCCACGAATCGCTGTGAATGGTTGACTGTCTGGTGAATGTAGCCTAGATTTCAAAGTTGAGAATACGCATGCCACTCGTCGGAATAGATTGTAGTCCCAGGCCTAATATGTTGCTGGATCAGGCGAACAAGAGTTGTTGCGTCTCTCTGAGGAACTGCAAACAACAGTAGTTTTTTGGAACTGCGTTCCAAGGTACCAAAAACCCAGGTACTGCCAATATTTCTTCCCCATCCGTATTTAGACCTGCCGAATTTTGACTCGTTAGTCTCGACGATTTTGCCAGGCTCACCAATTTGACCTTGTTGGCCTAGCCAATGTTCACAGACTTTGAAGCAAAAACTCCTCCAATTAACTGCACTCTCGGAAGCTAATGCTAAATGCAGCTGTGCATCTAGCTGTGTCAAACGCTTTGTCAAGAATAACCCAACGTACAATAAGTTTTGCCACAGTTTGAGGTGGGATTTTCAACCCACGTGCCTTTTCGACGGAAACAGAGAAGGAACACTTTTTTTTCTGCCGCGCTCATCCCTAGTCAATCTTGTGCAATAATATTGATCAGCAACTTCTCTATAATTACACTCACGACCACACTGCGGACAAATAACACGACACGGTAAAACACAGTGACTCGTAAAGAAAGCTTCAGCACCAGCTTCTTTCTTATAAATATCTTGTATTAATTGATAGTAATCCAAATCACAACCTCCGCAAACCATAATGAAAACCAGACTGAAAAAGCATTCTTGAATGAGTATGCATTATGAGAGATTCAAAATGTACGTCTCTAATTGGTCGGATAAGGTCACGTGAAACAAAAACCAGATTTAATTGGTTGATTTGACCTATGTTTCCTAATTTTGCCATGAGATGTCTCCCTATAAAACTGGAGAGGGCGAGGTTCGTTAAAATTTTAATAGCATTAAGAGCTAAATACTCGGTCAATGGCCTATAATGGCTACTTTTTACGTCTAAATTTTTTTTTTTCCATAAAAAATAATTATTACATTTCCTTGATTTTTATCAGTTTCCCTGAGGTTTCAAGGTGTCCTGAATACGAATTTATATGTTAAATTGTCATAAAATGTCTCCTCCTATCGAAAATGAACAAAGCATTAAAACGAATATTAACCGTGATTTGTTCAAATCTGACCTCTATTTCCCTCGGAAAAGAGATCCAACAAAGTTATAGTACTTTGAAGTTTGGCTCATTTTCAAGGGAAATGGAGGTCAAAATCTAAGCAAAACACATCAAATATTACTAGAAAAATGTATTTTGGTATTAATTAACCTAACCTAACAACATGAATATTATTACATTATCATTTGTATAATTTAGGTCTCAGGGGTACGGGGGCTCCACCCCTGTAAAGATCACTTATGACAAATTGATCGATATTGATCGACATTTTAGCGTTGGAAATTCAAAAATAAATATAAAACCCTATACTGATCAATTTGTGATGCGTGATCTTTACGAGGGCTCTGCCCCCGTACTCCTGAGACCTAAATTATACAAATGATAATGTAATAATATATTCAATATTTCTATTGCTCGGGAGTCATTGGAATACACTTCATATATTAAATCCTCAAAATAATATTTGTACCCTTCACATGTCATCGTGACAAACATCTATGAAAAACTAACAGAAGTAGACTAGCAACTTAAAAAGCCTAACAACTTAAAAAGTCTAGCTCATATATCATGTTCTCATGACGTCACCAATCAAATATTGGAAGGGTGGGAAAAAAATGCAAAAAATGTCATAATATTCAAATCTACATAATTTGGTAAGGACACATCTGTGAGCACAGTGATTTATATGAAAAGATGAGAAAATTATGCTTTAATATTTTATGATTATATTTGCTTTTGATATTCTGAGTATAACACTCGTATTAACCCTTGTTTGTTGAAAGTTTCATTTTGACGGCAAATCATTAGTTGATAAATTAACTTTACTTTAAATAATTTACACACGCACACACGTGTGTGTGTACTAGAACATTTATTTCGGCTAGTAGCTTGGCTAGTCAACATGAACATAAGAAATTTTTATAGTGGGCACACTAGGGGCCACTTTGGCCCATCGAGGTGGCTCCACTATGTAAAAACTGCCTGTACATTGGCAATAACCAATTTTTACAAAACTAATTAAGTATCAATTTAAAACTAATTAATTATCAATTTAAAACTAAAGATAGAATCTCTGGATCCAGAGGATCAGTCATAATAGGCTACTATCCACAAATATGTTACATACTATATCTATTTATAACTGACATGCAAATATATCAGATCCAAAGAATCGAGTCAATTTCATTATGGTACCCATCAATACCAGTACCATGCCAACCAAAAATAAGTCACAGTCCATATCAATTGCGGACCAAGTCACAATTTACATCCATATACATTACAATATATATACTTAAGAGGAAAAGTGTAGGTGTGGCTGTAAAGACTGTACAGTAATGTAGAAATGTGTGTGCACCCATCTTGGGTCTCCCATTTAAAGGTGTTTGTGGGGCAAGTGAAGATCATGAGTTTTTCAATACTTCACAGTACTATGGGGGGCACCGCTCAGCAGAGGAATCTCTTTAAATAGGGTGTGTAAGGACAGAGAGTATCCCCTAACCCAAGATGCTGCCTCCCTATATCCCACAACACCTGTGTTGAGCTGTGGGATCTATCACCCAAATGCACACAATATATATGAAATAAACTAGTACCATTCATGCAATAAAAATGGGCTTAAACACCATCACCAGATGTCCCTTGCAGACATCAAACTATCCAACCTTCTTTTGAAAGAATCAAGCGTATCTGAAGTCACCACTTCTTCTGTCAGACTGTTCCAAAACTTAATTACTCTATTTGTAAAACTATGTTTTCTTAAATTTGTTCTACATCTTGGCTTAAATAATTTCATACTATGACCTCTAGTCTGATTGTGATCTTTAATGAAAAGAGACTCAAAATCTATCTTATCCAACCCTTTTATCATTTTATACACCTCTATCATATCACCCCTTAACCTCCTCCTTTTTAATGAGAACATGCTTAGATACGCCAGTCTTTCCTTATATGTCAGTCATTTTCAGAAAAGCCTGAAGATTGTACAAAGTTTCAAGCCCTTGACTTGGCAATCAAACAGTCAGACTCGGCAGTGTCATCCTTCCATGGATCTAGTCTGGATGGGCATATGACATTAAATCTTGGACATCGTCTTGCCTCTGAAAACTGTTCACAACATCCAAAACCATCTGTCTTAGAGTCTTCAACTTCAGCTACGTCTGATAATGTACAAATGCAGCAACCAGTACTCTGTCCTCTTCCGTTACTTCTGGAACATGTCTCCTATGTGTTCATGAAAAGTTGTGACCCATCTATAGACATTACTAGGTTCAATCCTTTTAGGATTAAAAAGGCAATAGAGTCTATTTGTAATGGACCCATTGCTTCAGTATCATACCGTCGTGTTAGCAGTACTATCCTAATTAAAATGGCTGATCATAGTCAGGTTAAACTGCTGGGTAATTATTCGTTTTTTGACTCTCTCTTTATAATGAGAGCAAACTTTTCTGGTCAATTTTGAGGTGTTCTGCATGAATCTGCCATCCGTTTCCTGTGCAAATACGTAGTTTTTGAGATATTGTCATCTTGAAAACTACGCATTTGCACAGGAAATGGATGGCAGTTTTGTACAAAACACCTCAAAATTAACCAGAAAAGTTTGCACTTGTCATTTTTGTTTAAACTAACGAATTTAAACAAAAATATCATGACTTAACCTAACCAATCATCAAGAGCATACAGTTGACCTAACTGGTGTCACATACTGAACTGTCCGCAAAATATTAGGACCGATCAATTTGTGATGCGTAATCTTTATGGGGGCTCCTCCCCTGTACCCCCTAAGACCTAAATTATACAAATGATAATGTAATAACATGTGCCAACCTTGCATGGGTAGTCTGCTAAATTTCGCCTGCCCTTAAATTGAAACGACATATTTATTTTTAGGATTTTTTTTACGGCACCTAAAGACCTTCTGGTCTTTTCTTAAAATATAAGCACTATTGCATTTAGGGCAGGTCACGGATGTCTTAATTATTCTGTGATTGAAAAAAAGGTCTAAACTCTTGTCTTTATTGAGGGCAATATGGTGGATCACGTCTTCAAAATCAAATATGCATAACTGACACGTCATACTTCGTCACAAAAAAAAACAAAAAAAAAACTGAACAGATTTCAATAGATGAACAATTACTAAAAATTATTTATTTGTAAAACAGGACAAATTGAATTACGCAGAAGTAGCCAGAATCACCAAAAATAAGAAATATTCACCAAATAGTATATATATATATATATATATATATATATATATATATATATATATAACCCCGCAAGGGGTTATATATATGGTTCTGGATATGGCAAACCGTCATTTCCAAAAATTACAGAAGCGACAACCCTGGCTGATCTTGTGAACGAGGACTCGTGGTTTACAGTGAACCTTCTTCACCTGGATATGACCTTCCTAACAGAGGATGTTGACAATTGGCAGAACAATGACCACTTCAAGGCAGCCAAGTCCATTGTGGATGGGTTAAATGTTGTGAATGACCCTGCGGAGAGAGCAGTAAAGCTCACAACTGATTTTGTCTCAGCTGCAAGAGGAGAAGACCACTTCCAAAATCTTCTTCAAGTGGTTGAATGTGACCGCAAAGCGAGGCCAAATTTGCGGAAACGAGCAAAGTTGGAGTAGTGACATTGGCATTGTGTTTTATACATTTTCAACTTTCAATCAATGTAAGTATAGTAATACCGAATATTTGTATATTAGTATTATAAGTAATACCGAATATTTGCCGAATATTCGATGCATCATTACTAAATATATAAAAGTGGCCGGTGGCCACCCAGGACCACCTCCGATTTGATTTATGTTTTGCATACATACTTCTACCAACAAGTGTAACATTTGAGGGAATAGACATTTGTTGCTAGAAGTGTGTATGCCAAAAATTATTTAAATCGGAGGTGGTCCTGGGCGGCCACCGGTCACTTTTATATTTTCGCAGCAATTTTCGGGGGCCGCGCTATGTAAAAATATCTATTTTTTTTATTTACCAACCAGTTGATTACTTACATTGTTTCTTTTAATATAGAGTTGCTAAGGGGTGATTTACATAACATTTGAGAGAATAGACATTAAAATCCAAGAACCTAAGGGCGTTTGATGCACCCTAAAGGGGTGATTTACATAAAACATGTACCATAAACGAAACTTCACTTATAGTCTAATAATATCCTTTATTGTCTTTCAGAAACAATGGAAGCTGTAACAATGGAAGCTAAGAAGACCAGATTAGCAAGTGCCATTTTTGGTCTTGGCAATGCTCTTACAGAAGGAGATGGTACATTGACAGGAGTCCGCCTCCCAACTTGCCGGCAGGTTCTTCGATGCGTGATGTGGCACATCCAGAAAGAAATATGTGAAGGCAAACAAACACAGCCACTCAAATGGAAATCTGCCAGCATAGTCCTTATCCAGCTGAAAACATTCTACACTGAAGCAAATATTCCTATGCTTTCAGACCATCAATGCTGCAAACTAATACTTGACCTTCTTAATGACAATAACAAATTGCGTCAAATACCTGTTTCTCGCAGAGAATCTCCAAACACTTTGGCTAAGTTGAAATCCATGAATGAACGTCTTGATAAGACCTTTGGTGTATGGACAAAAGATGCAATGACAAACATTAAGAATGAGGAAGATAGAGCATTTTTAGAGTCAATGAAATCTGACAGAGTAGCCTCATTTGGTAGTGTTGACAAGAAGAAAGCTGATAAAGATCGTAGAAAAGAAAAACGCATCTTAGCGGAAGCTTCAAGACGAGAACATCATGAATCATCCAGTGTACAAGAGATGAAAAGTTCTGTATGCTCTGATGATAGTGCCTCTGCAGATAGCTTGGAAGAAACTGAAGAAGAGGCGATTCCAGAGCTTCAAAGGAAGCGTAGTCACCACAGATCAACATATGCAGGTACGTCTGCCTTTATTCCTCATGATATTCTGAAAAGGCCTTCAGTCGTGTCTGTTGCTACTCGACTAAACATAACTCCTGTTCAACAGGCTGTGCTCACCGAAGCTGTAATTCAAGAGGCAGGAGGTGATCCACGTCGTGTGGCCAAGTCGTATTCAACTGCTGATAAGGCTCGACGATCAATAACAAGTGCTATTGCCAAAGATATTCGAGAAAATTGGATCGCCCCAACAGCTGCAACACTTCACTGGGATGGTAAGCAGATGCATACGCTCACAAACAAGAATGGCAAGGAAGAAAGATTGCCAGTGTTGGTTGGGAATGCCACTGATGTAAAGCTACTGGGAGTGGCTAGATATCCTCGTGGAAGTGATATGTCATCAGGTGACATCATTACCGAGCACACTTACACGTTTCTACATTCATGGAAGTGCAAACAGTCAGTTGTCAACTTATGTTTTGACACAACAGCATCAAACACTGGACACGTTACAGCTGCCTGTGTTACCATTCAATCAAAACTGGACCGTGCTCTTCTGTGGTGTGCATGTCGCCATCATGTTGGAGAGGTAATCCTGGATCATGTGTTTGACGCTCTCAAAATTGAGACATCAAAGTCTCCAGAAGCATCTTTGTTCCAAAGATTCCAGAAGAATTGGGAACGCATATCGCATGCAAAGGATGAAAGTTTAACCAAAATTGACATTTCAGTGTACAATGATGATGCACAACAACTGCTTTTATCCTGCAAAAACAAGGTTTTAAGCACAATCCGCACAAGCACTTCATACTGTAGGGAAGACTACAAGGAAATGGCACAACTCTGCCAGGTAGTCCTCGATGATGATGTCACAAAACAAGGAACACTCCACAGACCTGGGGCCATGCATAAAGCAAGGTGGATGTCAAAGATTCTTTATTCCATCAAAATATGCCTACTTGAAGAGCAAATTTCTGTACTACCTCGAGGAACTGTAACAACACAACATCAACAGGAAAAACTGAAGGAGTTTGTTGTTTTTGTTGTTTATATTTATTGTGATTGGTGGCTCATATGTCAGTCTGCTTCAAATGCCCCATGGTTTGATTTGTGCTTATACAAGACTGCTCAACTATAAAGCTGTCAACTCAATCATTTCAGTCAGCGCTGTGAAAGCCTTTGATAGACATTTGTGGTATTTAACCCCAGAACTGGTTGTTTTGGCACTGTTCAGCAATGCAGTACCTGAAAAGGAGCGTCGTGCCCTTGCAGATGTGTTATTGGCCATACAACCAGATGAAATGCCAAGCACTCCAAAACACCGCTATGGTTCTGGATATGGCAAACCGTCATTTCCAAAAATTACAGAAGCGACAACCCTGGCTGATCTTGTGAACGAGGACTCGTGGTTTACAGTGAACCTTCTTCACCTGGATATGACCTTCCTAACAGAGGATGTTGACAATTGGCAGAACAATGACCACTTCAAGGCAGCCAAGTCCATTGTGGATGGGTTAAATGTTGTGAATGACCCTGCGGAGAGAGCAGTAAAGCTCACAACTGATTTTGTCTCAGCTGCAAGAGGAGAAGACCACTTCCAAAATCTTCTTCAAGTGGTTGAATGTGACCGCAAAGCGAGGCCAAATTTGCGGAAACGAGCAAAGTTGGAGTAGTGACATTGGCATTGTGTTTTATACATTTTCAACTTTCAATCAATGTAAGTATAGTAATACCGAATATTTGTATATTAGTATTATAAGTAATACCGAATATTTGCCGAATATTCGATGCATCATTACTAAATATATAAAAGTGGCCGGTGGCCACCCAGGACCACCTCCGATTTGATTTATGTTTTGCATACATACTTCTACCAACAAGTGTAACATTTGAGGGAATAGACATTAAAATCCAACAACTTTTTGAAAATCATGGGTGTTTAATGCACCCTAACGTGCTTGTTCCTGGAGGTTTCACGTGCGCCCTCCTGGCCCTAGCACCCAAGGATGATGGGGCTCGACCCTGCAGTCTTTCTCATCCTTGGTCTTTTTCCACTTCGACTGTCCCCTCCACCCTTTCTTTTTCCTCTGTCTTTCCTCGCACTTTTTCTTTGTTTTTCCGCTGAGATATGCCCTTTTAAATAGAGGTGAATCGGTTCTTCCCGAACTTAAAAAAAAAAATATATATAATATATATATATATATATTTTGTCTTTATGCAAAATGCATTACACAAGTGGATATTGCAAGTTTGATAAAAAATGCATGTTCCACCATCTTACGGTCTGCAACACTTATGAAAGATATGGGAGTTGCAAATCCGAAAAAAAATGCCGATACCACCACCCTCAAAGGAACGCACCGAGGGAACAGAAAAAATGAACATCAAAGAAGAGTGGAAATTTTTTAGACGCAGCCAACACATTTCAGCTGCTAAATACTCTCCAGCAATTACAAAACCAGCTGACAAATATAAATATAGAAATCCGAGAGCCAGACAGAAGGTACGAACAAAGACACTTCATGCGTTATCGGGACAACAGGTACCGACAAAGATAAAAAGAGGTAAATTCTCGGAGGACCACAAGGCAACGAAACTGGCACCTCCATCGGAAAACAAAGCGGAACCACTTGTATGTGAAAAAGAAAGAGAAAAAATAAAAATAATCCTAGCCAACATACAGGGCCTTAAATCAAACCAGTCCACGAACAAAGTTGCATACCTGAAAGGACTCATGCAAGAAGCCGGAGCAGACTTTGCATGCCTCACGGAAACTCATCTAAAGGACTGCCAGGCGAACTGTGAAAATTGTGAGTCCTGTATTGCCAAAAAAGAAATACAAATTGACAACTATAACATCCTCCGAGCCGACAGAACAGTGAGACGTAAAGGAGGATGTGCTATTTACACACGTGAAAGGCACATAGCAGAAATGGCTATAAGTACCTCAAACAACTACGTAGAATGTGTAGCAGCAAAAATTGAAAAATTAAATATGGTACTAATTGTAATGTTCAGACCCCCAAACACGCCAACCTCAAAATTTTCAGATTCCATTACAGAGGTAAGAAACTTAGTAAAAGATCTACTCTCTCCAACCCCAAATATTTTTCTCTGTGGTGATTTTAATTTCCCATTCATGAAATATAAAAGGATAGGAAAAAATATATGTATCCACCAGGACAAGGGTGGCACACGAGAAGACCAGGAGCAGGTAAAAATGCTACTAGCTTTAGCTGATGAATTTATGTTAACGCAAGAAATAACAGAAAACAAGAAAAAACAACTGCCTAGATTTGGTATTCACAAACAACAGTAATCTAATTGATAATGTAGAAATCTCCCCAACTATGATATCAGACCACAATATCATTGAAATAACAACTAATATAAAGGCAACAGGAAAGGAAAGAACACGCACAACAGAACGAAGCAAATTCAAAATTTTTAATTTTCACTCCAAAGCTATAAACTGATAAGAGTGACATCCAGCATGGAAGTAATAGATTGGAAAACCATTTTTGAGGCCAAGACAATGGAAGAGATGCTAATGACGTTAGAGGAGAAGACGTTAGAAATTGTGGAAAAACATGTCCCAAAGATACAACAAAGAGGAAAGAGAAGCAGGTTCGAAAGACAAAAGAGGGCATTGTTCCGAAAGAGAAAAAGAGTGACTGCAAAATTAAGTTATTGTAAAGATAACAACATCAGAAAAATATTAAATGATAAACTACAAAGTATCGATGTCGTCATACAGGAACAAATCGAGAAGCATACAGAAAAAGATGATGATGACGCTATAGAAGCGATAAAGGTTAACTCAAAGTACTTCTATAATTTTGCAAAAAGAAAGTCGAAAAACCAAGCGACTATCGGACCTTTAAAAAATGAGAACAGTGATTTATCTGATGATCTAACAGAAGTATCCGAAATATTAAAAGCTCGGTATGAATCATCTTTCAGTATCCCAAAAACTGACAAATTGATTTGCGATAGAAACGCGTTCTTTGAAGAAGAACCACAAGGGGAAAGTATAATGGATTTTGACTTTATGACGGGGAAACTAAAAACACACACAGCGGCAGGACCGGATAAATGGAATGCCACACTGATCAAAAACTGCAAGAATGCAATCGCTGAGCCCCTATACTGGATATGGAGACGATCATTAGACATGGGAGAAATACCGGGCATCCTGAAGAGCGCGAACATAGTCCCAATATATAAAGGAGGAGATCGATCTGAGGCCAAAAACTATAGGCCAGCATCGCTTACATCTCATCTCACTAAAATATTTGAAAGAATAGTTAGACAGAAAATGTATGACTTTTTGGAAACTCAGAAAAAATTCAACGATAACCAACACAGGTTTCGATCAGGCAGATCATGCCTATCACAACTAATGGAACACTACAACAACATTATTGATTCACTTGAAAGTAATGAAAACTATGATGTACTATACACAGACTTTGCTAAAGCGTTCGACAAGTGTGACCACGGAATCATAATACATAAACTGAAATATATGGGAATAACAGGAAAAGTAGGGAAATGGATATATAATTTCCTTAGTGAGCGGAGGCAAGTCGTTACAGTACAAAGAGTATCTTCATCAGAATCAGAGGTCCTCAGCTCAGTACCACAAGGAACAGTATTAGCTCCACTACTATTCATAATCATGCTAACTGACATAGATGAGGACGTTACCAGAGACAGCACAGTAACATCCTTTGTGGATGACACAAAGATCAGTAGAAAAATAAGAAACCCAGAAGACATAGGATCTCTACAAACCGACATAAACAAAATCTACAAGTGGACTGAAGACAATAATATGAAGTTTAACACCGAGAAATTTCAGCTATTACGGTACGGAAAAAGAGAAGACCTAAAGTGCATGGAATATTATACCCCAAACGGACAGGAAATTCAGAGAAATTCCAGAGCAAAAGATTTAGGGGTTGTAGTGACAGATGATGCGAAATTTGAAACACAAAATAAGATAGCAGTAAACAGAGCAAAGAGAATAATGGGTCAGATATTGAGAACCTTTAAACGAAGGGATAGGAATGTAATGATTCCTCTACTGAAAACCCTGATCATACCCAAATTAGAATACTGCTTGGTCCTAACTTCCCCATATAAAAAAGAAGACATTAGACAGCTGGAGGGGATCCAAAGAAGCTTCACAGCCAAGATCAATGGGTGCAAAGAACTAAATTACTGGGAAAGGTTACGAGAACTAGACCTATATTCACTGGAAAGGAGAAGAGAGAGAGACACCATTATTTACACTTGGAAAATAATGGAGAAACTAGTCCCTAATCTTACTCTGAATCCCATAACTCCCCAAACAACGATGGAAAGTAGAAGCGGTAGACTGTGTCGTATTCCCAAATTGAAGGCGAGACAGGGAACATCCTTAACCCTGAAAGAAAATAGTTTTGTAGTGAGAGGACCAAAACTGTTTAATCAGTTGCCCAAAGACCTAAGAAACACGAAGGGAGTTGCAGTGGAAATCTTCAAAAGAAGACTAGATGCCTGGCTCAGAACAATCCCCGATGAGCCAGGCGTACCTGGCTATGTGAGGTGGAGAGCGCAAGAATCCAACTCACTACTTCACCAGGCCAACTCGAGAGGAGGGGCGACAAGCTTGACCTTCGCGAAATGAGAAATCATCGCGCGGAACCTTTGTAAGGTAAGGTTGTATTGAAAAAATACCAAAAATAGGGTAATTTTTTATTATTAGTCCGGTCTCTGGAAACTGAAAATAAAGTTTACCATAAGACTCTCTACATTTTTTTAAACAACTTTTACTAAGTATAATATGAAGGCAAATGCCGATTAAAGCTATAAAATTAATGTTAAGAAATTATTTTTTTTGAGCGATGAAATTGCGGATCATGTTTTTGGGAGTGATAAAATGGCTGATCCCACAAAGGTTAGGAAGGTACTGCTAACAAAATTGGGGGGTCTGACCTGAACTCGTAAGATTTTAGTGTCACAATGGCGTTGGTTTGCGATGGTTGTAATTATTCACTGTGTTTAACTTCATGCAAATTTTTTGATGATGAAGAGGCTGCGGTATTATTCTACTATTACACCCGTCTAACATCCAGCAATTATTATATGTTCATTAAGTAGATTTTTTAATTCTAAGACACTTTCCTTCTATAGCGTTTCCGTCGCAAATGCTTCGTTTTCGAGATATAAACATTTTTTTGGTGTGTATCTAGTGTGTGTTCGTACCTTCGTTTGTGTTGCTGTCACATGTCTGCCCAATCAGAGCGCTCCATCCATTTTGAATTTGAATTAGTTTGCTACCGGAATGGCTTCGTGTGACATGTGTTCATTCGATTATTACCACTGTATTGTTGCTTTCTATGAAAATTTAGAAAAAAGTGTTGAGTTTCTGCATGCTCACAGTGTTCTACCGACAGTAGTGAAGTGTCCACATTGTAAAATGGAGTGCACATATCGTCAAGACCAGAAACTGTGGCATTGTAGAAAAAGTTACGTTGTGCTTAAAACGAAGAGAAGACGGTCCTGTGATTATTCTGTCTTAGATTTTAAAGGTAATTCATGTTTTTCTGTTAGGTTAGGTTTAGTTAGGTTAGGTTTAGTTAGGTTAGGTTTAGTTAGGTTTAGTTAGGTTTAGTTAGGTTAGGTTTGGTTAGGTTTAGTTAGGTTAGGTTTGGTTAGTTAGGTTTAGTGGTTTGGTTAGGTTAGTGGTTTGGTTAGGTTAGTGGTTTGGTTAGGTTAGTGGTTTGGTTAGGTTAGTGTTTGGTTAGGTTAGTGGTTTGGTTAGGTTAGTGGTTTGGTTAGGTTAGTGGTTTGGTTAGGTTAGTGGTTTGGTTAGGTTAGTGGTTTGGTTAGGTTAGTGGTTTGGTTAGGTTAGTGGTTTGGTTAGGTTAGTGGTTTGGTTAGGTTAGTGGTTTGGTTAGGTTAGTGGTTTGGTTAGGTTAGGTTAGTGGTTTGGTTAGGTTAGGTTAGTGGTTTGGTTAGGTTAGGTTAGTGGTTTGGTTAGGTTAGGTTAGTGGTTTGGTTAGGTTAGGTTAGTGGTTTGGTTAGGTTAGGTTAGTGGTTTGGTTAGGTTAGGTTAGTGGTTTGGTTAGGTTAGGTTAGTGGTTTGGTTAGGTTAGGTTAGTGGTTTGGTTAGGTTAGGTTAGTGGTTTGGTTAGGTTAGGTTAGTGGTTGGTTAGGTTAGGTTAGTGGTTTGGTTAGGTTAGGTTAGTGGTTTGGTTAGGTTAGGTTAGTGGTTTGGTTAGGTTAGGTTAGTGGTTTGGTTAGGTTAGGTTAGTGGTTTGGTTAGGTTAGGTTAGTGGTTTGGTTAGGTTAGGTTAGTGGTTTGGTTAGGTTAGGTTAGTGGTTTGGTTAGGTTAGGTTAGTGGTTTGGTTAGGTTAGGTTAGTGGTTTGGTTAGGTTAGGTTAGTGGTTTGGTTAGGTTAGGTTAGTGGTTTGGTTAGGTTAGGTTAGTGGTTAGGTTTGGTTAGGTTAGGTTAGTGGTTTGGTTAGGTTAGGTTAGTGGTTTGGTTAGGTTAGGTTAGTGGTTTGGTTAGGTTAGGTTAGTGGTTTGGTTAGGTTAGGTTAGTGGTTTGGTTAGGTTAGGTTAGTGGTTTGGTTAGGTTAGGTTAGTGGTTTGGTTAGGTTAGGTTAGTGGTTAGGTTAGGTTAGTGGTTTGGTTAGGTTAGGTTAGTGGTTTGGTTAGGTTAGGTTAGTGGTTTGGTTAGGTTAGGTTAGTGGTTTGGTTAGGTTAGGTTAGTGGTTTGGTTAGGTTAGGTTAGTGGTTTGGTTAGGTTTAGGTTAGGTTTGGTTAGTAGGTTTAGGTTAGTGGTTTGGTTAGGTTAGGTTAGTGGTTTGGTTAGGTTAGGTTAGTGGTTTGGTTAGGTTAGGTTAGTGGTTGGTTAGGTTAGGTTAGTGGTTAGGTTAGGTTAGTGGTTTGGTTAGGTTAGTGGTTTGGTTAGGTTAGTGGTTTGGTTAGGTTAGGTTAGTGGTTTGGTTAGGTTAGGTTAGTGGTTTGGTTAGGTTAGTGGTTAGGTTAGGTTAGTGGTTTGGTTAGGTTAGTGGTTAGGTTAGGTTAGTGGTTAGGTTAGTGGTTAGGTTAGGTTTGGTTTGGTTAGGTTTGGTTAGGTTAGTGGTTTGGTTAGGTTAGTGGTTTGGTTAGGTTAGTGGTTTGGTTAGGTCAATTTTGTTTTTCCTATGGTTTTTGATGTTTTGAACGAATCTGACCTTCAAAACCGTCGGAAATGACTCATTTTCTGTGATTTCCCCCATATTGCTGGCTGGCTGGGGGGGGGGGGGGTATCTAAAAAATGAGTCATTTCTGATGGTTTTGAAGGTCAGATTCGTTCAAAACATCAAAAACCATAGGAAAAACATAAATTTCACCTCGAAAGGGAGATGGGTGTAATACTGTACATTTACCGAGGCTGCATTTAATTTTTATGTAGAACAGGTAATAAGTGTGTGCTCGATAAAAACAGAAAAGCATTTCGTTGCCATAGGTAAGAGTAGTACCTAAAATTAGGTTAGGTTAGTATAGTTTTACAGTATATAATATTACAGTGAATATATACAGTGTTCGTTTTACTACATATATATAAATGCATGTAGCTACTAGGTGATCCAGATAAATGGGACCCATAAAAAAAAGCCAAATACAGTGGAACCTCGACTTACGAACGCCTCTATTTACGACCAAATCGACATACGAACATACGCCTGGTGCTTCGATTGCGATTGCGAGTGGATCTCTCGCATATTTGCTCCGTGATTTTTCGTTTATTGCTTTATCTCTCGCATATTTGCTCCGTGATTTTTCGTTTATTGCTTTATCTCTCGCATATTTGCTCCATGATTTTTCGTTTATTGCTTTAATAAGCCCTTCATTATGGCTCCCAAGAAAGTGAAGAGTGATAGTGGCAGTGAAAAAAGAAAACTTAAAATAACCATTGAATTAAAGAGACAGAAAAGAGAGAAAACCCCTGAAGGAGAGGTGCCCAGTGTTCTTATGGAAGGGGGGACTCCTTCCAAACAGTAACTTCCCTCCCCCTTCCTTTCCTCATCACCATCCACTCATGCCAGCGATTATCCTCCACAAAGGTACAGTAAAATTATACAGCTTATTAAATTTAGTATAATTTTTTTCTCTTATATTTTCTCTTTATAAACTCTTACAAAGCATTAAAAGTACAATTATCTGGGGTGCTGGAACGGATTAATTAAATTTACATTAATTTCAATGGAAAAAATGGATTTGATTTACAACCAATTCGAGGTGCGAACAGGGTCTCGGAACGAATTAAATTCGTAAGTCGAGGTTCCACTGTATTCTTAATATTTAATTCTTCATAAAAACTATATATCATTCGAAAGAGTAGAGTTACAAGTTTATTATGAAATATTTATTTTTTAAAAATGACTCCTTTCAAATGTGCTCCATTAGTTGCCAAGCATTCCAGTGTTCTCGCTTGTAAGTTCTGCATCACTTTTGCAAGAGTGTGCGGTGGTATGGCCTGTATCTCATTTGTGATGGCGGCCTTCAATTCTTGCAAGGTCATTGGGTTATTTCTGTAGACCCTACTCTTTAAATATCCCCAGAGATAATAATCTAGGAGAAAAATCCGGAGACCTTGCGGGCCATTCAACGTCTCCAAATCTTGAGATTAACTTGCCTGGAAACGTTTGATGCAAAACTGCCATGCAGTTCCTCGTGGTATGGCAGGTAGCTCCATCTTGTTGGAACCAGTGGTTTTCTAGACAAAGATCTCTTAATTTAGGAATAAGGAAATCGGTCAACATTTTTTCGTAGTGATCACCATTTACAGTGACCGTGTTTCCGGTGGAATCCTCGAAAAAGTACGGCCCTATGATCTGAGATGCAGTAAGACCACACCAGTTACACGCTGACTATGCAACGGGACTTCGGTAATATTCAATGGATTTTCTGTTGCCCAGAAATGACAATTTTGTTTGTTTACAGTTCCATTCAAGTGAAAATGGGCTTCGTCTGACATAATCAAAGTTGCTAGAAAATTGGTGGTGTCATTTACCTTCTGTTGGATCCATTGACAGAATTGTCATCTTCATGCGAAATCTCCATCGTTTAGTTGTTGCACTGTTTGAATTTTATATGGAAAGGCATTAAATTTTGCTTGAATATACGGTGTGTTGTTCCATATCCAACTCCTAACAGCTGAGAAGCACGTCTGATGCTTATGTTAGGATTATCCTGTACAATTTCATGAGTTCTGTTAATGATCTCGTCTATCCTTGCTGTGCGCACTCTTCCAGTTGGTTTTCTTTTTCCAATGCTGCCAGTTAGGGAAAAATTTCTGACACACTGACGGATTGCTTTCTTAGAAGGTGATTTTGACATCTGAAAATTTGTCTTGAAAGATCTTTGAGCTGAAACTACACTTCTTCCATGCTCATAATATTGCTCAGTTATGAAACGCAGCTGTTCCACAGTCCATGCAGTCATCTTGAAGGGTTAGTTTTAACTAACACTTTTATTTTGTTTTGTATCTTATCTTGTCTTGTATTGTCAAAACCTATACAATCCTGTACAAACTTGTAACTATCCTCTTTCGAATGATGCGTATGATTTTATAAAAGGACTTATACTTTAAGAGTTACAGGGGTTTCTTTTGGGTCCCATTTCTCTGGATCACCCTTTATATACCTTTTAGGTCACTCATGTTGGCTGTTTCTACAATTTCCATAGTTTATATATCAATGGATTCGTTTTTACATCGTGAATGTGCCCTAGATAGTGTCTACTGAAGGAATTACCCGCATTTTAGGGTATTTTTTCACACATACCCCGAAACAAACCGTGTCGTAACTTAGTTTTGGGCCAGTTCCCTCACTTGAGACTATCCAAATCGCATTCCTGGTATAATAATGAATCCATTGATCTATAAATTATGGGAATTGAAGAGACTGGACTGATAGTAAAAAATGACCAAAAATAGGAAATATATTTTAATAAAAAACACATTTTATACAAATTTGCACAAGATAATATATATATTTTCTTATTCAGTTTTGATTGGTTATTCAATATATATTGCTGTTATAGCTGGGTGTGACTGGGTCAAAAAACAAATAACCAACTGCTGGCTACATAAACTATCTTGGTAATGGTTCAGAATACGGGCGCCACTTAATTAAGCAAAATTTTGAAAAATACCATAGAGAGAAAGTTTTCTCATTAAAATACGTTGATTGCATGTGTTGCATAGTCAAAAAAATGAAGTTAGAAAATGATGAAAAACATATTTTTGGGTATGAATCTAGGAAATTTTGAGTTGGCTATCGTATCATTCATTCACTTCAGTTTGAAAATGGCTTTGGTCTGTGACGGATGTATAGTGACGCTAGTAGAGCTCGCATGGTGGTCTCCCTTTAAATGTAATGTGTCCAATTTGTATAATTTAGGTCTTGGGGGTGGAGCCCCCGTAAAGATCACATATCACAAATTGATCGGTATAGGGTTTTATATTTTTTAGGTTAGTTAGGTTAGGTTTTTCTCATGGTTTTTGATGTTTCATGACATGTTTTTTCCTCCAAAACATGCTAAAACCATTGGTGTCCTATTGTTTAGGATAAATCTGACCATTGCTATTACAGTAAATTATTGCTTGTGCTGTGTTCCCCCACTCAAAACCCCCAGTTCCCATGGTGGTCCCCCCAGATTGTAGTAGGGGTTAGGGGGGTGAAATCACTTCAAGCAATAATTTACTGTAATGGCGATGGTCACATTCATCCTAAACAACAGGAAACCAATGGTTTTAGCATGTTTTGGTGGAAAAAACACACAAATTGAGGTGGTGCCCCTATTCTGAACCGTTACCACTATCTTTAATGGCCAGTATATAGGGTTCAAGTTCAGATCGAATAAATAAGGGTATTAGTTACTTTCCAGCCCAGAATGTTTCCTGACAATTTTGAGGGGTTCCACATTAATGTCTCAACAGGTACAAAACATTTATCAATAACATTTCTGTTGCAAATGTTTAGTTTACGAGATAGTTACTGGTATTTTATTGAAATTTTTTTTTTTTTGAAGGGGTATTCTATCGGCGCCATAACAAGAGGTGGCACCATCTAGTGATGAACTATGTAAACATTTTTGAGGTAGCCAATCACAGGCCTCTATTTTGTCACGTGACCTAATCCAGCAAATCACCGACTGATCTGCTTCATCCTTCGTCTCCTGTTTTCATTTCAAATTCAGAATCAACATGGCTGTCCAGTAGGGTGCATCAAATTTCCCATGATTTTTCAAAATGTTTTATTTCAATCTGTCCCTATGATTACTCTGTTCCAATGCCTGAAATAGCACATATGGCCAAATTTCAAAGATTTATGTGGTCATCTAGGGGGTCCACATCATTGATGCAATATTTAGTATTGGAGTTAAATTGACCAAAAATTAAACATTTTATATCCCCATTTCCGTGTTTGCAAAAGTATGAACCAATAAAAATGTGTTAAATAATCAAAACAGGGATACATTACATTGATTTCTACATTACATTCTGGTTTATACATTACATTATTGGTGATACAAGCAAGTTAAAGTCAAAAGAACACTACGTTAATAAAAAATGTTCAAGAACTGTAAATGAACATGAACAATTAGTTTAGGCTCTAGTTTTCCTCTTTCGAAGATTAGGAAGCTTCTTTCTGTCGGATTCAACAACTTGTAGGACATTTTGGTAATGTTGTTGTGATCTGGCAGCCATGAGAAAATCAGAAATTAGCTTCACCCCACACTCAGCACAATCATTTATGACGTTAACTGCCGAGATGTGTTCTCTGGACATTTGAAAGGAAGCTAATTCTGGCCAATTTTCGATATTATGAGTCAGGAAAGAACTGTCAAGTTCCAGAACAGAGAAAATGTACCATGAATCTTCGTTGATTAAGTCACCAAGCTTTGTTGTGCTGGAAATGGAGTTTGGAAATTTGGGTTCCCCAAATCCTGTGCCAAATCGATGTTGTGGTAAAGATGCCTGATCTTGTGCTGGCTTTACTGCTATAAATCTCTCAGCCAGATAGCAGCGTTCAGCTTCAGGGACTGCATCATTAAAGAGCGCAAGAGGTCAGTCAGGTACCGCGCTTGAACAGGTGATCCACCACCAGCTGTACAGCAAGCAAACAAAGTTCACAAACACGCAGTTTGGGTCATTGTGCTTCTGTGGTAATGGTTCCAGAGGGAAGAGAACTGATCTGCTCCTCCAGCAGCACCATCTTAATGGAGTAGAGAAGCTTGGCCATCCACCTAGCCTTGTGTACAGCACCAGGACGTCGAAATGAAAACTCTCTACTTGTCCCATCCAAGTAGAGCAAACAAAGATCAGAAAATTCTTTGTAGTCATCACGTTGATGCTTCACAACAGACTGCGCGCATGAAATTGCTCTGGCCCTATAGTCATGGATTATGGTTTGTATGCCATCTGAATAAGAGGTACCATCCAAAAAATTAAGTGACTGATTATTGTTGTGCGGAACTGTGTCAAAATGCTTTTGGAACCGACAGAATATGGTAACTTCTACTGACAATGGTGGTTCTATTTTCAGATCATTGAAGACTTGTGTAAGGATTACCTCGCCAATGTGATGCCGACAAGCTGACCACAGTAAAGCTCGACCTATGTCCTGTTGCAGACTAACACATGCAGCACAGCACTCACATGACCAGTGTTACGAGCTGTTGTGTCAAAAGTCATGTTCACTACCGAGTCAACACAATTCCATGATCGGAGAAGCTCCATAGTGAGATTAGCAATGATTTGACCAGCTGGCTGATCTGTATTTGGCTTGTAGGAAGGCACACCAAGAAGTTTGATGTCATACGAATTGCCAACTGCTATGGTGAGCCTCTCTTCAGCTTTAGTTTGGTATGACAGAGTTGACATCAGTTTAAAATCCCAGTGAAGAGACAGGAACTGTGGTGGAACCCAGGACTCTCTGACCAATGATGCAAGCTCTTCACCAACCTTACGTCTTGCTCTGTCGGCAGTAGAATATATGTGAAACTTTTTTTGTGTCACCTCCTGATTCCTCAATGATGGCTTTGGTAAATGCTGCATGTTGGCCGGTGTGATCTTCATGCTTGTAGACAGGGAAACCATCCTATGGTATTTGAGTATGTCATGACTTATAAAAGCAGTTGTTCCTGAGCGAGTTGCTTGGCGAGATTTTCGTGTTTTTGGTTTGTAATCCTCTATATCACCCTCTTCATCCTCAACATCACTGTTGCTTTCCTCACTGTTCTCAATCTGAACTTTGCTTGTAGATGCTTGGGCTTCTTTATGAGCTTTAAGCTGTCGTTCTGCTTGCATCATTTCCTTTTCCTGCTTTCTTTGGACTTTTGATGCGAGCTTCTTGTCATGGCTTCCAAATGATGCGACTCTGTCTGATTTCATTGACCGCAAGAACTCCATATCTTCAGGATCTTTTATGAGTTGCTCAGCATTCCTTGGCCACAACTGAAATGTTTCTTGTAACTCCTTTTCGATCCCCTTAAGCTTCGCAACTGCACCAAGCGAAGAACACCGATCCACTGGAAGTTCCCTAAGTTTTGCATTTTTTGCAGATAGTGCTATAATTTTTTCAACAGCTTTCCTCTCAGTAATCATGGCAATGTTGCCTTTCTGATAAAATGGAATAATTTTTTGCAAGACAAATTTAGCATTGTTCCATTTTGTACGGTTAAACGGTAGACCTTCTTGCTGATGAAACATGTAGCATCGCAACACTTGCTCACATGTTGGCAGCCTAGATCCTGTTATCTCTGCATCTGCATCGCTGATTCCAGCACCAAGACCATAAATGGCAGCAGTTTGATGAGTTTTAACAGCATATTTATCATTTGTGCTATCTGAACTGGCCATAATGCACGACAGGTATAAAGAGAACACAAAAAAATTCTGTAAAGAGAGAACACAAAATTCATTAACATAAACATTTAACATAAACACACAAAAATCATATTTATCATAAATACTTGCATATCAGATTATATATTGCAGTTCCTTTTAGAATATTCTATAACTTTCCACCACTTCTATCACTAGAGGTTCTATCACTTTATAGAAGTTTCTATCACTTTATAGAAGTTTCTATCACTTTTTAGAAGTATATATGACCTTTAGAAATATCACTTACATGTTCTTAGGCTGATTTTTGTAGTGAACAAAATTTTTAAACTTCTACTATTTGGATCTCAAATCACAGAATGACTGTGGGGTTGGTGTGCATATAGGAAGTCTGTGTGGACCCCATAAATGGCATTCAAATCCAAAAATAATTCACATAGTAGGTTTTCTTAACCATTGGAACATTTCTAACTTAGGGACAAAGTGAAACTATGTCATTGGTGATTTTGATGCACCCTACTGTCCAGTGTAACCAGTGCTCTCCTGTTCCAGTTCGCATTTTCACACTTTGTTTTGAAAATAACGAAGCAAGCCTTGATTTTCTTCGCTCACATGGTGTTCTCCCTTTAAATGTAGTGTGTCCAATTTGTATAATTTAGGTCTTGGGGGTACGGGGGCAGAGCCCATATAAAGATCATGCATCACAAATTGATCAGTACAGGGTTTTATATTTTTTATTTTTGACTTTCCAACGCTAAAATGCTGATCAATATCGATCAATTTGTCATGCGTGATCTTTATGGGGGCTGTACCCCTGAGACCTAAATTATACAAATGATAATATCAGAGGTGGGGAGTCGGGGCTTTTTTGAAGAGTCGGGAGTCGGTAAAAACGACCGACTCCTGACTCTTTGATTCAATTTCTATATGCCAACAATTTACCAGAATACTACTCTGCCCTAAATAAATATCTTCCTGAACTAATTCTAGATTCACATTTCCACATTTGATTTATTGTTCTGGTAAATCTTAGCAAATGAATTTCATATTTCTATTTTAGGATACTAGGTACCATATAAAAATTAGCAATATATTAATTATTAATTTAATTAGCCCCTATTAGTAATGAGTCGTGGGCCTAGTAGAAAATCAGCAGTCTTTCAATATTTTAAGCTAAATGAGGATGAAAGTATTTTTATTTGTCAAGTAGAAAAGGATGGTAAAGAGTGTAATGCAAAAATTAGTGCTTACACTGGGAAACATGCTAATGCTCCAACTAGAGCCTCAAACTTGAAACGCCATCTACGAAACAAACATCCCAATATTTATAAGGTTGTAGATCAGCATGATAAGGAAAAAGTCGGGAGTCGGAGTCGGTTTTTAAAAATACCGACTCAGGAGTCAGGAGTCGGTTGTTTTTGGCCGACTCCCCATCCCTGGATAATATAATAACATATTCATGTTAGGTTAGGTACTTTTAGGTTAGTTAGGTTAGGTTAGGAGTTAGGTTTTCCATGAAACTTAGCTTTTTCTCATGGTTTTTTATGTTTCATGACATTCTTACCTTCATTTTTGTTGAAAATGATAAGTTTTTCACCCCCAAAAAAATGATTCCCCACATGTTCCCCAGTATTGATGGGGTAGGGGATGTGGTATATCTTAACAACTGGTCATTTCCGACGGAAATGAAGGTCAGATTCACATGAATCACATCAAAAACCATGAGAAAAACCTAGGTTTCATGGGAAATAGCAGTCTGGGCTGAAAAGTAACAATTACTTAAATAAGATCCAAGGACTGATCAGAGCTCCTGAATTGCTCAACTTAACCACAGAGGAAATTCTTAATTCACTTAGGACTGATTACCCAAATCTCATATATGTCCATAGACTTTTTAGAGGCCAGGAAAAATCTCCTTCATTTGCACTGGTTTTGACCTTTTGGGGGTGATACCCTTCCTGAATTGATACATGCTGGCTATATAGTCTATAGGGTAAATAAATTTTATCCTAACCATCTACAGTACTTCGCTTGTTTGAACTTTGGACGTGGCACTAAGACTTGTACTAATAGAGTCCTATGTGCAATATGTCAAAAGAAAGACAAGACAAGCATAAGAAGTTATTGGTCAGAAAATGGCAGTTCTTACAGGGATTGATGTGGGTGAAACGGAAGCTAGCACAAGTCAGCAGAGGTGCAGAAATTGTGAAGATTATGAAATACTGTTGGAAGAATTGAAAAGCCAAATGGAATTATCAGACAAAGAAAGGAAACTGCAGATTCTAACTCTGGAGCCTAACAGCTGTTTGTTGTATAGACCAGCTGTTAAGCTCCAGAGGTAGAATTGGCAGTTTCCTTTCTTTGTCTGATAATTCCATTTGGCTTTTCAATTCTTCCAACAGTATTTCATAATCTTCACAATTTTTGTACCTCTGCTGACTTGTGCTAGCTTCCGTTTCACCCACATCAATCCCTGTAAGAGCTGCCATTTTCTGACCAATAGCTTCTTGTGCTTGTCTTTCTTTCTTTGACATATCCTGGTAAATCTCTCTCGCTCACTTTTTGTGGCTTTACAGGGGAAACATCAAGTGCTGAACAGCTGGTGTCTAGTTTGTGCTTTTGTGCTTCTGGTGGATCAAATGATTCACTTGATGATGTTGAACTGATTCTTTGTATTTCAGCCCTCTGTTTCCTGCAATCAGGACAAAGTTTCTGTCCAGGCTTGATGTCTTTGCCAGTCTCTTCCTTCAACAGTTGAGCTGTTGCAATGTTAATTGCCAGAAGTGATTTTTTGGGTAATGTTGATTTATGATATTCAAATGGGTTGCAACAGTGCTTCTGCAGACTCTCATATCTGGTCAAAAGAAGCTGTTTATGGTGCAAGCATATGCATGCATCTTCCTTAAATTGGACTACTTCTATTCCTGTTCGAAGAAAAAGTAGTTGTCTTTCCTGAACTGTCAGCTCTGTGAACAGTTTCAAACCACATTTTCTGGAATATGTTTTCAGGTGACACTCTGTTCCCTCTATTTCCAATAGTACAAGCTTCCAGTTTTCTTTCAGTTTCCATGGGTTCTCCCACATGAACACTACTAGTAGCTATCTGATGATTCAGCCATTTTCAGTTTTGATCTGAAAACAATAATAGTCATGTATTACATGTTGAACATAAATAAAAATATTATGTATAGCCTAGCACATAGCACCTAGTCCTGCACTATATAATCAGTAATAAGAACAAAAGAAAAATAAAATATTGTGCCAATGAAATAACAATTATAATGCTAGAAACATCTCACAAAACAAAATTTCAAAGCTCTACTAGACCTACAAAAAAAAGCAAGACACCAAAATAAAAAACTAGGCCCTAGTATTTCAGGACATGCTCTTTTCATTGGTTTTTGTTAGAGTATGGTGTGAGCTGTCCCACATGATCATTTTGAGCTTTAAAGATGGGATGTTTTTGTCACAAATTAATTTTGGCCATTTTTGATGACTTATATCTCAGCAACTAGAACAGGTACGAAGATCCGGAGTGAAACATTTTGTAGCATATGGGCAGTACTTTCTTGGTTTCTAACAAAAGCTCACAGAGTCAAGTAGATCCAGAGCTATAATTTTCTAAAAGTGGCTTCCCAGGAATCAATTTAATTTGAAGCCTACTTTGGGGATATTTTATGGAAAATCTATACTTCCTAGAGCTCTAGTAATGTGAGTTTTGAAATCTACAGTAAATTTTGACCCAAGTAGCAAATTTTCAGAGCAGAAGGATTTGTTACTATGGAATGTTGACTAGCTAAAAATGGCACAAATAATTTGGCGCTCAATGTGATGGACAAAGTAGCCCATGCTCTTGGAGCCTTAGTGACAGAACCAGAAGAGATAGGTATGGAACTAACACTTTGCAGAACTTCCTTTAATCCTTAAAGGAAGTTCTGCAAAGTGTTAGTTCCTTTAAGGCTTAAAGGAATCTGTGAGCAAAGTTAGAACAAAATCTGACATGGTGAGGTGGGTCACTTTTCCAAAATTGGTCTACTTGATGTGGAATGACCCATATATCAGCTTCTCTCAATGAAACTTGCTCTCAGTCAGTTAGAGCTCCTTCCAGGACATCCTCTAGTTCCAATCCATCAAGTACTTGTATGATTCCACCTAGTCTGGTGAATATTCCTCCTCCTACCAAGGTCTCAGTTGAGATACAATGTGACCTTCAAAATCTTCCCCCTTCCTCTTCCACACTCTTGAATCAGGATCAGAACCTTCAATTCTAACTTCTAAAGTCAGAATTTCCCATGTAAATAAACTGGTCACCACTACAAGCCAGAACCCACCTGATGTTTTCTGGAAAATTTTAAGTGATTATAAAACTTTAATGGAATCAAACTCTGCCCCTAAAACTATTGTTCAAAGAATGGCACAAAATCTCGCAAGGCTTGGTTTTCCTGAGTCTCATGCAGACTCAAGGGATGGATTTAGGGTCCTCTTTGGAGATACCTAGCCACTCAAGGTAATTCCAGGACAAATAGACAAATGAAAGTGCCAAATGTACACTCCACCATCTCCAAAATTCATGAAACTTGGTGTGAGGGTTGGTTTTGGTCCAAATTACAAAAATCTGAATTTTTTGAAAATTGGTCAAGTTGGTCAAATTTTATGGCTTGACCAAATTTTGGTCAAATGAAAAAACCAACAATTTTCAAACGTAAATATCTCAGCTGCTAATTGTGGTAGCGTAATAAGTCTTAAATGATAAAATATGTAAAATTAACTGTAGTCTCTAAATATGTATCATTTTTTTAGGGTAACAAAAATAAAATTATGATTTTTTGGAAAAAATGTCAATTTTGTTTTTTCTTTTTTGCGATTTGGCAGCGAAGATATCATTTTTTGAAAAAAAGACCAAGAATAAAAAATGTTTATTTGATGTATGTACACCATAATAAGTAATAAAAAGTCAGCTTACAGTTTATTATAAGGCTCAAAACTGAGTTTGAAATTAAGTAATACAATTTTTTTTTAGACGAAGATTTATTACAGACTTGTTGGTCCAAAAAAAGACAATTTTCAATTCATATAAAAAATACATGTAGATAAACCAAAGGAGAAAAAATCTTTTAAAATATATGTACAATGTACATACATAACCTCTCTTATATTTAGGGACAGAATATATTGACAATAATAATGTTTAATTTATAAAGCGCTTATCAGACTATAAAATACTCTTCCTAAAACTACACATACACAAGTCTTTGAGAATGAATTAAGAGACAGTATTCTCATCCAGTGAATCCAAATTTTAGACACTAATAATATAATAATAAGAAAAAAGAATTTGAAAAGATTTTTATAACTATTAAGTAGATACACAAATCTTAGATAAAAATTTTAGAAATATTATATAGACAATCTTAAATAGTATACATTCGATAGAATTTATTTTATCATCTTTGAAAAGTTATTTAATTCTTGAAGCGGAAAAATGTATTGTATTCTTGTTCCTCCTTGTAAACTTGCTTCAATACTCCCAAATATATTTTCTGTTGGAACGTGACAAACATCATCTTGCGCAGGAAAAATGTATGAGGGACATATGCCCTAAGGATGGAGAAATTTTATCAGAAAATCATCATGTTCACAGTCAAAGGACTAGACTAATCCAAGCCATAGTTTATTTTCATACATACAACCCACAAAAGAGCCTGTTTCAATTTCGCGTTGAGAGACAGTATTATGTTCTTGATCCGAAGCAGAAACTCTAATGAGCTCTCTTATTTCGACTGATTGTGCACTCTGAGAGAGTGGATAAGCCTTCAACGAATTCTTGGAAATTGGGACGAAGCGATGTAATTGCTGAGTACCTTTGATAGAAGCAATAGGATCACTCAGACATTTTTGCAAAGAAAGCTCTACATCTACAACTTCTGCCTCAGAGACGTAAAAAAAGTCAATAGCGGTTAGGAATTCTTGAGAGCAGAAATTGTAGAAGTCCTCAGCTGTTAAGATTTGATGGTCGAGAGGCCGTTGTAAGCTTTCTCTGGTGACTGCTCTTTTTACCGTTCCGCCAATACCGTCGCAGGCATTCTTCCCCTGGGATGTCGTGAAAAAATTCCACTCAGCATGAATTTTGAAGTCTTTGAAATGATGGCATAAATTTAGAAAATGTTTTATTTTTATACTGAGCCGCGCATCCATCTGTGAAATAATGAATTTTAGTTAGGTTTGAATTTTGTTGTTGGATGCACAGGATTAATTTTTTGAGAAAACTATGAACTAGAATTGTATCATGCCTGCGATGTGGTCCTATTCAAAGGAGTGACATAACAAAGGAGTGACAAATCGGAGATAAAATTCAAAGGAGTGACAAATCGGAGATAAAATTCAAAGGAGTGACACGAAAATACCGTAACGAAGGAGTGACATAATTCCTAACCTGACATAACCTATTCGAAACCATAAATTAATTGCCGGCTTTCCCGGCTTTCAGTTGTGCTCGTGCTCTCGGTTGGAACAGTTGCAGTTGGAGCTCTCGGTTGAAGCTGGATAACCTAATTTGTGTGTGTTCTTCACTTAGGGGTGAAATTTAAATTTCAAAGTTTTGTAGCCCATAATGGATGAATATCAATTTGTAAAATCCCAAATGGGTAAAGACAAGCTAGCATTCAGAGGACACATCTACTGACACCAATGATCCCGAAACAACAATCATTATTTCCGATGCGAGGACAAAAACTGTAATGGTTTCGCAACCCTTCATGGTGTGACAATTTTTAATACCTTTGGTGGCTCGGTATCAGAGGGTAAAGCACACAATCATGCTCCGCTGACAGGGAGAGTGGAAATTGTACAGGCTGTTGATGCAATCAAAATTAGGGCCAAAACTACAAATTTGGCGCCAGCTGCAATCGCCCAAGAAGTTAGACAGGAACTAGGCATTGACGCCGCAATAGAAATGCCTTCCAAATCTGCTATGAGGCAAGTCATCCATTGTGTCCGAAAAAAAGAATTTCCAGTGGAACCCGAACGTGCGACAGATTTAGTCATCCCAAACAATTTGAGGGTCACCCAAGCAGGGGAAAGAAACTTCCTTTTGCTCGATACGAAGATAGATGATGGAAACGCAGATGATCAAAGTGAGGATGATGAGGCCAGGGAACGAATCATAGCTTTTGGTACTGAAGAAAATTTATGCAGACTAGAGGACTCGGAGATCTGGTTTCTTGATGGAACATTCAAAACTTGTCCTCGAATTTTCCACCAATTGTACACTATCCATTACCTGTTCCATGGAGAATCTTTTCCAGCTGTTTATGTTTTGATGACTGGAAAAACACAAGAATTGTATACATCCATGTTAGAACGATTACTGTCAGCTGCAGAAGTAAAAGGAAATGAATTAAACCCTACTTTTATGATAGTGGATTTTGAGTTGGCAAGCATCAATGCTCTTCAACAGAAATTTCCAGAAGCCAGAGTGTCTGGCTGCCTTTTCCACTTAGGTCAAAGTATATACCGAAGTATTCAGAAGAATGGTCTAGTTGATGCTTACAAAACCAATGACAACGTGGCCTCAAGCTTGAGAAAGCTGTCTGCTCTTGCATTTTTACCTCCAGAAGAAATTTATGATGCGTTTATTGCTCTCTCAAACAGTATTCCAAATGAAGTTGAATCAGTGTATAAGTATTTTGGAGAAACTTATGTGTTGGGAAGACCGATTATCGCACGTGGAAGACCACGACGAAATCAACGGCGTCATCCACCACGATTTGCCCCGACTGTGTGGAGTATCCATCATCTTCAAGCCTACAACCTTCCAAGAACAAACAACAACTTGGAGGCTTGGCACAGGTGGTTCGAAATGGTAGTTGAACGCTACCACTTGGGAGTGTATTTAATGATAAAGGAGTTCATAAAAGACCACCACCACACAGATCAAGGGATGGAGCGACTGATTGCAGGGCACATTCCAACAAAGAAGAAGAAAGAGCAAATCCAGAGGGAAGAGAGGCTTGCAACTGTTGTCAGGAAACATGGAACTGTCCCTCTCGATGAATACCTCCGGGGGATAGCGCACAATTTGCATTTCAGTTCAAGAAATGTAAATGACTATGAGTTGGAAGCTAATTTTGGTGATGGTGACCATGAATTTTGAACAAGTTTAAAATATTTTAACAATTTAATGATTCTAGTTTTTGAAATAAAATCTTAATTTTAACAATTCTAACAAATTTTGTTTTTTTAAATAAAATTTTAATAATTATACTCCTTTGAATTTTATCTCCGATTTGTCACTCCTTTGTTATGTCACTCCTTCGATACAGACCCCTGCGACGGTTTGAAACGAAGCAGTAACTTTTGCAAATTAGTTTTCCTGCATTGTTTTTGGAATAATAAACGAATGGGTGCACTGTACATTGCGAGTTCTCCCAATGAAACCCCTGGGCACAATCTTGTACGATGAATGAGAAGTTTTCCGCGAAATCACCCACCAAAACACCTTCATTTTCGGGCAGAGTTTCTTTTAGATTTTTGAAGTAACTCGACTGACATTTATTCGTGAAGTGATGTCTTGTCAGTTGTGCAATTTTTTTTGGTGAGCGATTCCACGTATTCCTCTGGAGTTTGTGATATCTTTTAACATACAGTGATCGACGGACACCCATTGTTTATATTTTATCTCTTCCATCACCATGAAGTCCAAACTTTCCAAATAATTTTTGATTCCAACCTCTCGCGTGCATCTTTTGCATCGGTGCATCATACAATCTTCATTGTCCATGCCGCAGACGGATAAAGACATTAATTTTTTGTAGTCTAAATCTTCAATACCTAACGCTGATATTTGTAGTTTCGGATTTTGGTGATGCGTACATACGCAGACACTGAGAGTTCCACTTTGTCCCGTAAGCACACACCACGACGGTCGAAGATGAGCAAAGGTACTAAAGCCTATTTTGGGATTTTCATCATTTTTTGCATATTCAGCATAAACTCAAGTTACACAATACCAGTCTTTTTTGTTTTTTTATTTTTTCACCCTCTTCATTTATTGCAAACTTATAATCTTTGATTCCTGGGCACATCCTACTATATTCGTCATTTTCATAAAACTCCTGAATGATTTTTTTCATTTCAGCTGTGATGACCTTCCCTTTCGTCATGTTTGGAATGTTAGGAAGAATCCCAAACTGTTTTTGAAGATTGCAGCTCTTACGCACCATATACTTTGTTGCTCCAAAGAAGTCAGCAGTTTTTTCAATGGGATAGGGATACAGTGATAGTATTTGTAACCTAAGATTGTGATCGTTACTTGCTTTAAATTTCTCCTTTAATTCTTCCATAACCTTTTGATACCTGAAATAGTGTATTTGACATTAAGTTTAGTTAGTATATTTTTAATTAAACTTTTCATAAAATATATGTATATGTATTATATTATCCGATTATAAAAATGTAAACAGATAATACTTAATTTAGTATATACTTCGATGACTGTATTAAACTTAATTTAAAATGTCAAATTTCAATAACTATGTCCGAAAAGTAGTCTTGCCTCTCTAAATCATCTTCCAAACAACTTTTTTTGGACGGACCAGCTTCAGAATAGTCAATAGGAGCCCCATAAGCAGCTTCAAAACTTTGTTTAACCTTTTCCGTTGTCGATCTGAATTTCGTAGAAGCCTTTATCTGTTTTTGTCCTGGCTTCAATCCAGCTGTAAAACAAATTCATAAATTTAGGTTGCGTGAAATAATCAAATATTTTGTATAGCTATATGTATTCAAGTGCTGATGCTAATATTTAAAAACAGAAAACTACGAATTTGGCATTAAGAAACAAATGTCCTGAACGGAGTCTCTCTTGTTTTATTACCTGTTTTAATAGGGCTTTCATCAAATAAAGGTAAAATATTGTTGCTGAGCAAATCTTTATTGAATTGCCTGTCTTGAACGACAAATTCTTCCAATGATGGTGGATTCGTGGAATCACTACTGCTTCGCTCCATACATTCGTTAAGTATGTCTGGCTCAGGTATTGGTGCAGGTTCCGGCTCTCTGGATGAACGTTGAACATGTTCTAATACAATTGGCTTCTTTTTAATTGTGACATAGCAATTGCTGCATAGTAATTGATTTTCTTCCAAAATTCCATAGGTTGCAGCTGCCATGGCAGAGTTTACTTTTTTGATGTTACAGAAAATTCTTGTGTTTTTTCATAGGATCGCAACAAAATTTTGTGTTTTGAGGCATTTTAAGGGTTAGGTAAATTTACCTATATACTAGAAAATTCTAAAGGTATATACTGAAAATCTGGAAAGAAAGCAAAAAATTGTTAAAATTTAGAGGATTTTTTTTGTCATTTTTTTTCATAATAATCGTCGATAAGCTGACTTTTTATTACTTATTATGGTGTACATACATCAAATAAACATTTTTTATTCCTGGTCTTTTTTTCGAAAAATGATATCTTCGCTGCCAAATCGCAAAAAAAAAAAAAAAAAAAAACTTTTCAAAAAAATCAGAATTTTATTTTTGTTACCCTAAAAAAGTGATACATATTTAGAAACTACAGTTAATTTTACATATTTTATCATTTAAGACTTACTATACTACCTCAATTAGGAGCTGAGATATTTATATAAATTTGAAAATTATTGTTTTTTTCATTTGACCAAAATTTGGTCAAGCCATAAAATTTGACCAACTTGACCAATTTTCAAAAAAATTCAGAAATTTGTAATTTGGACCTAAACCAACCCTCACACCAAGTTTCATGAATTTTGAAGAGGTTACCATGTACTTCATTTGTCTATTTCTCGTAGAATTACCCTAATAGATCTTTAGCACAACTAGAAAGTGCTGTTCGTGAAGGTTTTTTACAATCTAACTTTACCACAGCAGTCTTCTTAGATATTCATAAAGCTTATGACTCTGTATGGCATCATGGACTGCTTCTCAAAATGTCCAACATGGGGCTAAGAGGGAATCTTCCAATATTTATTAAGAATTTTCTCAGCAACCGTAAAATTATAGTGTCCTATGGATGATGTATTTCTGACACCTTTGAAACTGAAACTGGTTTGCCACAGGGTAGTATATTGAGTCCTACTCTCTTCCTTATGTATATTGATGACTTAGTCTCTAATATCCCTGCCCGTGTACAAACATCTCTCTATGCAGATGACTGTGCCATTTGGTATTTCTCTCCTGATCTCAATACCTGTACCTCATCCCTTCAGACAGCCTCAGACTGTATAATGGAATGGTCAACTCTGGGGTTTAGAATTTTCAGCTGATAAGTGTCATTACATGATATTTACTCACAGACCTGTCCCAGAACATCCTCCTCCTAAAATTAGCAAATCAGACACTTGCTCGTGTCTATACCAGCAAGTTTTTAGGAATGCTATGGGACCCCTCTCTCACCTGGGGTCCTCATATAAGCTATGTTTGTGAGAGGTGCAAACCAGCAGTTAACTTAATGAAGATGCTTGCCCACACATCATGGGGTTCAGATAAGAAGACCCTTCTTTTAATATATTCAACCCTCATAAGATCAAGAATAGATTATGGCTCATTTCTCTATGAAACAGCTGCCTCTTCTCACTTACTGAAGTTAGATCATCTTCAGTATCAGGGCATCAGATTGGCAGTATGTGCACTAAAGTGTACCCCTGTAGATAGACTGGAGGCTGAGACTGGTATACTGCCACTTGCCTTTAGGAGACAATTATTAGGTCTTACTTATATGAGTAAATGTATTTGTTTTTCCCCTCATTCCATCCATAAGCTCTTTGATGACTTCTATATTTATCAGTTTTATTTGTCCCATCCTTTCCCTTTACCTTTTGTAGGTAGGATAAAATCTCTCTCCTCACAATTACCTATACCATATGATGCTATGTACTACTCTCACCCAAAATGTCAGTATTTGATCTACTCTCGAAATGTGACATTCCACTTTGATTTGACCATCTTCCCTTTGCACTCAATAAATAATATAGTTTTCCAATCATCATTCAAAGATATACTTAATGGACTCCTCCCTGCTACTGTAATTTACACGGATGGCTCAGTGGATCCCACGGGTTCAGCTAAGGCAGGTTTCTGCATTGAAGAAAGGGACTTTTCTTTTGTCCTGGCTAATGGCACACCCATATTTGATGCTGAACTTTTTGCCATTTACGGAGCGCTCCTGTATATGTGGACAATTCATCCCAGTACTAATAAAATTATAATATGTAGTGATTCACTCTCTTCTCTCTCGGTTATATCTAACACCTCTGTCAAGAACTATCATCTGTATCATACACCTCTTGCATCTCTTGGACCCAACAGAGGTTCATTTTATTTGGGTTCCTGGCAGGGCTGTGGAGCTAGAGCTAGAGCCGGAGCCAGGAGCTGGAGCCATTTATTTTTGGGGAGCTGGAGCTGATAAAAAATGTGTCAGCTCCGGCTCTAGCCCAATACAAAGAGTTCATATTTAGATACAAACTTTTTTATGCTATTTTTTTTTTATTTTGAATGATTTCTAATTGGACTTAATTTTTTTCAGGAAATGTGTTAATTTTTAGAAACTTAAACTACTGTAGTAAGCTTAATTTTTAAAAATTGAAAATATTAAGTTTCATTCTTCTTTTTTTGAGCCCTTTCATAATGACAACTAGATCTCAGTCAAACAAAGTCCGCATTATTTGAATACTTCACAGTTTCTACAGATGGAAAATATTTCATTTGTCACTGTAAGAAAGAAAATAATGATGAACAATTATGTGAAACTAAAATTAGTTCTTGTACAAGCTATGATACAAAAGTACCAACCCAGACTGGCAAGACATCAAATTTAAAAAGACATCTACAATGATTTCATCCAAAAATTTTAGAAATTATTAATAAGAAAGACAGTGAAGTAAGTCAAGCATCCACCTCAACTAAAAGTAAAATTTGTCCTGGGGGACAATTGCAAATGTCACCATTAACAAGTTTCTTTCCTAGTAATAAAGTTACTGTAAATTTGACCTCAGATAAATTCAAGAAGTACATCATAGAAATGGTGGTAAAAAATAGTATACCTTTATCTTTTTTCTCAACCCCAGCTTTTTTAGGTCTTAATGGAGAAATGGCCAGTAAACTCCCAAGTTTCTTTGGATAGAAATAGCATTAGAAAGATTGTGATTGAAGATGCCACACACAAAAAGGAGGAACTTCAAAGAACTCTTAAGGAGCGCTTTGTGTTCCTCAAAATGGATGGATGCACTTGCCATAGAGTTAATTATTTTGCCATTAATGTGAGATATATAGATGACAACAATAAAAAGGTGACTCAGACACTGGCAGTAAGGAATACACATGCACATCACACCAGTGAATATCTTTCTAAGTTAGTCGAAACTGTCTTACAAGATTTTAAAATAAAAAAAGAACAAGTTCTATGTATTGTCACTGACAATGCTTCGAATATGCTAAGCACTATTGAAAAACTAAATAGAGGGACAGTTACTAAGGAAATAATGGAAAATGAAGATGACATTTCTGAAATTGATTCTGCAAATGAAATGATAGTGACAGAACAAGATGAAGTTCTAGATGATATTGCTGAAGAAGCCACTATGCTATCTCATATTCAACACATGCGCTGTGTTGTGCATACATTGCAGTTAGCAATAAGGGATGGATTAAAAGATTAAAAGAACGACATGTAGCAACTATGATCAGCAAGTTCAGACAGGTAGCCACTGCAGCCAGAACACCAAAAATAGACTCCATTGTGAAGAAACATTCAGGTATGGGAACTATTTTAGATCAAGATACTCGGTGGGGCAGCACCTATTTGATGATTAAGCGTTTGCTTGATCTGAAACCACATCTTGAAGACCTGGCAAATCAAAATGTCTCATTAACTGAAAATGAATGGATGCAATTGACCCAATTAGAAGTTCTGCTTCGTTACCCTTTTGCTGTCACTAAAAAGTTTCAAACAGAAGAATTAACTTCTGGTGAATTCTTGTTGGCATGGAAAGAATTAATATTTCGTCTCAATCAAACAGGACTACTACTTGCTGAGGGAATTGTTTCTTCGATGAAGAAAAGAGAGGTATTACTATTAGAAAATGCAATTGTATTACTGCTGTTTACATAGACCCAATGAACAGAGTTCTATTAAATGAAGATCAAAAAGCTAAAGGAAAAGAGGCCCTCTATGACATTGCATTGCACATGGAAAAGCTGGTATCTGAAAAACCAGACGCCCAGAATGAAGAAGATAGCAGCATTACCAACCAATCATCCTCTTCAAATGATGAGGAAGATTTCACAAAATATTTGGACAGAATAGATAGATCAAATGCAAAACGTCTCAAAGTAGAATTAAAGAAACCTCCACAGATGAAAATAACCAAATTCAAGCAAGAATTCTATGCTGAATTAAAGGAAGTAGAAAAATATAACCGCTCCTCTAAACTGACAGTTGACGATGTCATACCCTTATATCCAAAGATTATAAGGAATGTAGCTAGCAGCTCTACCACCCACACAAGTCAGTGTAGAACACCTCTTTTCAGCACTGAGAATAGTGAAATCTGATTTAAGAGCATCAATGAAGGATGACTTAGCAGAAGCCATTTTATTTCTGAGGACAGGCATGTAATGAAGATGTATAAAAAGTAATAAAAATTATTTTAATTTTTTTAAAAGGCTACATTTTCCAAATAAACATTCTATAATACAAACGAATAAGGTTTTTTTTTGTCTTTTTGTAAAACTTTTTTGTCATGAAAGGTGTAGGTAATATTATTATTAATAAATGATAAAAAAAAGCCACAAAGGCATAGCTATAGTCATTAGAATTTAGATTAATAGCTGCAACAGGCTTTGGTCTAAATTTTAAAAAGTAGCCTGATGAATCATGTGATGGTGATGAAATGTTTTGTGTGGCTGCCTGCTATGGCCTATGAGTAGCAAGGTACAATTTCAAGAGACTTATCAATCATTAATATATGGTGAGAGGAGCTGGAGCTGGAGCCGGAGTTGGAGCCAGAAATTTGAAAATGCTGTAGCCAGAGCCGGAGCTTAAGATTTTGGTGCCAGCTCCACAGCCCTGGTTCCTGGTCATAAAGGGATTGTGGGGAATGAATATGCTGATGAGATTGCAAGAAATGCACATATATATGGCACAGAGTTTGAGACCAGTAACTTTTTCACAAATTAGAACCAAAATAAGGAAGACCATTATCTCACTGCACGTGGCAGAATTACTGGGAGCAACACTTTAATATAAGAGATGGAACCCTAGTTAAAGTAGCTAATAGACATTTGTCCCCCAAGGGACTGTCGCAATGGGACGAAGTTGTACTGGCAAGGGTGAGACTGGGAACCTGTTACTTTACTAATCAACATTATTTTTCTAACTTTTGTAGAACCTTTTGTACTTACTGCCAAGTGCCTATGACTTTACATCATCTTTTCATCAAGTGCCCAGTTTTTGAGAGATCAGTTTCCTTTGACTGAATGTTGCAGAAGGGTTAATGGGAATTTGTCACTTCTTATCCTCCAATCGGAGGACTTTCCTCTTAAAATAATACTAACCTTCCTTCGTATCACCAACTTTTATGACAGCATTTGATCCATTCAATGCTACCTTTGTATATTTTTTCCAATGTGGTATTGTGTTGCTGCGATAGGTTAATGTTATTGATCATGAATAATATACCTGTGATTGTCATTTCTCCTACTAATAGATGATGCAATAGTAGTTAGTTTCGCCTCTTTAGTTAACATACTAACAGACCATATCATCATTTTTTCCTTGTGTGTTCTAAAAATAGGCCCAGAACTGAAGATGGAGTTGGCTTCCATAATATCCTTTTTCAGCTCGTGGTTCATGCTCCCATTATTTTTGAAACCCTAATCACTTATAATTTAGTGTAAGACAAGTATGTGTGTGTGTGAATGACCCTTCATGGTTGGCTGCATAGAAAACAGACTAATAATAATTAATGGGGTTAGAGGTAGAGATTTCCAACTTTAATTTTTAAGGGCCACCCTATTGCACACCTTCAAGCATTTCAATATCATGTCTAAGGTGATGGAACCAAGCTTGAATGCAGTATTCGGCAATATCCTATTTTGGTGTCCCAAATTATTTGTCACAAAATAAACAAATAACATCCCAAATACAAGCAATTGGCGAATGTGTATTTGCAGGACATATGCAAAAAAAATTAAAGGTACTTACGTATTAACGGGGGGCCACCACATATTGATGATTGGTTAGGTTAAGTTGTAATATTTTTGTTAGTTGAAAATTTCTAATACATCATATTTTTAAATAGCAATATTTAAAAAAATATTTATAATGATTTATATTTCAAATATTTACAATGATTAATACATGTTACACATTAGAAACATCATTTGTTTCTGGAGGCCAAAAATTTTTAATAGCATTAAGAATGGAATTCAATGGATCGTGATCATGTACCAACTGTCGCCACATAAATTCAGCAAGATATGACTCTAGGTGATGCAAAAAGAGAGCGCATCTTCTTCACTTTTTGGTAGTGTGGGGGTTATGAAGTTTCTCACAACCCCCCTCTGATTTTCAAATCCCCTTTTTGGGGTTGTGGAGAGAGGAGATTACATCTTTGCCCAGTCTCTTGACTATCCTGAACCCAGAAATGTGAAAAGGTGCTGGGTGGTTCGACAATACAGATACTTGGGGACTATGGCCTACGCAGCCACTGCAGCATATTTTTTGGCATTCCCAGCAGGATAAGTTGAGAGATTGGTTGGAGATAGTCAAGTTTAAAAGGGGAACAGGGGAGAATGTCTAATCCAGAGATGACCCAGAGTATGGATGTTGCTGAAGAAGTTAGTGGACAGCTTGGTGAGGGAGCAGTGGCATCAGCCACCCAATCCCCACTGAGAGATATTGAGGATCAACTTTTACATTACTGGTCTACCACTGCTGGGACAACCTCTGGCCAGGATGTATATGCTCTCAGAAGATTGGCATTGACAGTAGCCACCTGGTTAGAACAAGTGAGCAGCCCTGAACAGTCCAGGTTTCGAACAGAAAGTGGAACTGATTGCCCTGCTATGAACTGGGGAGAAAAGAGAATGATGGGTCCCTCAAAGGAGAGTGATTCATCTGTGACAGAAGCCGAAGACCTGAACAGACTACCAGGAGCCCAAAGATGGGCCAAATCAACCCCTACCTCTCAGGCCTCAGAAAGGAAGCCTAGACCAACAGTCAATCAGAGACCTCCTATGAAGTTTCAATGAGAGCTTGGGGAGTCAAATGGGGAGAATGAACCAGTGATGTTTACTGCAAGAAAGGGGCCACAACCACTGCCAACACTGGCGACAGAGAATCTCCTGGAATGCCTTGCTAACATCCTAGAGAAACTAGATGGGCGCCGCTTTCCTCAACCATTGCCATTTGATATATCAGATGGGAGAACATTTGCAGAATTTAGGAAGGAGTTTGAGGATTATGCTGAGAATACAGTGGCAGGAGGACACAACTACTGGAAAGCAGCATTGCAAGTGTGTCTTATGGGACAAATGAGAGGGGGCTTTGATTTAATCAACTGACCAGGGATGCCATATGAAATTGGCAGGAAAAGACTACAGATTTACTACATAGAATTCCATTCTACCATGACAAGAGACAAGCGAGAGGCATTTACTAATGCTCAATTACAACCCAGTGAGACTTATACCAGTATGCAACCAGGTTAGAAACTGTGTGAATGACTGCAATGCCAGGAGTAGAAGTGGATAATTGCCAAGAACTGATTTCAAAATTTCTTAACACTGTTCCTGATGCATTTTGCGAGAAGGTTAAAGTTGCCACGGCACGACTGGCACGTGGAGCTGGGACCCAGTTAAACTGGCCAGCACTGAGAGAATTGGCAGCTAGTGAGATGGGACCTCCAGTGAAATCTTTAACCTTATCTAGACCTCTACCCACCCTGTAGGAGGCCTGGAACATAGGAATGTCTACTTTGGTACCCCAACCACCACCAGGTGTCCAGAATACAAGGTCATTTAGTGATCAAGGTCAGGCCTGAAGGAATCCGAACCAACAAAATCACCAGTCTTGCCCTCAGTTGTGGGCCCTGCAGCAGGGTTCAGGGCCAGCCAGCTGTCTACCAACCCTCCACCACCACCATCTGATCATCCCTGGTGAGCTGTAATTACTGCGGAAGGAGAGGTCACCTGGACTGGGATTGTCATTGGCATTTAGGAGTGTGTTTGCGGTGTGGTGAGTGGGATCATTGGGTGCCACAATGCCCTTACCCCCCTAATGGATATGGTCATAACCAGCGATCACGCCAGCAAAGGCGGCCCAGTTCAAGAGCACCGAGTCCTACCATCTCAAGGGAACCATTTCCTGGGCCTAACCAGACCAGCTCACGAGGGAATGAGCCAAATCAAGAACTGAGGCCTTTAAACTAGTGAGCTCTGAGGCCAGAGGGGAACCCCTAGAGCTCCTAGCAGGATAAATGTTACCCCTAACTAGTGGCCCAATACCAGAACAAGAATTCATGGGGGAAGTACAGATGGGGGGAGATCCAGTGTGTGTTAACCCAGTTTTGCCTGTGAGAATGAATGCGAGTGCAGTTCCTTTTATCCCCAGGGATATGAAGCAACAGAGCTAGTCCCAGTTTCTGGTGGTAGGATTGAATCATTGATTGTGAATCCAGGTACTGATTGCCCTGATAGGTCCCCAGTTAGTTGCGAACCTGCTAGCAATAACCTAAGGTGTCCAGGTCCATTTGGTCTGGATGGGAGTGTAAATATTCCTGAAGAGCCTGATAGGGAGCAACCCCCTGACCAGAACAATGAACCCAAAGCTGATGCTCCTGAAATGTATTTGGTAAATAGTAATGTCTTTGACACTGATGGATTGGATGAGATGATGTCTGGACAGTTAGCACCTCAATCTTTACTGAAGGTGGATATATGGATTGGACATTTGGAGAACTACTTGGCAGTACTTGATTCTGGAGCTACAGTTGGAATCCCTGATCACTTAGTGGTAGAGGAACTGGAGTTAACTCCAGAGATGCAGAGCTGTAACCTGAGGATTCAAGGGATTGGAGTGAACAACCATGTTAAACCACTGGGGGTGATTACGCTGGGGTTATCATTTCATGGAGTGGAGATGGTGCCTCTTCTATTTGCAGTGGTCAAAAGGTTGAAGTTCCCAGTTGTATTGGGAATGAATTTTCTTGTTGAAAACAGTCTCTGAGTTAATGTGAAAAGGAAGAGGATAACACATGCTTATAAAGGTGGGCATATGGAGGAAATTTACTTGAAGAGTGAGAATGCACCATGTAGAAGGGTGATCTGGAATGTTCCTTGTTATGCATCAACAGATGTGAAATTAAGTACCTGCAAATATCACTGAGTTCCTGTACAGTTTGCTTGCTTGAATGTAATTGAAGGTGAAGGAAGACTGGAGTACTGTTTTGAGGATGATGATGGAGACCCCAGACTTGTTGGTCCAAAAAAAGACAATTTTCAATTCATATAAAAAATACATGTAGATAAACCAAAGGAGAAAAAATCTTTTAAAATATATGTACAATGTACATTAGGGTGGTCCAAATCCATAGGGGGAAATTTCAAAATTGTCTTAGTCTCCACAAGTGTGGTTTTTGTCCATTTAGTGTCCACATGGTCTGTGCAAAATTGCAGCGTGATTGGTGAATATTTAGAGGTCGCCCCACTCTGAATATATATATTATATAATGTACTTTTTCTTCCGTAGGTCCAATGGCTCAAACTCAATCAATTCCAAAAGTTTGGCTTCTAGGGATGGCAACTGGAACTTTATCCACGTCAAGGCTCCCTACATGCCTTGATGCCCTCCTCTTGGGGCAATACCACCACATCAATCAAAAGCAAACCACCTCCGACAGTCTGAACCAGGCATGCCAGAGGGTGATTGAAGTCTGGACCCGAGCGCGGATCCCAACTCAACGGATCGACTCCTGTGTCCGTAAGCTTTCAAAGCTTTTAGACCGCTACAAAACACTCAAGAAGCACAGGACCAGGCAACGTGCCAGCGATAGAATGAATGAAGACATCTTCAAAGCGGACATCCAGGAACTGTTTGACATCGCAACCAGTGATGCCATGAGCACAATCGTCAACGTTGAGGACTGAAATTTCCTGTCCATGCAGCGCAAGGACGTCAATTCTTGCAGCATGGCTGGCATTGATAAGGAAACGACTACACAAGAGGACAGAAAGCGATCCAGAATGGAGAAGGAAGCAAGAGGAAGGCAAGGCATGAAGCAACACAGAAAGATTTGGAAGAAGCAGGAGTGTCATCAATTGATCTTTCCTCTTCTTCTTCTTCCCTTTTTTCGCAAGACGACGACGATGACTATAGACCATCAGTTCCAATTCCTTCTTCGTCTGAAGCTCCGGCACCAAAGCGTCCCAAGAACAAGGTTACGAACATTTTCCAATCTCCAGAAGTCATTGGAGCAATGGATCGCACCAATCTTTCTGACCGGAATGCTGTTTTCGTAACTGGAGCTGTATTACAGGCCGCGGGGCATGATCTGTCTGGGATGATGTGCTCTCGGAGCTCTATTCATCGCTACAGAGAAAGTGGGTGAGAACAGGCAGCTCGAGAAGACCTAGAATCATTCTCTCTCGAAGACCCTGTCCTTCTCCATTGGGATGGAAAGCTTCTCCCCGGCATTGAAGGGAAGAAGACGAATGTGCATCGGATAGCAATCCTTATAACATTCAATGGACAGGAGAAGCTGCTTGGTGTCCCAAAGATGAAACAAGGAACTGGAGAAGCACAGGCCCAGGCATGCCTTCAAACTATGAAATTATGGAACGTGGAACAGCATGTGAGAGGTCTCGTCTTCGATACCACTGCGTCAAACACGGGTTTACATCGCGGAGCCTGTGTCAGGATTGAAGAAGCATTGGGTCATGAGCTAGTTTGGATCGGTTGTCGACATCATATACTTGAAGTCGTACTTGCTGATGTCTTTGCCTCAATATTTGGCTCAACAGGAAGTCCTGAAACAGGCCTTTTTAAGCGATTTCAAAAGGAATGGCCATCTCTCTCCCACGAAGCATTTGTCTCAGCATTGGACAGCTTGTTCGAGAACCCTCAACTCCAAGAGATGAGAAAAGAGATGCTCACTTACTTACCTAACGCTCTTCAGGCAAGCCAACCTCGTGACGACTACAAGGAGTTCCTTGAACTATCTTTGCTCTTCCTGGGGGGAAAGACTGGTGGTCAACTCTTTATCCGAGCTCCGGGTCCCATGCACCACGCGAGATGGATGGCGAAGGCGATTTATGCGCTCAAAATCTACCTCTTTCACTATCAATTCAAGCTCACAGCACGCGAAGAACGAAACGTGACTCAGCTGGCTTTATTTGTCAGTCTAATTTACGTCAAGTACTGGCATGAAGCGCCAATGGGGACACAAGCTGCTCCTCAATGATCTCAAAATGCTGCATCTTCTGGAAAAATATCCACACGGAGGAGCTGCACAAGCGGCGAAGACAGCTCTAAGATGCCACCTGTGGTACTTGTCGGAGCATCTGATTGGACTGGCCTTCTTCGATAATAGGATCGATCCTGATACCAAAAGGAGAATGGTTCAACACCTCCAACATCCCCAAAAGAATGGCTGCCCCCGACAAATCGACATGGCGGAAGCTGGTGTTGAAAATGATGTGGCATCCTTCATCACGAAAAGGACATTGACCCTCTTTGATGCCTTGAAAGTTGGAGGTAAGGAGGAAGCGCGCCAGTTACTTCAAAAAGATCCACAGGAATGGCCAAATGACAAGAACTACAGGGAACTTAGAGATCGCGCCTTAAAGATAAAAGTTGTCAATGATGCTGCCGAGCGAGGTATTGCTCTCGCACAATGCTACAATGACACTTTGACACGAAACGAGGACCAGAAGCAGTACCTCCTACAACTCGTAGCCGCCCACCGAAAACAGATACCAATACCATCCAAGGCGACTCTGATGCAGAAGAAATAATGAAGATACACCCATTATCATGTCCTATTGTCTTACTGTTTTCTTTCATATTCTTTGAGAACCAAAAAAAAAATTTAGTTATTCAGTTGTCTATATATTTTCCCAAATTTTCAAAAAGGGGGCAAGTGGGGCGACCCCTAAATATTAACCGAATAACGTGAAACTTTGCACAAATACTGTCCACACCAAGAGGCATAAAACCAACCTTGTGGAGAGAACTTAGTCGATGCTTTAACTTTTTGGACCACCCTAATGTACATACATACGGTAACCTCTCTTATATTTAGGGACAGAATATATTGACAATAATAATGTTTAATTTATAAAGCGCTTATCAGAGTGTAAAATACTCTTCCTAATACTACACGTACACAAGTCTTTGAGAATGAATTAAGAGACTGTATTCTCATCCAGTGAATCCAAATTTTAGACACTAATAATATAATAATAAGAAAAAAGAATTTGAAAAGATTTTTATAACTATTAAGTAGATACACAAATCTTAGATAAAAATTTTAGAAATATTATATAGACAATCTTAAATAGTATACATTCGATAGAATTTATTTTATCTTCTTTGAAAAGTTATTTAATTCTTGAAGCGGAAAAATGTATTGTATTCTTGTTCCTCCTTGTAAACTTGCTTCAATACTCCCAAATATATTTTCTGTTGACAAACATCATCTTGCGCAGGAAAAATGTATGAGGGACATACGCCCGAAGGATGGAGAAATTTTATTAGAAAATCATCATATTCACAGTCAAAGGACTGGACTAATCCGAGCCATAGTTTATTTTCATACATACAACCCACAAAAGAGCCTGTTTCAATTTCGCGTTGAGAGACAGTATTACATTCTTGAACCGAAGCAGAAACTCTAATGAGCTCTCTTATTTTGACTGACTGTGCGCACTGAGATAGTGGATAAACCTTCAACAAATTCTTGGAAATTGGGACAAAGCGATGTAATTGTTGAGTACCTTTGATAGAAGTAATAGGTTCACTCAGACGTTTTTGCAAAGAAAGCTCTACATCTACAACTTCGTAGAAGCCTTTATCTGTTTTTGTCCTGGCTTCAATCCAGCTGTAAAACAAATTCATAAATTTAGGTTGCGTGAAATAATCAAATATCAAATATTTTGTATATATGTATTCAAGTGCTGATGCTAATATTTAAAAACAGAAAACTACGAATTTGGCATAAGAACAAATGTCTGAACGGAGTCTCTATTGTTTTATTACCTGTTTTAATAGGCTTTCATCAAATAAAGGTAAAATGTTGCTGAGCAAATCTTTATTGAATTGCCTGTCTTGAATACAATTCTTCCAGTGGTGGTGGATTCGTGGAATCGCTACTGCTTCGCTCCATAGATTCGTTAAGTATGTCTGGCTCAGGTATTGGCGGAGGTTCCGGCTCTCTGGATGAACGTTGAACATGTTCTAATACAATTGGCTTCTTTTTAATTGTGACATAGCAATTGCTGCATAGTAATTGATTTTCTTCCAAAATTCCATAGCTTGCAGCTGCCCTGCCATGGCAGAGTTTACTTTTTTGATGTTACAGAAAATTCTTCTTGTGTTTTTTCATAGGATCGAACAAAATTTTGTTTTGAGGCATTTTAAGGGTTAGGTAAATTTACGTATACTAGAAAATTAGGTATACTGTATACTGAAAATCTGGAAAGAAAGCAAAAAATTGTTAAAATTTGGATGATTTTTTTTTGTCATTTTTTTTCATAATAATCGTCGATAAGCTGACTTTTTATTACTTATTATGGTGTACATACATCAAATAAACATTTTTTATTCCTGGTCTTTTTTTCGAAAAATGATATCTTCGCTGCCAAATCGCAAAAAAAATATATATATACTAGTATATTTTTTCCAAAAAATCATAATTTTATTTTTGTTACCCTAAAAAAATAACAACATATTTAGAAACTCCAGTTAATTTTACATATTTTATCGTTTAAGACTTACCGTACTACACTACCACAATTAGGAGCTGAGATATTTACATTTGAAAATTATTGTTTTTTTCATTTGACCAAAATTTGGTCAAGCAATAAAATTTGACCAACTTGACCAATTTTCAAAAAAATTCAGAAATTTGTAATTTGGACCTAAACCAACCCTCACACCAAGTTTCATGAATTTTGAAGAGGTGACCGTGTACTTCATTTGTCTATTTCTCATAGAATTACCCATATCCAGATTACAGACCTGAAGCTGAAAAATTGGAACTGTATGTGGATGCTTCTGGGGTTGGTGCTGGTGCTTGTTTAGGACAATGACAGAATGGTGATTTTAAGGTGATTGCCTATGCATCGATGACCTTTTCCAATGCCCAGAGAATGTACTTGGTTATAGAATGGGAGTTGGCAGCCCTAAGATGGGGTGTAAAGACATTTCGCCCATTTCTATATGATGTGCCTTTTGTACTGTATACGGACCATCAACCATTGGAATAACTGAGCAACATGAAGATCTTGCAGACTTTGAGTTTGAAATTTGATATTGCCCTGGGACTGAGAATGGAGTAGCAGATGCATTGTCATGAATAACACCTGCTGGGAGTGACCAGCTGGAGAAGATAGAACACCTCACTAATCAATTACCACCTGGACTGTGAGTACTCATGAAAGTTGATGGAGGTGGTGATTCATTGTTTATTAGCCTAGTACAAGTGTTGCAGGATCATTATATTACAAGCATGGGCCACCTTGGAGTCCTCCACAACACATTGGAATTACGGAGAGAGCTGATGGATGAATTGATCACCTTTCCCAAGAGGTTATCACCTTTCAAATAATGCCTGCTGCATAAAAGACCTAAAAATGATGAGACAACCTGGAGTATTGGTAACTCCAGAAGTACTGTTAGCTGCAAGCCATTGTTATTCCTTGAGGGTTTGGGTTCACTATGGTCTAAAGCCAGTTGTGTACATTATGGATGTAACTATTTCTGATACCCCAGAAAGAAGGATCCATTTGCAGTGTATATCTGGAGTACACTACAATCCACTGATAGAACAGAAGTGGTTTGCTGAGCCAGCAGAGTTGATGGTGGAACAGGTGGACACTATGGAGCAGGAAACTGGCCATGAGGTAGCAGAAAGAAGTGATATAGAACAGTGTGAAGGGAATTTGCTACTGCAGAATCCAGATCTGGAAGCCAGGGGGTGAAAGGGTCACTTGTGGACACCAGGGAGGACCAGTTGCTTGGATATGGGTACAGTCAATTACAGCCATCCCCCGGTTAATGACCTACTCGTTTATCGACCAACTGCAGATACGACTGCGACCAATCATACCAATTTTTGGAAATCATACAATGTTTTGCATTGTATAAAAAACATTGCAACTGCTTGGGAGGATGTTACTGTGAAGTGTATGAAAGGCATTTGGAAGAAGTGCCTAAAACGATCTGTGGGTAATTTTGAAGGCTTCGATAAGCTTGAAAATGTCGATGAAATTAATAGAAAAATAGTGTTACTCACCAATACCCTCAATTTAGAAGTAGATGTGGAAAACTTAGTGGAATACCAAGAGGGAGAGCTGACAAATGAAGAGCTGATAGAGTTGGAAGAAGAAAGAAAAGAAGAAGAAAAAGAAGCAGCACCAAAGCCGTAAAACAAGGCTTTCGTTTACCGACCATTTCGTTTACCGACCTGGTCATCGGAACGGAACCCGGTCGTTAAACGGGGGATGGCTGTACTGTGCTATGTTGGATTCAGGAGCAGAGATTAGCTTAGTATCTGAGTCAGTGGTCAAGAGTTTAAAAGAGTGAAGAGGAAGAAATATCAGTACAGTCTTGCCAGATAATCTTGACTGGGATTGGTGTGAAATTGGTACCATGTTTAGGACTGGTAAAATTGACTATTCAGGGTAGAGATGAAAAGATCCAACTACCTTTTGCAATAGCCCCAGAGAATTGTCTCCTGTACTGTTTCTTGTTAGGTTCAAACTATTTAATTATGGCTGAAATTGAAATGAAGTTTGATGTTGCTGAGTGGTCATATGGAGACCCAGAGTTAGTGGATTGTTTTGGAGTAGAGGCACTAGATGAGGCAGCATGCATGGAGGAAGAGGTACCAGACACAGAAGCAGAGGAGCCAGAGTTGGGTACAGTATTTGAGGAAGGCAAGAGGTGGATAGTGAACCAAGAGTTGCTTGACTCAGAATCAGTGATTCTAATGCAAAAATGGAACCAATTGTTGCGACAGGTACATGGACTATTGGCCCAGTCAAAGCCCCTACCAGAGGGCAAACCTGCCTTGAGGCAGTTTAAGCGGAACTGGAGGGAATTATAGTTAAGGAGTGGGGTGATAGTACATCAAAGTAGGACTGGGTATATTAGCTGTGCAGTCCCTTTAACTTTGCTTGTGGACATGGCCCTCAGTTTCCACATGGAAATGGCACATATTGGGCATAATAAGTTGGTGGAAGCTTTGCGATTGTTTGTATGGCACCCAGATTTGTATAAAGTAGCTAGTGACATCTGTATTACCTGTGACACCTATCAGTTGTATAAAGTAGCTAGTCAGCCTATCATCCCACCAACCTTGAAGATAAAAACTGAACAGCGAGGGTACCTTGGTTGTCTGGTGATGGTTGACCATTTTAGCAAGTGGGTTGTGGCTTGCCCATTAAGAACAAAAAGGTCTTCTACCATTATCCAGTTGATGGAGTATGATATTTTCCCCAACTTGTTAAGAATTCCTCAGAGGCTCCTGACAGACAATGGGCCTGAATTCCATTCAGAGGAGTTCCAAGAGTTCCTTAATCACTATGGGATTATGCATATTTATTCTAGTCCACTTAAGCCTGCTAGCAATGGTGCTGTTGAATGTGTAAATAGAACAATTGGAGAGTTCTTGAGAAGCTTGGGACAAACAGGAGTGGAATGGGATATGAATCTGGTAACAGCTGTGATTACCTACAATAATACCTTCCATTCTGAAATAAAGACAACCCCTGCTGACTGTCTCTTGGAACAATGTCACCAGAATATTGCTACTGTAGTTGTTCCCCATCAATTGCGGGAAATATGGAAGGAGGGCCATCTACAGTTTGCACCTTTCAGGTTGGCCAGAAAGTAGCTAAGAAGATCATTACCAGTGACTGGAGCACCTCACAGAATTTCTCCCCCAAGTATACTGGTCCTTACAAGGTTAGTCAAGTACAAAGTCAACTGGTGAGAGCACCCCCCTGAGTAATAAAAGCACATTATACTCATTCGAAGGCTTGGCATGAACCCCCAAAATATCTACAGAAGCATAGGAGAAAACAGGAATTGCAGGAAGTACCTGAGACACCTGAGACCCGGATCCTGGGCTTACCATCAATTGCTGAAAGCCTACCCTTTGCCTGGCATAGGGGTGAGTCAGATGATGGCTCTGAATATTCCTTTGAGGGCTTTGGTGCCCCTGAAGTGGAATCCCGGGTAGCTTTCATGGGGAACCCCAGTGATGGGACCAGTGGTTCAGATACAGATGAGGAACTCTCTTCTTTAGAGAAATATCACCAGTTGAATACACTCCTGAATGCATGACAAAGTATTACCTGGAGAGATCCTTTGGTAGAGTGTTGGGAGTATGATGGGACCAGTAATTTTAGTGCTGAGACAATGCTGGAATGGAAGGGTGTCTGCCAGTGGAGCTAAACTGTGGAGATATACCTCCAGTAACTCAGCATTCGGGGGAGACAGATGTTCAGACACCAGTTAAAGAGATTCAAGCAGGGGTTAATCCAGTGGGGGAGCAAGTTTTTCGAACTATAAAGCAGTCAGAAGGTAATGATATACCTTCACTTGGTTATGAGAACTCTCTTATTTTGGCAGGGTCATTAGAATCAATTTTCTCCAGTACCTCCCATTAATAACACTGGCCAACAAAATGAAACTTTTTTTCTCATCACAAACATGATCACACTTTTCTTAATGCATTTTTCGCGCTCCTTGCTCGTCACTCACTGCACCAAGGTTTTCAGGAAAGAAATCTAAGTGGGAATGCAGGAAGTGAATTTTTAACGACATTCGACACTCCATTTCTTTGAAGGCATCAAGGAGGTTCTTGACTCCATCCTTATACGCAGGTGACTTGTTGCTTCCAAGAAAGTTTTCACATATCCATTTGAACACCAGCCAAGCCTTCAATTCCAGCGGACTTAGGACTTTTTCAAATTCAGTGTCATTCAAAACCTCCCTTATTTGTGGCCCAACAAAAATTCCTTCCTTCAATTTTGCTGCAGTAACCTTCGGAAATTTCCTTGAAAGGTATTGGAACCCTTCAGAATTGACTTTACCCATTGCTTTAACAAAATTCTTCATTAAACCAAGTTTAATGTGAAGAGGTGGCAGATAGATCTTTTGGGGATCCACTAAAGGGACAGACTGGACATTGCTTATCCCTGGGACATATGTATACCTAAGTGGCCAGTCACTTTTGGTGTAATGTTCTATAGTGGCGCGACTGTCCCACAGGCAAAGGAAACAACAAAATTTTGTGAATCCTGACTGCATACCCATAAGCATTCCTATAACTTTTAGATCTCCACAAACATTCCATTGATGACTGTTGTATTTGATTGCCTTAAGTAGTATATCCATATTGTCATATGTCTCTTTTAGATGGACAGAATGGGCAATGGGGATGGATGGCATTATATTACCATTATGCAAAAGAACTGCTTTCAGGCTTCTCTGCGACGAATCAATAAAGAGGTGCCACTCAGATGCCACATATGTCTGAGATATGGCTGTAAATAGTCCATTGATGTCATGGCAATAACAGAGAGGACCGTCTACTGAAAAGAATGCTGTTAATTCAAAATTCCGCTTTCGGTAGTAACTAATACGAACATTGTTCTCAAGTAAATTGTTCTCCTTTAGTCTTGAGGTGAGAAGCTCTGATTTCTCTTTAGACAGCGATAAGTCTCTAAGAAGATCATTCAACTGTCCTTGGGTTAACTTTTTAGGCTCTAAATGTCTACCTTCAAAAGTGTACTCTGGTTCTGTAGATGGTCCGGAAACGCCAGTTGCACCTTCATCACTTTCCATGTCACCTATGATAGAATCTAGCCTATCACTTGGGGGAATTGGAATGGGCAATGTTTCATCATGTTTTACTGGTCTACGTGCTGAATCCAAGTTTGGATATACAATCTGGTGTTTGTTCTTGGCAGAAAACCCCATTAAGTTCACACTACAAAAATAACAGTCTTCATGATGATCTCTTGGCTCCCTCCATATCATGGGTATGGCAAATGGCATTGAAGCTTTCTTTTTGTTAAGCCAATCACGTAATCCATTTGAACAGCCAGAACAGATTTGATGTGGCGCCCATGGTTTATCTTGGTCACCTAGATGGCAACCAAAGTATAGCTTGTATATTTTCTAATGTCGGTTGTAATCTTCGTTGCGTGTTTTTAGTTGTCAATGGCCGCATATGAAACGAACTTGTCGGGTCATTCTTACATTGTCGAGGCATGTTGACTGACCTGAGCAAACTATAAATTAAAGAAAAATGTACACCAACTTGACACAAGTAGTTCTTGGACTGGACTGATCTTTTGACACACAAAGCACGGCGTTGTTGCCTGAATCACAATGCTGCTAGATGTAAAAGCTCACACCTGAAATACATAAGATGTATAATTAAGATAATTGAAATAAATAAGATGAATAAACTAAAAAAACACAATAAAATAAATACAATCAAATGTTGAAATATTAGTATTTTGCCTATTTAAAATGGTTAAATCTGTGTAGTTATATATATGCCTTCATCTTGAAAACTATACGTGCTAGAAAAAATCTGAATGCAGTTTTGGAATCAGCGTGAAAAATGCTATCCAGCCACTACAAATTTTACTCTGATGAAAAATCTTTGTTGACCAGTGTAATTAGTGAGACTTGTCTCATGAGTCCCCCAAATCATATCTCCACTACAAGAAAATCAGTTGTGGGGTGCTGCTTCTGAAAATGAGTCTGGGGAAACTGAAGTCAAGGGTAATGTGATAGATTTGCATCAGCATATGAACACACTGGAAGAAGATGCTCCATTAGATGGATTAAAATTGGCCTGGCAATCATTGAGACTTGTACAACAGTTGTTAGACGTAGCTAATGATGCATTGAGTACTTTGGAGAATTCATTCCTTCAGTTCACCGATTCCATGCCCAGCTCACCAAGTTCCTCTATCTCAGTCTTGCCATGTTAGTTTTAGCCCTGTGCATTCAGGAGATACTAAATGAGTATAGACAAAAGGTTTGTGCCTGGACTAGTCATCATTGTCATTTCCAAACTGAGACCAAGACTTCATGATCAGAGAAACTTAACTTAACCCAGTCAGGGCTCAACTGCCCATTCACATGCTCCTGTGGCAATCCTGCAGAATTACCAAATGTACAGCCACAGACCCTTGAGTACAGAATCAGAGGCAACAGAGTAAACTGAAGTGAAGTATTGTGGGTAAATCTGTTACAAAATACATCCTAAAATGACTAGATTTGGGGTTTTCTTTCCTGTGAGAGGATACCCAATGTACTCGGCCCTTGAAAGGGATGTAAGAATAGATTATTCACTGATTTTTGTGTTTATTTTGGGTATATAACCAGGGGAAGGGTAGTTAGTGAACCTTTTGTTCTGAAGGGGGTCAATAATTAATTGTTCTAGGGGAGTAAGCAGCAGGGATAAACCTCTGAGGGAAAGATATGGAATGATGCATGCTACTGGCTTACTACTAATTGACATTCCAGTGGTTTTAAAAAAAAGGGGGGGTAGAGTGAGGATTTGGCCCATTCTTTCCTTTCATTTGGTTTCTTACCTTTCTGTGCTGTAGATCTGCCAAAGCTTTGGATGCCTTCAAAGTAACTTCTTTGCAAATCCTGTATGTTCGTCCATTAGTAGTAGATGCCTCAACTTGTGTTAGAATATCTGAATATGGTAAGATTAATTCATCTGGTCGACCAGGATACACAAATGATGGGTTTGGGCCATGAGGATGAAGGAATGTGACTTTTACTTCTCTATTCTCTGGTATCTTTTCCAGCACATATGCCACCCACCAATGGCCATCATATGCAGCAGTAACAAAACCATGTATTTTCTCCTCAGTCACAACTTCTTCCTTTTCAGTAACTTTCTCAATATTTGAATAATCTGATAATGAATAATGTTTAACCTTAAGAGAAGTCAATGAAACTGGCTGTAAATGGTGTAATTTCTGTGTACCAGCAATAGTCCTTGCAGTTGAGTGTCTTTCTTGGAGAAGTTGGCTTTCCTCTTCATGCTCTTTATTGGTTGAAAAATGACATTTTATATTTACAATATTTTCACTTGCAAATGTATATAACTGTTCTGCAGTAAGGATCTGTTCATCATAAGGTCGTTGTAGACTAGCTTTTGCAGCTAATCTCTTAACTGTGCCTCCAACACCATCACAGGGTCCCTTTCCATGACTTGTTGCAAAAAAAATTCCATTCTGCCTCAATTCCAAAATCATCTCTGTGATGGCAAAGATTCAAAAAGTTTTTGCAGTTCTTATACTGTCCTGCACACCCATCTGAAAATTAAATTATTTTTTGGATGGAACCGATGGATGAGATATTATCTTTTAGGAATTTTATCAGATGCTTTTGAAACAAATGTACAGCAACTGTGTTATGGATGTTACACTCTGAAATAATAACAAAGCTAAGGTGAGCAATCTCATCTTCCTTTTTATAGTAAATAACAAATGGATGTAGAGTAGCCATCTCATTGTTCCAGTGAAAGCTCTGAACCTCATCTTGAAGAATAAAGCAGAGGTGGGGAGTCGGGAGTCAGGGCTTTTTTGAAGAGTCGGGGAGTCGGTAAAAACGACTGACTCCCGACTCTTTGATTCAGTTTCTATATGCCAACAATTTACCAGAATACTACTCTGCCCTAAATAAATATCTTCCTAAACTAATTCTAGATTCACATTTCCACATTTGATTTATTGTTCTGGTAAATCTTAGCAAATGAATTTCATATTTCTATTTTAGGATACTAGGTACCATATAAAAATTAGCAATATATTAATTATTAATTTAATTAGCCCCTATTAGTAATGAGTCATGGGCCTAGTAGAAAATCAGCAGTCTTTCAATATTTTAAGCTAAATGAGGATGAAAGTATTTTTATTTGTCAAGTAGAAAAGGATGGTAAAGAGTGTAATGCAAAAATTAGTGCTTACACTGGGAAACATGCTAATGCTCCAACTAGAGCCTCAAACTTGAAACGCCATCTACGAAACAAACATCCCAATATTTATAAGGTTGTAGATCAGCATGATAAGGAAAGAGTCGGGAGTCAGAGTCGGTTTTTAAAAATACCGACTCAGGAGTCGGGAGTCGGTTGTTTTTGGCCGACTCCCCATCCCTGGAATAAAGGAATAATTTTCAGCAAAATCACACACAGCAAGGACCTCACCATCTTTCAAAGACATTTTTGTTTCACGGTAATAAGTTGCTTGCATCTTTGTCTTGAAGTCATGTATCTGGTATTCTTTCAGTTGGTTACAGAATTGGTCAATATATTCATCTGTATTCAGTTCTACTGATTCAAGATTTGACCGATCTGTATTGGTCCACTTTTTAAAATTTATGATATCAATGAAGTTGTTTGTAAATATGTCCAGTAGTCTTTTTTTTAAATCTGATGGATCTCCACATTGTTCACATTGTCTGAGGCAGCATTTCTGTGAGGCAGGATTGCATTCCATAAAGGCAACACAATGACGTACATTCTTAATAGGTGTGTCATCATTTGCAGTTAGTTTTTCTAATTCAGCTCCTACAAACATAAGTTTGGCATTCTGATGAATTGTACAGACACATACTGAGTGAGTTCCTGTTGCTCCAGCAATAACACACTGCTTTGGACGCAATTCTGCAAATTTACTGAATCCCACCTTAACCAAAGGATTTCTTTCTTTGAAAATATGATAGGCTTCTTTTAAATTGCAAAGTAAAAGATGCTTTTGCAAATGTATCCTTCCTCTTTCATTGTCAATGATACTACAATAGTCTTTCTTTCCTGGCATTGTTCTACTGATGTCTTCTGAAAGATAAAATGCTTTAATAGCGTCAACAGTATCCTGTTTAATTCTTTCCCACCCTTTGGATTTGGGTCTGAAAGGACACCTTTTTCTTCAACTATTTTTTTAGCAATAGATGCTGTATGCCTTGTTGTGTTAAATTCTGAAGTAATTTTCCTAATGCTCCAACTTTTGGGCATTACAGTGAGGATTTTTATTTTATCACTTCTTTTAGTATTTTCATTTTTGAATTTTTCCTTGAGTTGATTTATTATTTCTAAACAGTCTACATCTCCAGATGGCTCCTTAAATTGTGAGTCAGAAATCTCTTTTCCTGCAACTGTTTCCATTCTCTTCTTAACTGTCTCTGTCACCTTGCTTAGTTTTTTAGCTCCATATGACTTTTGCTCTACAAGCTTTCTCTTTTTTATGGGTGATTCACCAATTGAAACAAAAGAAGCATTCAAAGTACACATCTCATGGTTTTGCTCTGAAGTTGATGCATCACTATTGTCAACATTTTCAATTTTCTCAAGATCTTCAGGTGGTTCACTACTACAAGAAGAATCATCATTTATGTCTGAATTCAAAGTGCCTATTCCTTTCTGAGGCAAGGACTCAAGATGTTCTCTACACTGCTTACAAAGTCTGTGATGTAGTGTTAAGTGCAGATCGGGAAACTTATTTACAAGTTCCTGTGGTACAATTCTCAAACTCTTCTTTTGACACTGACCTTTGTGACGCAGCAAAGGATCAGCACACTTCTGTTTCAGTTTTAAATGTTCCATGTTTGTACTCTGAAATCACAAAAGCACAAAGAAAATCCTGAAAAGAAAACAATGAACAATTAATGAATTATTAAATAAATTTTTATACATGTATTTAGTAAAAATAAATTAACTTTAACTTGAAGTCAGGAGTCAACTCTGTAAAGTTGACAGTACTTATATACTAGTTGGGCCTTTGGATCAGCGCTACTCCAGTAGATTTGGGGCTGTCGAGGGGTTTAACCCTGGTTGTCTTTTAAAAGACTTTTGGCACAGGTCACAAAAAGGTTTTTGAACTAATAATGTTAAGTTGAACTAAGTCTTCACTGACACTATATCAGAACAGAACTTTTAAATAAATGAACTGACAAAAAAAATCTAAAATTGAAGAATGATGCCAACTTCATTTATTTTTTATACATCGAACTAGTTATCAGCCACTTACAGCTTCTTGGGATTTTGTTGTACATGACTCAAGATATTAATGTAAAAAAATTGAATTTTTTAGGAGAAGGTATTTTTTTTTTATTCAAGGTCAAAGGTCAACTTTTGAAGGGATTTTTTTATTTTTCACAGTAGAGATATTTAACAAGAGACAATAAACAAGGGGCTACTAAAGAGCTTTAAAATGAGACCAAAATCAATGCTCTAGCTTTAATAGTGTTCTAGTTACACCGTTTTGAAAATAGTCATTTAACGCAAAAAAGGTCAAAATGTCACAACTTTGTGACCTTGTATCTCAGTAACCAAAGGTCAGTCAGCTCTAATAATTTTGGAATTTAGGTTTGGCATGTATATCTGCTATTGTGCCAAGTATGAGCAAAATTGAAAGGGGGTGAGTGCAAAAAGTGCCATTTCATGGCTGAGTTGACATGGAATGACCCTAAAGACTTGTTCATAATCCTTATTCCTAGTTATTGTGGTGGTGTCATTTGTATTTCACCATCATTATTAATTATTATTATTAAAAGTAGACATATATATAGGTTGTTGAAACTGTGACTGAGTATAGATAGGTTTGCCACCCTGTCATGTAACTAGCTAGAGAACTGATTATCATTATTATAGGTCACCAGTCACATTATTTCAGAGTTAGGTTTTTGCCAATGCTTGTTTGGCACTTATTATAGGTTAACTCATGTGAGATAGGTTTGCCATAATTGTCAATGTTTGTAGTTATTATTTTTATCTTGGTTATTTATTATTTATGTGCTTTGATTTCATGAGTAAATTGTTTTCCAGTGATCAATTATGAAGTCATGATTCCAGTTAATGTTTGTTGATTAATCGCCTGTTATGTTATGTTATTAGTGTGATTAATGGTGCCTGGTGCATGTAACTAATAATCTTGTGTTGTCTAGGCAACCAGTTGGAATTCAACTCACGTGGTCCAGCTTCATCAGGCTTGGATTGTGGATCCAATCCAGTGGGAGCTACGCAGTCCATCGAGGTTGTTGGCCACTGGGATCTGCCCTGGAATCAGGCTGGTGACCCTAACCCTACTAACTAGCCAGTGTATAAAGAAATTGAAACTCAGGTCATAAGGGGGGGGGGGGGGTCAAGTTTGGAGGGTAGCTAGGCTGGGACAGGGGTTAACATTCTGTGCAAGTCTTTTCCGGTACTTGTCTCCTACTTGCTTTCTATCCTTTCTGCCAAATCTCACTAAGTGTTATTGTTTTCCAGAGGTTTTGTAATTGTGTTCATTGCCAGTCTTTTTGTTATGTTTATACTGTCACGCTGAATAATTGTTTATTTCAGATATAATAAAGAGAAAAACAGTAGTTTACTTCTATTAGGTCTACCTTTGAATTCCAGCCCTTTTGTGGACTGAGTGGTTGGTTCTTCTACACATTGGAGAGTCAGATTTAGACACCTGAACTGGGGGAAGTCCTTTATAGTTAATGTGCGAGTCGGACCTGAATAATCTCCTGGAAATCAACCACTGACAAGAAAGGCATTTGTAGATACCAGAGGAGATTACATCTTTGCCCAGTCTCTTGACTATCCCGAACCCAGAAACGTGAAAAGGTGCTGGGTGGTTCGACAATACAGATACTTGGGGACTACGGCCTACACAGCCACTGCAGTAGTTGATCCCAAATTTTCATCATGAATAAGCCTAAAAAAAATTAATTCTTTTCAGAAAATTGTATAAAAAAATATTTAAAAAAATATTGCTATTTAAAAAATATGATGTATTAGAAATTTTCAACTAACAAAAATATTACAACTTAACCTAACCAATCATCAATATGTGGTGGCCCCCCTGTTAATACGTAAGTAGGTACCAAATTAAATTTTACACATCTTCAAATTTTCTTATAACTTGTTGTATAGCATTGCCTATAGCTACCAAAAAATCTAAAATTTCAAGTTTCAGATTGATTGGACTTGTGGTTCAAAAGTTATGGCCCTTCCAACTTTGGGGGGTTCTCAGGGACCCCCAAATTACAAATTATGTTATCTTAGCCCCTAATTGAGATAGAAGAATGATTCAAATTGCATTTAAAAGGTAATTTGTTAAATATTAACACTTTCGCATTGTGTGCAAGTGCCTGTTTCTTACCCCGTAACCATTCTAGGCTTGCAAGCAGTTTGTTTCGTACTTCATCTTGAAATGATAGGAATTGGTAAAACATGATTTTAGAATTTTTTTTTATCAAATGACGCAAAATGTGTCATTGGAACCTTTATGCAAAAATTTTTTTTGCCGCAATTTGTGTCATTGGAATGCGAAAGTGTTAAATGAGTATAGACATGGATAGCAGTTTAGTTGAGGAGTAAAAAAGTTGACAATTTGTATTATTAAAGGTGGGTTGGTAAATATTTGATTTTACTCCCAGTCTGGTTTTATAATGAGCAAACTTTTCTGGTCAATTTTGAGGTACTTTGCATGAATCTGTCATTGGTTTCCTGTGCAAAGGCGTAGTTTTTGAGATATCGTAATATAAACATATAGGATATGTTCATACTATGAGATCTTGTAAACAACGCATTACCACAGGAAACATGCAAAACACCTCAAAATTAACCAGAAAAGTTAATCTAACCAATCATCAAGGGTGTATAGTTGACCTAGCCGGGCATTCAGTTGACCTAGCTGGGCATTCAATTGACCTAGCTGGGCATTCAATTGACCTAGCCGGGCATTCAATTGACCTAGCCGGGCATTCAGTTGACCTAGCCGGGCATTCAGTTGACCTAGCCGGGCATTCAGTTGACCTAGCCGGGCATTCAGTTGACCTAACTGGGCATTCAGTTGACCTAACTGGGCATTCAGTTGACCTAACTGGGCATTCAGTTGGTTGGTCAATATTTGCAGATGATACAAAATTGGGACAAAATGTAAGATCTTTAACAAGTGCCATGAAAATGCAAAAGGACATTGATAAAGTAGTTGCTTGGGTAGATAGATGGGAGATGAAATTTAATGTGAAAGTAGTTGCTTGGGCAGATAGATGGGAGATGAAATTTAATGTGAAAAAGTGTAAAGTTATGCATGTTGGTCATGACAATCCAGAATTTGAGTATAACATGGATGGAAGTTGGATAAAAAAAAAAAAAAGAGAGAGATTTGGGTGTCATTGTGAATCATGATCTTAAACCTCCAACTCATTGTATTGAAATTAGAAATAAGGCTAATGCTAGATTGAACCTAATGCAGAAACATATAGAATATATGACGCGTTCGGTGGAGAAGGGGCGAACGCCACAAAATTCGAAAAATGAGTTTTTTGTCGTATAATTATCCTTTAAAACCTTTGCTTTACCTATGCAAAAAATTAGATGTTAGTCTGCACTCTTTCACGGTAAAATTTAGGTTTTAATGGATCTCAGAGAAATTCACTCCGCATCATTGCTTCACATTGAACACATCTATCTACTTTCAGGTCACTCGACAATGCCCTGTGATGCTCAATTTGGCCAAATTGAACAAAATATAAAAAATAATTACAGCAATATTATTTACACCAAAAAAGATTATGTTACGGCCATAACTACAGCCGTTTCGCAGCGCTTCCTAGTTGTAGAAATGAAACAGGCTGATTTTCTCGATTTTGACGTCCTAAAAACGTGCATTGTCATTAGGAAATCAACAACTACTAAATTTACAGATGCAAGAAAGTTAATATTTGACTTTCAACACAAAGAAGGCTACATAATATCTACTGCATACCGCACAACCCCAGATAATAGCCATCCCGTCAGACTGCAGAAAGGGAAAAAATTCTACAGTGTCAGTTTATTCAATCTAGCCCAGCAGACACTGCAACCAAAGTATTCCCAATTGCTGCCAATAACTAAGGAAAAAATAAAAGATCTCAAAGAATTATCAGACCTAATGCCTGCAACTGCAGTGAACTATTATACAAGATTGTTAAAGGAACTGGAAGAAACCGAAACAGTTGAAGCAGGTAATGCAACATTCGACGAAGAGGACCAAATAATGGATTACACCAGTTAACATCAGAAGCTATCAATAAATAATATTGTAAAATTTCTTGGCATTTTATTATATCGACATATTACACAACAATATTTTACTCAAATATATGTTCAAATTCATACAACATTTCAATAAACCGGAAAAATACAAAGGTTTAAAGTTTACAAACTTTAACTGCATTTTGTGGCATAATTCGAAAATGTTGCGTTCGCCCCTTCTCCACCGAACGCGTCATATATCACCAGAGATTATAAGTAGGCTCTACACTTCATACATGAGGCCTCTTCTTGAGTATTGCATTCAGTTCAGTAGTCCTTATTTAGAGCAAGACAAAGACAGACTAGAAAAAGTACAAGAGAACCACAAAGATGATACCATGCCTTAGACACCTTAGTTACAAAGAGAGATTGGAGCACCTAAACATGTTTTCCTTAAAGCAGAGAAGGTTACAAGGTGATATGATAGAAGTATATAAAATAATAATGAGTTAGATAATATAGACTTCCACTCTCTTTTTACAAAGGATCACAATGATAGGACAAGAGGCCATAGCCTATTAGCCTTAAGCTTTTTTTTTTTTTGAGCAAAGATGTAAATCACAGTTAGTACAACATAGTTTTTCAAATAGAATAGTAAAATTCTGGAATAGCTTAGATGAAGAAGTGAGTTCCCATACTTTGGAGACTTTTAAGAATAAAGTAGATAAATTAATGATTGAAAGAGGTATTTGGTAATGACGTTTTGCTGGAACTGGTAATGGTGTGGAGAAGAGGTTTGTGAACCCTTCCCACATTATACATGACTCCAGATTTGAAAAAATTTACTGGAGCACAGCTCTGAATTTACTTTTTTTCCCCTTACACCACTAGATAGGTTAATGATAGTAAACTCTTGAATTGACAACATACCAATTACAAATTGCTTTAGCTAAACATAATAATACAATAATGTACAGTTTATAACTCACCTTAAGTTTATTTATTCATTGCAGCAGCAACAGTGGATGATGTTAGACCTTGCATGTAGGCATTTGTTGTGAATTTACCACCATGTATGCTTGGCCACTGATCAATGGCTTTCTGTGTGATCATTACAGCAGATCTAGTGCCTGGAGCTGGACCCTCCTTCACAATTCTGCACAGCTTAGTCAAATGAGATGGCTTAATGGATCCTTTGTGTTCAACAATGTAACCAAGAATGGAGAATGTCCCTTCAGCTGGTGCTTCACTCCAGGCAGTTGATCCATCTTTATCAAAATGCTTTAATATCTCTGATTCCTTTCCACAGCTGTTCTATATATTCTGTCAGCCAATTTATCATTGAGTCTTTTGTAAAACTACTTTCAGATCTGGTTCTGGATGGTCTAGCAACTTCAGCAACCTGGTAGTAATCAGAACGTTTCTTGATGTATTTGTAAACTTCATTTAGGATGTAATCCTCAGCTGTTAGTTTTTCAGAAACTACATCATTTGCATTTCCTCCATTAGCTAATTTGGAAATTGTTTCCATCACTCTTAACATAACAGTTTTCCCTCCTTCTTTATAAAATATATTTTCTACAAATTCTGCACTAACTGTGGTTTTTTGAGCTACTTGCAACATAATCTTTGTTACATAGGAAATCAATACATAGAACTTGGCACTAATTTCTTTCTCTTGTGGATGATCAAAAAAAACACAATTTTCCACAAATCTGTCAAGTTGATCAAATTTGTAATTAACCATGCGAGTATCAGATTTGAGTTTTGGTCTCTTAAAACCAATGATATTGTCAAGAACCATATTGGTATAGTCAAGGCCTGATCTCAGATTTGAAGAGTGATTCTGAATAAAGTCTAAAAGCTCACTTAGTTTACAAATTTTCTTCAATGCATCAACGTGGGCTCTGTTCACAAGATGCATTAAGTCCCATCGAAATTTGAAATTTTCTCCAAACAACTTTTTCATTTCGTTTTTAAATGGCTCGTTGTCCTTACAAAAAGCCCCATCTCCAACCATTCCAGATACCTTGGATTTAATTGCTTCTTCAGATAGTTTCAAGTGATTAGGAGACTTCAACACACAAAAAATTTCATTGGCCAAATAAACTCCTGATTTGCTGCGTACTAAATTTATCCCAGCAAGTTTTACAGTCTTATCTTCTTCACTCATAACTAATACAACTAGCATGCTTAATCCCAAAATTGTTCCAATGTCAGCTGTTATTGTTACTGAAGTTTGTTCTAAGAACCACTTTACAGTTTGTTCTTTAAGTTGATTATCTAATAGCTCACAAATTGTCTCGCATGCATGTGTGCTATGATTCAAATTTCCAACCTCACAACCTGACCTATGTAGTACAGCTAGAAGTACTGGATATAGAGCCCATGCAGTGTTTGTTTTCATTATGTAGTATAAGATGTTGCCACATAAGTCTTCTATGCGTTTAGTAGTGTTCTGAGAAGATGTTTTCATCACTTCATAAACAGCAGCTCTTTGATGATGCTGAAGTTTAATTAAATGTCTCTTCAGGTGGGTTTTCAGATTTCTAAACCATCTCTCTTGATTTTCTCCTTGTTTGCATACATAGGTTAAATCTCTAACATTGAAGTAACCTTTTATGTTAGAATGTTGTCTGAAGCACATGCTTTGGGGTCTGTGCAAGCTATGCAATATAATGTAAACATTTTATCATCAGAAGCATCATCAATATCTTCTTGATTATCATCATCTTCATCCTCAACAGCTATATCTACATCAGGCATATTAGTGTCACTATTTGCAATGTTTTCCATTATATCACTTGGTACTGAAAATGAATCATCAGCATGCCCTAGATCCTTCTTTTCCACCAATTTGAATGTAGATTTGATCAAATCATTGTTCAGGATTTCTTGTATTGATTTACACTTGCTTAAATGGGCTATGGAAATGTCAAATTTGTTGCTTTTTGCTTTATTAGATTTGGATGCAACACTTGAACTTGAAGGCATATTTTGACTTCTCTTTATTAACCACAACAGCTTGGTGAGTTTCTTTTGTTAGGTGCAAAATTGCATTCAATGTCTTCTGGATTTGGGAATTTTCAAATTCCTCTAAAGCAGTTTTGTTAGTCTGATGCGCAGATTCCTCACTTACCTTTTGTTTCTTAGGTGGAGGAGAAGCACTTTCTTCAGTCTGTGAAACATCTAGTGAAAAAGTTTCATTTTCTAGATTAGCAGTTGATGAAGTTGGTTCATTTTTCTGAGGTCTAGCACTAGCACATTTTGTGAACAAACTAAATGACTGCTTTGCCATATCTCTCTGCTGCACTTCATCCTGGTATTTCTTTACTGCAATATCTAAGCTGTGGGCCCAAACTCTGGGACCTCTTGTATTGTAACAAATATTTTTTTGGAATTAAAATGTTCCTCCCAGTTTTGCTTCTTTGAATATTTGTTCTTGCATTGATCACAAAAGTAACCCCTTTTAACACCCTCACTTTTCTCTCCAACTTCATCAATATTAGGATCCATTATTGATTATTGACTACCTGAAAAAATACAAAATAAGTAAAAGTTAGTAAATATAGTATGGTAAAAGTGAGTAAAAGTAAGTAAATATAGTACAATGAAAGTAAGTAAAAGTAAGTGCTTTAAACTTAGTAAAAGTAAGGAAGAGTAAGTAAAAGTAGGTAAGTTAAAGTAAGTAAAAGTAAGTTTAAACTTAACTAAACTTTTCAATTCTAGTCATGGTGGATTACTTAAAACCGCACAAGTAATTATCTGGCCAATTTATCAAACCTGGCTGAGATCAATGGAACATAGTCCAATCCTGATAATTTTATATTAAAAAAATATACGTTTTAATAAAATTTTAATTATCAAAACATTGAAGCTTAACAAAAAATAAAAATAATTGTTAAATATGGAATTACCAACTAAACTTAAAATAACTAAATTTGTAATTTAAAAAAATTGGTTTGTACAAGAACGTATACGCAAAAAAATTGCATAACGTCTAGCGGATGAACAAAACACAAACCCAAATTTACTTTTTCTCATGGTCAAATTTACTGGAGCAATGCTCCCAGGAATCTGGAGTCATGCACACACACACACACACACACACACATATATATAATATATATATTATATATATATATATATATATATATATATAATATTATACACACATTCAACTGCAAAGAACACGCAGTATAAATAACGTAAAGAACGACGCTTGTATAGGAGATATTCCGCGCAAGACGAGAGAGAGAGAACGAAACAAATTAAAAAATGAGGTAACCACCTGGGAATTGAACCCGGGATCTTCCGATTGCCAGTCAGACGCGATACCATTACACCATGGGCCTCACTCTTCCAAATGCCGTAATTCCTCTACATACTCGCAGAAACCAATGCCCCAAGGGGGCACCTTCCGCATGCCGTAACATTATATACATTCAACTGCAAAGAACACGCAGTATAAATAACGTAAAGAACGACGCTTGTATAGGAGATATTCCACGCAAGACGAGAGAGAGAGAACGAAACAAATGAAAAAATGAGGTAACCACCTGGGAATTGAACCCAGGATCTTCCGATTGCCGGTCAGATGCGATACCATTACACCATGGGCCTCACTCTTCCAAATGCTGTAATTCCTCTACATACTCGCAGAAACCAATGCCCCAAGGGGGCACCTCCCGCATGCCGTAACATTATATACATTCAACTGCAAAGAACACGCAGTATAAATAATGTAAAGAACGACGCTTGTATAGGAGATATTCCGTGCAAGACGAGAGAGAGAGAATGAAACAAATGAAAAAATGAGGTAACCACCTGGGAATCGAACCCGGGATCTTCCGATTGCCAGTCAGACACGATACCATTACACCATGGGCCTCACTCTTCCAAATGCCGTAATTCCTCTACATACTCGCAGAAACCAATGCCCCAAGGGGGCACCTCCCGCATGCCATAACATTATATACATTCAACTGCAAAGAACACTCCTATACAAGCGTCGTTCTTTACGTTATTTATACTGCGTGTTCTTTGCAGTTGAATGTATATAATGTTACGGCATGCGGGAGGTGCCCCCTTGGGGCATTGGTTTCTGCGAGTATGTAGAGGAGTTACGGCATTTGGAAGAGTGAGGCCCATGGTGTAATGGTATCGCGTCTGACTGGCAATCGGAAGATCCCGGGTTCGATTCCCAGGTGGTTACCTCATTTTTTCATTTGTTTCATTCTCTCTCGTCTTGCACGGAATATCTCCTATACAAGCGTTGTTCTTTACATTATTTATACTGCGTGTTCTTTGCAGTTGAATGTATATAATGTTACGGCATGCGGGAGGTGCCCCCTTGGGGCATTGGTTTCTGGGAGTATGTAGAGGAATTACGGCATTTGGAAGAGTGAGGCCCATGGTGTAATGGTATCGCGTCTGACCAGCAATCAGAAGATCCCGGGTTCGATTCCCAGGTGGTTTCCTCATTTTTTCATTTGTTTCATTCTCTCTCTCTCTCGTCTTGCGTGGAATATCTCCTATACAAGCGTCATTCTTTACGATATATATATATATATAGTTTATTTTTTATTTGGGTAAATCTCATCACCTACACAGTGATGGGATGTAGGGAGGCAGCATCTTGGGTTAGGGGATACTCTCTGTCTTTATACCCGTCTTTATACCTACTCCTTTTATCTTAATTGTAGAGCTTGTATTATATTATTCAGGTTATAGCTATATCGATCCATGTAAAACTTCTTGTTATGAGATAACCATATGATGTCTACAATTAGTACAGTAGTGGTATTGATGAATGATCCACAAGATCCAAAGTTTTGAAGTTAATGTACAGCTAGTAGATGTGTGACATCTGCAATTTGCAGAGATCAATTGGATCTTAATTTTGCATGTAACTGTCCACTATAAAATTTTTACCATGTTATCTAACTGGGTATTCAGTTAACCTAACTGGTTAATATTGGTTATTTCACCTAGATATCTTATGATCTTTTTGTATTAGGCACTCGCTGTCACATTTTGGGCAAGTTAAGGATGAGAGAATAATGCCATAATTGATAAAAACATCCAATGCTTTGTCTTCATCTAGGGCACATGACAAATCAAGTTCTCAAAGTCAAAACCACCTTAGTGGCATGTCATAATTCTATCACCCCCCCCCCCCCCCCCCCCCCCACCTCAATGGATTTTTAAAAAATTCTTGTATCAGATTAAGCCCAAACTCTATCTGTATAAGTGGTGGCATTTAAGAAATTGCTGTGTATTTAGTATAGACTATTTTGAGATTTGAATAGTGATAACTTCACTGAAAAAAAATATATTTTCATTTTCATAATGATTTGTCACCTGCATTTAATTTAATTTTTTTTCCTGAAAAGTATGCTGCCTTATATGGTATGTAACTACCCGTACTTATTTAATTGTAAATTTGTTTCAAGAATGAAACAATTGAATTATTAACAACTGCATTTTATTTTTGTTCTAAAATGTATACAGAGTACAGCACACAGGTTCAACAAACTCATTAAACACCATATAATAATTATCAAATTTCTCAACTGAAGCCTGTGAACTGTGACTAAGTACTAGAAAGAATATACACACACACACACTTAAACTTGTATGACAGTAACTTAGAAGTACGGGGCTCCAATAAACCTTAGCCAATGGCCTAAACCATTAGAGGTACAGTAAAACTAAACATACCTTACAAAAGAGAATTTAATCCTGCATTTAATGAGAAACAATTAAAACTTGGTGTTCCTGCCATTGGCTTCCAAGGCAGCCTGAATTCGCTTTGGGTAGCTTGCCAAAAGTGACGTGAATAGATCTTGATTGTTACGCAAATTTGTTAAAACAGTTTCAATGTGTTGCGTCATTGTATCCTTCGAAAATCGATTTGCTGCAGGTTCTTGAAACAAGAGACATTCAACCTCATCCTTTATAACTGATCCAATGTGTTCACAGATGTTCAGGTCAGGAGAATTTCCGGGCCATTCTTCATTTCCAAAGAAATCGATCTCGTGGTTCTGCAACAACTGTTGAATGGCTAAGGTTTTTTGGAACCCCTTACATTGTGGTGAATTCATTAAATGTTAGAAATAAATTTTATGTATATGCAGTATTTTATTGATATGATGATTTAACTCACCTGTCTAAATTTTGAAGTGTTCCTTGAGGGTATTTGCTGCTTTTCTTTGTTCCACATTTGTCAGAATGTAGGTTCTTCGAGTTTTTGTTGTTGGTTCGACCTTAGTTAAAACATCACATTGGTTCATTATTAGTATGTCTGGAGGTTGAGGGTAAACAAAAGATGGGTTAGGTCCATGTGGATGTAGAAAGCTCACTTTGACCTCTCCATCATGTTGGCTTTCTGTATTTAGAATTACTGCTAACCACCAATATCCATCATATACAACAGTGACATAACTATTATATCCCTTGATGTTCAGCTTATCTCTTACTTCAAAAGATAAAGTTTCTATTCTTGAAATTGGCAAGGAAGAGTATTCTCTCACTTCTAGGGTGGTTTGAGAAATTGGCTTGAAGTAATGGAGTTTCTGAGTACCAGCAATTGTTTTACATTGTGAAAATCTCTCATCCAGAATTCTTTTCTCATCCTCATATTCTTTTACATTTGTATATTGACACTTTGTTTGGGATCATTTCAATGGCAAATTGGTAAAGCTGTAATGGGGCAAGAATATGGTCATCATATGGGCACTGCAGACTTGCTTTGTGGGCTAATCATTTTACAGTGCCTCCAACACCATCACAAGGACGTTTTCCATAGCTAGTAGCAAAAAAGTGCCATTCAGCCTCAATATTAAAATCTTTCTTATGATGACAAAGATTAATAAAATTTTTCCTATTTTTATACTGTCCAGCACATCTATCAGAGAAATATATAATTTTACTGGGATTGGTGATGTTCTCTTTGATATAGTTTATTAAGTATTTTTGAAACAGCTGTACTGCTACTGTGTTATGAACATTGCATTCTGAAATGATCACACAACTTTTGTGTGCAATGTTATCCCTTGTTCCATCCATGTAATACATCACAAAGGCAGTGGTGGCTCGTGACTTGAAACAGTTGTGTGCTACAACAAAATTATATATAATATATATATATATATATATATATAAACAACTGATAAATTATAAAATAGAACTAATTCATCGTGAATTATAGTAAATGTTCTGCGCAACTAACGGTAGATAGATAGATATTGTACTTACTTATTTACGAAAAATGAAATTCATGTGACCCTCTTTCTTACTGCAGAACTTGTCAATCACCTTGGTGTTAAAAGCCTCAATGTTTGAAATAAACTTTTTTTTCTATGGAGAGCATTGCCAGAGCATTAAGAAGATCCTGGGACATAGTATTTCTTATGAAAGTTTTTATTCTTTTTAGAGAGGAGAAACATCTTTCGGGTTCTGCTGTTGTCATTGGTGTGGTGATGACAATTTTAAGAAGTTTTGTTACTTCAGAGAATGTACTCTGTAAATTGTTTTTGAATATGTTTCAAAAGTGGAACTGCACCATCAATTTTTCTGAAATTGGTTCCTTCATATAAAATGCTAAGCACTGTTTTCAGTCTCCTTTTCTCCAGCATTCTATAACTTTGAACTGCAATTTCAAGTTCATTTTCCGGAAAATGTTTTGCAAATTCTTGACAGTTAACAGAATTCAACAATGTTGCTGCCTCTAGATGATCCAAGGATTGAAAATGATGATGAGCCTCCTGTACAATTCAATCTGATCACATACTTCTTTGGCATCGGTGCTTTGGCACGACTGTTTGGGTTGTTTATTGCCAGATGACACGCATGTAGTCGCAATTTCACTGTCAATGATGTCTATTGAATCTCTCACTTCATTGATTGCCAAAATAAAATGGGATATGGCACTTTTTATTTTTAAAGCATCAGACAATCTTGCTTGTAATTGGCTATACAAAATGTCTACATGTGGCATTATTCTGTGAGAAAATGAAAGCCAGAAAAGGAATTGTGCATCTTCCAAATAATGATGGAGTCCACGAGCTTCTTGTACAACAGCAGCAGCAGCAGCAGTAGCAGCAGTAACTTGAACTGTCCTGGTGGATAATGACGTCTGCAAATCTAACAAACACTCAACCAAACTGTCCTTGTGTTCATACACCACACTGACGGTTCTCGATTTAAAGTTCCACCTGGTTGCAGAACCATTGGGAATCCTTCGTGCCACAACTGCATCTAGTGCAGACAACCGTTGTGGTGACCTTGAAAAGAAAGCAGGAAAAGCTGACAGGCAACAGAAGAATACCTTAGCTGCATGATTTTGCAAAGCAGCTTTTTCCATTACTAAATTTAATTGATGGGCATAACAGTGGATGTATTGTGTAGTGGGAAAAATAGCTTTTATTTTTGCTTGAACTCCACCTCTTTTGCCACTCATTACAGCTGCACCATTGTAAGTCTGAGCAATTATTTTGTTAGGTTGATCTTTAAAAATCTCATTTATTGTATTCAAAATACAAATAGAAATTGTGTCTGCACTTTGACCTTCCGGGTTGAAAAATCCCCAAAATCTTTCAGTAGGCATGCCATAGATTACATAATGAAATACTATTACCAACTGTGAATGTTCAGAAATGTCTGTAGTTTCATCTGCCATTAAAGCGACAAAATCAGCCTCTCTCATTTCTTTGATTATTTTTTCATGGCAAACTTCTGACATACAATCTAGCAGTTCATTCTGGATGATTTTAGAAGTTCCCTTGAAAACATGATTCGATTCTGTGTTCTTTTACCGCACTATCTAAACTACTAACAAAATCAACGAGTCCCAAGAAAATACCCGGATTTTCAGATGTTTCACTCTCATCATGTCTTCTTAAGGCAAGTTCAAAGGCACTGCAAAACTTAATGCAATCGATTACCTTTGATAATATATATATGTTCTTTTCTACATCTTGATTGTGTTTTTTGATGGCATCATGGTAGGCCAGACTTAACTGTGTTGCAATATTCACACTACTGAGAACACTAAGATCCAACACATTGTTTATATGTTTCTTGTTTTTATTATGCTTTCTAATCAGTGCTTTAAGATGGCCAAGATCTTTCACTCCCATGTTACTGAATGAATCACTTACCAAAAAGAAGGCATGGAAAGCAGAAAAGAGCATCCTGAACATCACAACCACAAATCCAACTATAATCATCATAAATCTTTGTGAAATTGTCTTAAATATTCTCAATTGTTGCTTCCCTTGGCTTTCTGGTATAAATTTAAATCAGGAGTTGGCCTACCTAAATGTTTTATTTGAGCTTTTTCATTTAATGTTCTAGATGAAAAAGGTACTTTTAATAAATTGTCCACTGAATTCATATTTGTATAAAAATTAATAATTTATATACAACACTTGAGTAAACAAAAACACACACACACACACACACACACACACACACATAAAAAGTTTAAAAATCAAACGCAATCAATCAAGCATCCATCACATTGACAAGTGCTGCAGCGACTGGTAGCACATTCACGCCTTATCCGAAACTGGACTTGAAAGACACGTTTGCACATGCGCTTTGTCTGATTTCACTTGGTTTGGGTGCTATACTGATGACAGCACATAAGTACAAAAATAGAAATGCAGGGAATGCGCAGTTAATTCATTTTTTCATAAATCGGAAAACAATTTAGATCAAATTGGAAATTACAGAAGATATTATAAGTAATTTTATTGATATATTATTTAGCTATTTACGTATTTTAAAAACTGATGTGCTGTAGCATGTAAGCACATAATGAGCGGCTGCCACTGCACAAAGGGATATATGGTAGCCATCAAATTATTCCAGTGAAAGCTTTGCACTTCATCTTGCATTACAAAGGAATAGTTTTCTGCAAAGTCACCAATGACTAAAATTTCACCTTGTTTAAGAGATTCCTTTAAGGTGCAATAGTGAGAAGATTGCATTTTAGCGATAAAATCATGCTGTTGGTACAATTTCGATGTTGATGCGAAAGTTTTGATGAATTCATGAACATTCAATTGCATTGATTCGAGAGTTGAACAGTCAGTGGTTGTCCATTTCTTAAACTCAACGAAATCTATTTGATGATCATCAAGTACCTTTTGAATGATACATCTAATTTCTATGAAATCTCCACAGTTTTGGCAAGCACCTAGATGACAAGGTGCATTTGGTGGAGAACATTGGATCCAATTTATCCAATCCCTTGGATGATCAATTTTGTAGTCTGTATCGTCGAATAATTTGTTGAATCTAGCCCCAACATTCATCAATTTCATATTCTGATGAATGGTATAAACGCTACCCCGACTTATGAGCACTGACAAATGAGTGCCAAGACAATTAAGTGCAAGACAAATGAGCACAAGACAATGGAGCGCAAAACAATAACATAACCTAACCTAACTACATTATTTTTAACATCCTTAATAAATATTTGTTCAAGCTTATTTTGTTTTTTATCCAGTTTTTATTTGCTTGCTCTCACTCAATTGTTTTGCGCTCTTTTGTTTTTGCGCAAAACAATAACCTAACCTTTTATCCAGTTTTTATTTGCTTGCTCTCGCTCAATTGTTTTGCGCTCTTTTGTTTTTATGCAAAACAATAACCTAACCTTTTATCCAGTTTTTATTTGCTTGCTCTCGCTCAATTGTTTTGCGCTCTTTTGTCTTGCCACTCATTTGTCGGCGCTCATTTGTCCTGCGCCCAATTGTCGTGTCATGGGTATAAACACACACTGAATATGTTCCTGCAGAACCTGCCAACACACAGTTTCGGTCGAAGTTCAGCAAATTTACTGAAGCCTACTTTAGCAGCAGGATTCCTTTCTTTGAACAGTTGGTAAGCTTCTTTCAAGTTGCACAGGATTAATTGTTTTTGGAAATGTTTCCATTTTCCATCAACAACTAAGCTTATGCAATCTTTCTACCTGGCATAATTCTACTAACTACTTCAGAAAGATAGAAGGAAATGATGATGTCAGTCACATTCTGTTCTAATCTTTTCCCAAGCTTTGGGTTAGGGTCAGACATAATGGCCTCCTCTTCAAATATCTTTCTAGCCACAGATGCCATATATATAGTTGTGTCAAATTTAGTGGCAATTTTTCGCAGGCTCCAGCTACTTGGTAATACAGTGAGTATTTTGATTTTTTCACTCCTTAAAGATACTGATTTAAACTTCTCTTTAAGTTGATCCATGATTTCATCAAAATAATTTTCTTTTGATTGAACTGAACTTGTGCTTGGTTCTTCTAAACTAATGGGTGAGCCTTTTAAATGTTCAAATTTTGCTTTCACACTGGATGTTAATCTGCTGATCTTTTGTGCATATGATTTTCTTGATTGCAGTTTGTCAACTTTTAGTGGGGATTCACCCACTGCTTGCAATGATTCATTGAGAAAACATGTTTCATGTTCTTTTGATTCAGCTGGTGATTCATCTGTGGACATCTCAATTTCAGATTGCGATGATGTAGGATCATCGTTAGTTGATAAGGTTTCAGCAGTCACCTTATTATTCACCATTTGCTCTAATTTCTCTCAGCATTGTTTGCAGAGTCTGTGGTCTTTGGAAAGATTCATAGATTGTCTCCAATTTAATTCTGAAAAAGGTACAATACATAGATCCTTCATTCTTCTACTTCCCTTGTGACATTCCAGTGGATTGGCACATTTCAATTTCAACTTTTGGCAATCAAATCCATGATTGGCCTCCATTATGAGCCAATAAAATGAATATACAGTAGACTCGCAACTTATGTGGGGGTTACGTTCCTGGGACCCCGCATAAGGGCAAAAACCACGTAAAGTCAGAAACCAAAAAAAATCCCTTAAATCGCCCTTAAATTACTATATAATTTAGGCCAGGCTGAAACTCAAGATAGAATTAATCAGTCATTAACAGTTGGCTTTTGATATAAAAATAAGATTCCTGAAAAAAATAATTGGTGGCCACCAACGTGTTTCTGGCCACCCCCGTTTTTGTAAAAACATCTAATGCCGCACTAGCAAAATCAGGAAAATGGCAATATCTCTTCTTCTGAACATGCTAGAGAGATGGTTTGCATACCAAAAGATGCAGAATTTTATTTAGAACAAATTATTAAGAGTGGTATTTTTTCATAAAACCTTTAGTGTTTGAGTTATTTTAGAAAAACTAATTTTTGGGGCCCATAGACCCCCTTTCGACGGACCTTAGTGACAAAAGAAATTCTAAAATAAGCATGATTTGGCTTTTTGATTACTAACATTGCCCTAAAAGGATGTTGACATAGACATAGTGATCACATGATATGACTTTTCCTTATCTTGCATCCATTATGCTTGATTAAAGAATAGAGGGTGGGGCTGCTTCATGAACTTTTTTTAAACGTAATAAATTGAAAAAAAAATTTTCAGGTGCCTTTGTTATAAGTTTCCAACTGCAATTTGTCATTGAATTCAACATTTGCAATATAAAGTATGACTTCTACAAGGAAAACAGTTGCTAAAGTACTTGGTGATGTACGTTTTATGCCAGCAGAACAGTTTCCTTTAGGGAAATTGCCTACGTTGAAGCAAGTTATTGAAAGGTGTTTGTATTTTGGAGACTATAAAACAGATGCTGTACTGAGAGCTACTTCTGAGGAATTGCATAAATTGTGGGTCAGATATAATGTTTATCCAATATCAGTAAATGCCATACAGAGCCGACTGAAAACCCAAATAAAGGAATTCAACTGCCTTTTGAAGTATGACAAAAAGAAAAGGGGACCTAAATATCATCAAGATCTGGATGATTTTCTGAAAACTGTAAACGTTTTATTTGACATATATCAACATGATCACAAACCGTTGGCAGATACAGAGAAAAAGCACTTACTAAAAATGACTGAATCTGATTACCAGTTTTATGAGGTAGGTCTGTTGATTGAATTTCAAGTTGTAAATTATTAATTAATATTAATTAATTATTAATTAATATTAATTAATTATCAATTATTAATTAATATTAATTAATTATCAATTATTAATATTATTAATTATTATTAATTTGCTACAATTTTTAAAGTGCATTTAATAAGTTAGTAATATCAATAATACACTATTAATGATGTTAATAAGTAATATTTTAGTATTTTCTCATTTTTGTAAGAATTTCAATTTACATATAGAGACTCATAGATAAAAGATACATTATAGTGTAATGAAATATAATCACTTTGTAGGACCAGAAAACAACTAGGCATGGTTACTGTACCCTGAAAGAAGTCCCAGAAACAGCCACTGACTTAAAATTCAAATCACAGGTTATTCAATCTCAAAAAGCAAAAGAATCAGTTCTTCATCCTCCTGAACCTCTGGACATTCCTGAGTTGACAGATAGCGACAGTTGTAATGATTCATTTGATGCAGACTATGTTCCAGAAGTCTCAACATTACAGAACAGAACTAGATTACTCTCATTAGCTGAAGCATGTGACAGGTATAGTACTGAAAGATAAATCTTTTAATACAGCTTAAAGTGAAATCATTGTGACTAAGAGATTAAGATTACCAATAAATTATTCATTGACAATAGATATGTAAATCTACTTTAAATATCCTAACAGATATCAAGTAAGTGATAGAGCAGGAGCGGCTATTGGTTCTGCTACATTGGTGGACTTTGGAGTAATCACCCCAGATAACATACAAAATGTTATTGATAAGTATGTTTTTAATCACTCTAGATATTACATTTCTTAGCTTCTGCTATAAGTTCTAAATCACCAGATTTACTATTATTTTAATTAGTGTCAAAATTTCTATTTTGTATTTATATTAATTAGTTTCAAACAGGACACTGACATTTGTATTTTGTATATTTGTATAATACTAATGCAGTAATGCATGGCCAATATTTTTGAAATACTTTTCAGAAACAAGTTGAGAAGGGAGAGAGCTAAATTGAGAGCTGAAAGGAAGAAGGAAGAAGTGATATTTGAAAAAGTGACTGGCATTGGCTTTGATGGTAGAAAGGATGCTACACTTGCTGTTAACAAAGTAAATGAAAAGTATTATACATCCACAATCCTAGAGGAACATTGTCATTACTGGAGAGCCAGGTAAATGGAAATGATTGTCATACAGTTATAGGCGTTATGCTGTTATATTACTGTACTATAAAGTAATATGGAAAATTTGGGAGTACCGAAATGGAAGACCCACCTAATCTTGGATAAGCCATATTGACATTAAAATAAATAATAATAATAAAAAAAACTCAGAAGGAGAACATGAATCTTGCTGAGAAAAATTAAAAACACCAAACGAAAAACAAATATGGGATGAAAAGAAAAAAAGATCCCATGGCTAGAAATAGCAACACGGTTTTAAGAAGAAGAAGAAAAGAAAAAGATCGGGATAAGCTGAATAAGCATAAGCTGATTAAGCATAACAACAGCGACGGAAAAGCCGGAAAAAATGTTTTAGTGGTGTCAAGAGATAAATTCATAACAGTTTCAAGGTAAAGAAGTTCATAAATTTCCCTTCGGTTATTAAATTTAGGTTAAATAGCTGACATTTCAGCTGTAATTGTTTAACAAAAGTGTATGGAAGTCCTGTTTATGGACAAATATAGTTAGGCTAGTTCATCTTTGGCCTAGGTTCTTCCATCTCCAACGTAGCCTAGGTTGTGTTTTAGGCTAATCTGGTTGGAGCAGGACCTATAATTTTCCATATATAATGGTGGCCGTGTGGGGAAGGGTTATTTGCTGTGAAAACCTTAACCTTGAATAAAATAAAATAAAATAAATTAAAATAAAAAATAATAAAATACGCCTTATCAAAACATTTTGACATCTGAACAGAATTTATTCCATGTTTGGCTTTTTCAAATACTTACTACATATAAATAATAATAAAGAAGAAGCCCTAACTAAAAATAAAAATAAGAAATAATTCAAATGCTTCAAAACTTATCATTTGGGTCATAAATGTGGTAAAATTCTAGAATAAGGGTAATCAGAAGCCTAGCCTATTTAACCAAAATAAAGCTTATTTATAGAGTTGAAAGGGTTTAGGATTTGGGGACTTAATTTTGGAAAAAAAAATAAAAAAAATAAAGTATGGCTGAATGTGAAGCAATTGAGGCAAACGATTAAATCATTAAAAAGGAAGAGATCAGCAAGGAAGGGAGTCATTACCAGGCTTTTAACTACCTTTAATAGCAAAGAAAATCCAAATAAAAGGGATTATGATACTATTGGTTGGGTGGTTTAAATAGAATTAAACAGGAAATAATAAATTATAGATGAGGAAATTGTTACAGAAACTGATGCGTTAAATGTTGGTGAAGAGAGATATACAGCACTTTTGTGTGAACAAGAACAGAATATTTTTGAAATAGATTCTCACATAAATGAATTATATGCTGCTTTAGATAATCTACAAATACTTTAGAGGCTACAAATCAAAGTTTGATTGAGGCCTTCAGAAATGTATCCATTTCTAATGATGACAATAAACAACTAAAAGCCAAGTTACCAACATTACAAGTACCAATATTTGAGGGTGATCGAACAAAATTCCAGTTCTTTCTAGAAAAATTTGATAGTTTAATTGGCAACAAAGATTATATATCTGATGTTGACAAATTCAGTTATCTCCTTAATTATTTAAAGGGCCCAGCCCTAAAACTGGTTGATGCCTTACGGCAAATGGCAGTTCATATAAAATAGCTCTCAAATTACTAGAAAGAAATTTCCTAAATAAAAAAGAAATAGTAAATGATTGCAATAAAATTAAAAATATAAAACCAGCCAAGGATAACCATCAGGATCTGTACAATTTCTATTGTGAAATTGAATGCATGTTAGGTCATCTACAAAATAATGATATAGATCTAGAGAAATCAGCATGGTTTATCCAAGCCATAATATTTGATTGTTTACCTACCCAAATTAGGGATATTTTCCAAAGAATAACGGGAAATACATACCCTACCCTTGATGAAATAAGGAATGAATTTCCAAATGTTTTGTCAATGTACAAATCTTCAAAGATTGATTCACAAACAAAGATTGATTCACAAACAAAGATTGATTCACAAACAAAGATTGATTCACAAACAAAGATTGATTCACAAACAAAGATTGATTCACAAACAAAGATTGATTCACAAACAAAGATTGATTCACAAACAAAACCACAACCACAACAAAAAGACAAATCAGAACAAAAAGTGATAGGTCTAACTCCTACACTATGAAATTTTAATGTTACGACAGAATTTGTACGTAAGTGTAAATTTTGTTTGGCTGATGATCACTATAGCACCGATGTACTAAATATGTAGACTTAGAATCCCGGATAATAGGTGTTTCTCAGTTAAACCTTTTGTACTAAATGCACAGGTGCAGGACATACTAACAAAGACTGCAAAACAAAAATAAGATTCAAATGTGTTAATTGTGGAAGTATAAATCATGTCTCTTGTCTTGTGATTCATTTAAAAATTCAAATAAACAAAACCTAAAGAAAAATGAAAAAAATTTAATGACATATATCAATAAATAATGTCAATAAAAATTCTAGTGTACTCCTACCTACAATAACCTTGGATTTAAAAAATAAGAAGGTGGGACAACTCCTATAAGATGTCTAATAGATTCTTGTTCCCAACAAACATTTGTAGATCAATCATTAGTTAATCAATTAGGCCTACAAACTCATAAAAATGAACAAGAATGTATAACATCATTTGTCAAAGAAAATGAACAGAAAGAAAAATATAATAGTCAATTTAGATCTGGATATACCCACAGAGAATAAAAACACAAACATAGAAGTAGTAGTCATTGAACAAGTTGGTCAACAAAAATTTAAAATACCAAATTTAAAAGAAGTAATACAACACTTAAAAAGCAATATAAATTGCAGATAGAAATTTAAATGATGATATAATAGATAATGTTCAAAAGTTAATTGGAGCTGATTATATTCACTTAATTCAGAAGGGCATAGTCAGAATAGGAGATGGGATTGCTCTAGATACTCACTGGGGTATAGCTCCACTGGGACACATAGATAATTATAAAATAACAATGAAAAATAAAAATATATGACTAACAAACTTGCCCTATTATGACAAGGTCTTACACAACTCAAATAATGACATAAATACTGAAATATTAATAAATCATTAACAACTGAAGAATTAGATAAAGGTGTACAACAGCTCTGGTTTTAGAGTCAGTGGGGTGCAAGATGGTGATCATACAGATGAAAATCAATTAATGGCTGAAAATTTTGAAAACACCATCATGTATGAAAATGGCCATTATTCAATTGAACTACTTGGAAGATCAATAGTCCAAAATTAAATGATAATCTAAAGGTAGCTAAAGGTCATCTCTATAATTTGATGAGAAGATTAAAAAATGATAAGAGAATTAAAATGTATGATGATGTTTTCAAGGACCAGTTAGAAAAAGGCTTCATTGAAGAAGTTAAAGATCACCCCTTTAAAAAAGACAACTGCCATTATCTTACTCACACAGGAGTCTATAGAAAGGATGCACCCACAACAAAACTTAGAGTTGTGTATAACTGTAGTCTTAAAGATGGCAATAAGCATAGCTTGAATGACTGTCTCATAGAGGGGCCTAATCTTATTTCAGACCTTGTAAAAATCCTTCTAAGATTTAGATTAGATGACTATGCAGTTCAAAGTGATATAAGCAAAGCTTTTTTGAGAATTCATCTGAAAAATAACTATGACAAAGATCAACTAAGATTCTTGTGGTTTAATGATCCAAATGACTTAAATAAAGGGTTTAAAACATTTAAATTTAATGTGGTTTTGTTTGGAGCAAATGCAAGTCCTAGTTTACTGGCTTTAACCATCAAACATCACTTAAATTTGTATGATGAAAATGATTTAACTGTTCAGTTCTTGAAAGATCACTTCTATGTAGATAACCTTGTAGGATCAACCAAAACAGAGTCGAATTAAATGAAGTTTACATAAAAGCAGATAAAATAATGAAAGAAGGTAATTTTGAATTAAGAGAGTGGATCACAAATAATGAGAGACTAAATCAAAAAATAAAATCAGAAGACAAAGGATTAACAGAACCAACAAACAGGGTGAAAACATTAGGCATGATCTGGGATTTGAACTCAGATTCTAAAGTTCATGATTCACTCTGCACAAAAGGCTACACCTTAGATACAACAGCTAACACAAAAAGAAAGATCTTATCCGAAAGTTCAAAAATATTTGATCCTATGGGTTTACTCCTTCCTTCTACTATCAGATCAAGGGTTCTTTTACAAGAATTTTGGAAACAGAAAGTAGACTGGGATGATCCTATAACCAATAAACAAGAAGATAGCTGGAAAAGGTTAGCTAAAGATCTCAATAAATTACAAAACATAAATATTCCCAGAGTTTGTGGACACAGAGATACACCTCAAACCTTGCATGTATTTGGTGATGCCAGTGAAAAGGTGTATGGCTGTTGTGCTTACCTTGTAGGTGAGGATGGCAGCCATTTGATCTATGCCAAGGGGAAAGTAACACCCTTAAAACAAAAGAAAACTATTCCTTAGCTTGAACTACTTGCGGGTTATCTAGCTGTAAAAATAACAGTATTTCTCCATGAAGTCTATTATGATGTAAACATCACAACTACATATATTTGGCTTGATAGTCAAATCTGCTTGGCATGGATCAACTCTGATGAGTTAAACTCAAAAAACATCTTTGTCCGTAACAGATTAAGAGACATTAAAGAAGCTAGACAAAATTTGGACATAACCTTCAGATACATTCCAACAAAACAAAATCCTGCAGACTTTCTCACAAGAGGATTATCCTGTAAATTACTAAAATCCAACAAAAATTGGTTTCATGGACCTGAATTCATTCAGGATGAAACAATGTGGCCAGCAGAACAAATCAATGTAAAACTTAACATGATAACCACAAATAAAGTTGAGCCACTATTAGATAATAACAGTTATTCTGACTTTGGCAAACTTGTGAGGGTAACATCTTACTGTCTCAGATTCATTCACAACTGTTTAAAGAAAATAAATAAACAAAGAAATAATGATAATGAAATGTATACAAGTCTTGCTACCAAATATTGGATTAACCACATACAACAAACAGAATACAAAAATGAAATAGATTTTTTAACAATTGGTAAACAAATGAACAAAGTACCCTCTGTGGTAATAAACTTGAATCTTTACATTGACAAAGATGGCTTATTAAGATGTAAGGTAGATTAAACAAATCACAAATCACATATAACAGTAAACAACCCCTTCTTCTTCCTAGGTTCCATCACATTACAACCCTAATTATTAGAGAGAAACACAATGAACTTTATCACATGGGCATTCCACAAACATTAAATGCCATTAGAAAGTTGTATTGGATACCCAAAGGCAGAATGACTGTAAAGACAGTTTTGAATAACTGTGTCACCTGCAAAAGGATTCATTCCAGATCTTTCAGGAAGACCAATCCTCCTGATTTGCCAACAGAGAGAGTCACCTTTAATAGGCCTTTTGAAACAGTTGGCATAGACTATACAGGAAGTTTGACTGTTGGTCTGGGAACAACAGAACAAAAAATGTACATCATACTTTACACATGTTCATCTTCTAGAGCAGTCAGCTTAGACGTAGTGAGTGATCTCTCCGCAGAATCATTTGTCAATAGCTTTAGAAGATTTTGTGCTAAGCATTCTGTACCCAAAATTGTTTGGACAGATAATGCAACCTATTTCAAGGCTGGTGAAAACCAAATAAATGACATATTACAAAATTCACATACCATAACATATCTACAAAATAACAAAATAAAATGGAAATACATCCCTGTTGCATCACCATGGTATGGAGCAATCTGGGAAAGGAATATCCAAACAATAAAGAATTGCCTAAAGAAATCAATAGGTAAAAAACAAATTGAATTCTTTGAACTTCTCACTCTCATTAGTGAAATTGAGAATGTTGTCAATAACAGACCTCTTACTTATGTAGGGATAATATTAATGATGTAGAGCCTCTCACCCCAAATCATTTGATTAAGGGAGAAGTCATTAACCTTCTACCTGATTACAATATCTCCTTGGATGATCCACCTTGGAGTGATAATAATCATGATTTGCAAAATAGATTATCACAAATAACAAATATAAAAACAAAATTTAAAAAGCAATGGAGTGATGAATACCTTGTTGGGTTGAGAGAAAGACATAAATATATACAAAACAAAGACTGGGTTAATAAAATTAGGGTAGGAGATGTAGTTCTAATTAGACAAAATACACCAAGACAGTGTTGGCCATTATGTAGAGTTTTAGAACTAAAAACTGGGGAAGATGGATTAACCAGGGTTGTAAAACTTAAAACTGCTTCAGGTGAAACTATAAGAGATGTATCACTCTTATACCCCCTAGAAGTAGGACCAACTACTGTTAACAAAAATGATCAAGATGATGAATCTATAATAGATTCTGATGATGATCAAAATTTGACCCAAACTATACCAAACCTAACCTGTTCAATAAATGATGTAACTAGTCCTACTACTACAATAACCTATACCACAAATAGTAGACCACAACGTTCAACTGCTCTACGAGCTAGGCAGATGTTACAACAAAAGATAAGGGCTGGAGTATTGTAATATTTCCTATGGAAAATAAACTAAAATGCAACACCCTTTCATTTTGAAAAGGGTGAGGACTTTATAAAATGCTACACTTTTTATATTAAAAAGTGAGGAAAAACAAAAATGGAATAACAAATAAAACATAAAATATAGGTAATCTAAGATGGGTTAACAAATATTAAAGAAAAAATTGGGTTTCACATGCAATTTTTCCTTTCTGGCTGGCCCCAATGTATGGAAAATTTGGGAGTACCGAAATGGAAGACCCACCTAATCTTGGATAAGCCATATTGACATTAAAATAAATAATAATAATAAAAAATAACTCAGAAGGAGAACATGAACTCTTGCTGAGAAAAATTAAATAAACACCAACGAAAAAACAAATATGGGATGAAAAGAAAAAAGATCCCATGGCTAGAAATAGCAACACGGTTTTAAGAAGAAGAAGAAGAAAAAGATCGGGATAAGCAGAATAAGAGGGTGAGAAGCTGAATAAGCATAAGCTGATTAAGCATAACAACAGCGACGGAAAAAGCCGGAATAAAAATGTTTTAGTGGTGTCAAGAGATAAAATTCATAACAGTTTCAAGGTAAGAAGTTCATAAATTTCCCTTCGGTTATTAAATTTAGGTTAAATAAGCTGACATTTCAGCTGTAATTGTTTAACAAAAGTGTATGGAAGTCCTGTTTATGGACAAATAGTTAGGCTAGTTCATCTTTGGCCTAGGTCTTCCATCTCCAACGTAGCCTAGGTTGTGTTTAGGCTAATCTGGTTGGAGCAGGACCTATTTTTTCCTTAGTAATATTTCAATTACTTAGTTTTTTCTTTTTAAGTGACAACTGTCCAGTTAACTTTATTCCTTCCTTTTTCATTTTTATTTAATTGTAAAATTAATTACATTTATTTTCAGATGATTTCTACCTCGACCATTTTACCCCGGAGAGTGGCAAAGGCATTGACATTGCTCATGGCATTTATAAGATCATTAAAGGGACAGAACTTGAGGCCAAATTAAACTTAGTTAAAGCAGATGGGACAAATACTAACACAGGACATATGCATGGGTCAATCAGATATTTGGAAATGTTTTTAGGGCAACCTCTTCAGTGGGATATTTGTCTTCTGCATCTAAATGAATTGCCACTTAGACACATCTTCATAACTTTAGATGGGACAACAAAAAGTCCAGACAAATTTTCTGGCCCTATTGGTTCTCAGCTCAATGGGGATGTGTCAGAATGGAATGTTGTGGACTTCAAATCTATACCTTATCCTGCATTTGTGCTTCTACCAAATGAGGTGGTCAATAATTTATCAACAGACCAATACTATGGATACTGCATCTGCTGGGCAATTATTACTGGTGAAGTGGATGAAGACCTTGCACTCTTAGAAGTTGGCCTGTTAAATCACTCTCGATGGCTCACCTTAGCCTGTAGAATTCTTCGCTTTTATGTTTCACAAAAAAGACCCAGTAAGAACCTCAAAATAACAGTAGAATTCATCATCAAAGTATACTTTCACAGTTGGTTCAATATCAAGCTAATAAGAGGCTAAGTGATGGGTCAAGAAACCTATTCAATATGATCCAAAGAGTAAATAAATTCCTTGACAGGAAAATTAGAGAAATTTGTTATGACATATTAAACAATAACAGCTATTTTGCTCATGGTGAAAATATTTTAGTTGGAATGCTGGCAGATGAAGAGGTGAGGAGGTGTGCTGTCAATAAAGTTCTGTGTCTGAGGGGAGTTATAGAGGATTTTGATGATGAATCTGGTAGTAGCAATGATTTTGCAGGTGGAACAATTGAAAGTGATGATGAGAATGAAGAGGATCATGAAGGTGGTACTGATGAATATCCTGCTATAGATGAGAATGTTAGGGTCTTTAGAAAGCCAATCATCAATTTCAAAGCTTCTGCATACCACAAGCTGTCTGCTATGTCCCAATGGGAAACTGTTCCACCTGTATTAAAAGAATTCAGTAATGATGAACTGCGTGATATCATTAATACCGCATTGAAACTGGATCACGAGTGCCACAGTCAGAATGTTGAAAGGCACATCAAGCTTGTCACTGAAGCATCCTTGGCTGTTTAGGTCATGAGCGTAGAGATGGTCTTATTAGAAACAATTAGATCACGTAAATTAATGAAAGATTGTGTTTAAAAAATATTTTAAGTTCTAGATTATTATTTATCATGCTAAAATATGACAAAATGACAATTTGTTAATTGTATAATTTAATGTTTGGCGTTTTGGAATGTCAAAAAGCATTTTCAATGAATTTAAAATGGCTGATTTTGATTGATTTTAATTGCTGATTGAAAACCACTAATACATGTCAATTTGCAGCTTGAGAATGTTTTATTGTGTTGACATTCAGTTGAAAGGGGGTCTATGGGCCCAAAAAATTAGTTTTTCTAAAATAACTCAAAAACTAAAGGTTTTATGAAAACATACCACTTAATAATTTGTTCTAAGTCAAATTCTGCATCTTTTGGTATGCAAACCATCTCTCTAGCATGTTCAGAAGAAGAGAGATTGCCATTTTCCTGATTTTGGTAGTGCAGCATTAGATGTTTTTACAAAAATGGGGGTGGCCGGACACACGTTGGTGGCCACCAATTATTTTTTTCAGGAATCTTATTTTTATATCAAAAGCCAACTGTTAGTCACACTGATAAATTAAAATCAAATACGCGGCCTGTATAGTCGAAACCACGTAAGAAAAATCTGCGTAAGTTGCAAGTCTACTGTATATCTATAATTTAGTGCAGGCCTATGAATTTAATACTAAAATAGCATACTACCAATTCCTAAAAAAATAAACAAGAATATAATAGTATAAGGTTGTAACATATTCTGCTCGATTTTTTTTAGTTCATTCAGAAAAAAAATTAAATGACTTATAAGGACAAATTTGCTCGAATTTTTAGTTTATTCACAACAAAAATTAAATGACATAATGACAAATTAATCATCAGTGTAATTCCCTTCTCTTTCTATAACCATCTCCCACCTATAGAAAAGTTTTTTATGCCACATTCAAAGAAATCCCTTGGTTTTGAGTTAAAAAGAGCGACCACTTCATTTTCAATAGCTTCCCTGGATTGCAACTTTTGTCCATCTAGGTGGAGTTGCAGACATCTGAATAAATGGTAGTCTGAAGGTGCAATGTCCGGAGAATAAGGTGGGTGAGGCATTTTTTCCCAACCAAATGCCTCCAATTGGGCAGTGGTTATTCATGTTATTGTAAATTGAAAAAATGTATTTATTTTATTATTATTAATAAAGGTTATTCTATTAAAAAAAAAAAAAATTGTGGTGATTTGAGCAGTGTGAGGGCACACATTATCCTGGTAGAATAGAACACCTCTGCAATTAATTAATGCAGGACGTTTTTCTTGTAACGCCATCTTCAATTGTTGAAGTTGTTGGCAGTAGACTTCAGCTGTGATTGTTTGGTTATCTGGCAGAAGCTCAAAATGAATAATTCTTTGCATATCCCACCAAATGCATAGCAAAATTTTCTTTGGATGGGGTCCATTCCTTGGCTGAGGTTCAGGCTTTGTTTTATGGCTAAGCCACTGATGTCAGTGCTTAATATTGTTATAGATGACCCATTTTTCATCCCAGTGATGATCTGATTTCAAAAATGGTGCCTGCAGTTGCTGAGAATGCAGTGATGTGCAAATATTGATTCGATGTTGAAGATTTGCTTGTGACAAATCATGCAGAACCCATTTTCTAACCTTCACTACTTTTCCTAACAGCTTCAAATGATGAGTGGTCATATGGCTAACGCTGAGTTGCAGGTCAAGTTCTCTTTCAGTTACCGTTGGGTTTTCCTCCACGGTTGCTTTCAGCAACTCTTCATCGAACTCATTTAGTCTGTCTATTAGAGTGGGTTTTTATTTTCATATTTTGACCTTCATGTAGAAAAAAGTGAAGTTTTTGCATCCTATTCATTGATAATCTTCAGACTGAAGTCTCCATTTCTGAACTTCTCAAACCATCTCCTACACATTCATTTGCTCTCAACATTTCCACAAACCCTCTGAATGTTCCTTGCAGATTCACTAGCATTAGATCCTTTATGGAACTCATACAGCATCACATGTTGAATATGCTCTTTCGTGGGCTCCATTTTTTTCAATTACTGTAATATCATAGGGATGGTGTTGTAACTGTATGGAAAACACCAGAGAAAATATTCATTAGCCTAATCCTACACTAGCCTAAGTCATTCTGTATCGTGATAAAACATGTGCGAACCTGTCACTGCGTGTATTTTGCAACATTTCTAAAACTATTTCACATTATCTTGAGGTTATTCTATTACTATTGTCCATTTTCTAATCGAGCAGAATTTGTTACAACCTGATAGTAATACCTATAATATAATATATATATTATATAATGGGTAATTCCAGGACAAATAGACAAATGAAAGTGCCAAATGTACACTCCACCATCTCCAAAATTCATGAAACTTGGTGTGAGGGTTGGTTTTGGTCCAAATTACAAAAATCTGAATTTTTTTGAAAATTGGTCAAATTGGTCAAGTTGGTAAAATTTTATGGCTTGACCAAATTTTGGTCAAATGAAAAAACCAACAATTTTCAAACATAAATATCTCAGCTGCTAATTGTGGTAGCTTAATAAGTCTTAAATGCTAAAATATGTAAAATTAACTGTAGTTTCTAAATATGTATCATTTGTTTAGGGTAACAAAAATAAAATTATGATTTTTTGGAAAAAATGTCAATTTTTTTTTTTTTTTTTTTTGCGATTTGGCAGTGAAGATACCATTTTTCGAAAAAAAGACCAAGAATAAAAAATGTTTATTTGATGTATGTACACCATAATAAGTAATAAAAAGTCAGCTTATAGTTTATTATAAGGCTCAAAACTGAGTTTGAAATTAAGTAATAAATTTTTTTTTCAGACGACGAAGATTTATTACAGACTTGTTGGTCCAAAAAAAGACAATTTTCAATTCATATAAAAAATACATGTAGATAAACCAAAGGAGAAAAAATCTTTTAAAATATATGTACAATGTACATACATAATAACCCCTCTTATATTTAGGGACAGAATATATTGACAATAATAATGTTTAATTTATAAAGCGCTTATTAGAGTATAAAATACTCTTCCTAATACTACACATACACAAGTCTTTGAGAATGAATTAAGAGACAGTATTCTCATCCAGTGAATCCAAATTTTAGACACTAATAATATACAGTAATAATAAAAAAAAAGAATTTGAAAAGATTTTTTATAACTAAGTAGATACACAAATCTTAGATAAAAATTTTAGAAATATTATATAGACAATCTTAAATAGTATACATTCGATAGAATTTATTTTATCTTCTTTGTAAAGTTATTTAATTCTTGAAGTGGAAAAATGTATTGTATTCTTGTTCCTCCTCGTAAACTTGCTTCAATACTCCCAAATATATTTTCTGTTGGAACGTGACAAAGATCATCTTGTGCAGGAAAAACGTATGAGGGACATACGCCCTAAGGATGGAGAAATTTTATCAGAAAATCATCATATTCACAGTCAAAGGACTGGACTAATCCGAGCCATAGTTTATTTTCATACATACAACCCACAAAAGAGCCTGTTTCAATTTCGCGTTGAGAGACAGTATTATGTTCTTGATCCGAAGCAGAAACTCTAATGAGCTCTCTTATTTCGATTGACTGTGCACTCTGAGAGAGTGGATAAACCTTCAACAAATTCTTGGAAATTGGGACGAAGCAATGTAATTGTTGAGTACCTTTGATAGAAGTAATAGGTTCACTCAGACGTTTTTGCAAAGAAAGCTCTACATCTACAACTTCGTAGAAGCCTTTATCTGTTTTTGTCCCGGCTTCAATCCAGCTGTAAAACAAATTCATAAATTTAGGTTGTGTGAAATAATCAAATATCAAATATTTTGTATATATGTATTCAAGTGCTGATGCTAATATTTAAAAACAGAAAACTACGAATTTGGCATTAAGAAACAAATGTCCTGAACGGAGTCTCTATTGTTTTATTACCTGTTTTAATAGGGCTTTCATCAAATAAAGGTAAAATATTGTTGAATTGCCTGTCTTGAACAACAAATTCTTCCAATGGTGGTGGATTCGTGGGATCGCTACTGCTTCGCTCCATAGATTCGTTAAGTATGTCTGGCTCAGGTATTGGCGCAGGTTCCGGCTCTCTGGATGAACGTTGAACATGTTCTAATACAATTGGCTTCTTTTTAATTGTGACATAGCAATTGCTGCATAGTAATTGATTTTCTTCCAAAATTCCATAGCTTGCAGCTGCCCTGCCATGGCAGAGTTTACTTTTTTGATGTTACAGAAAATTCTTCTTGAGTGTTTTTTCATAGGATCGCAACAAAATTTTGTGTTTTGAGGCATTTTAAGGGTTAGGTAAATTTACGTATACGGTACTGGAAAATTAGGTATATACTGAAAATCTGGAAAGAAAGCCAAAAATTATTAAAATTTGGAGGGTTTTTTTTTGTCATTTTTTTTTTCATAATAATCGTCGATAAGCTGACTTTTTATTACTTACTAGTACAGTTCCCGCCGCTTCGCTGATGGTTAGACAGGTTAAACTACAAAAAAAGAACCCAGCCGTGAAAATTTTGAGCTTCGCATTGTCAACATTTCTGAATCTGGTATCTCCCAAAACCTCCTCACTCCCATTCATACAACTTGGGGGCTAACCCTCTCCCCCACTACCCCCCTCCCCATTACCCCCCATTCCCCCCACCCTCCCCCCACCCTTCCACCCTCCCCCCACCCTTCCCCCATTGCTAAACTACAGAAAAGAACACAGTCATGAAAATCTTGAGCTTCACATTGCCGCCAGTAATACAATTTCTGAGTTTTTTTTTATAATTTCTGAATTTTTTTTCTCACAATTTTTTCTAACAATTTTTGAAAGTGTGACAGACAGATAGACAGCTCTCTTATTATAATATAGATTATGGTGTACATACATCAAATAAACATTTTTTATTCCTGGTCTTTTTTTCGAAAAATGATATCTTCACTGCCAAATAGCAAAAAAATAATTTTTTTTTCAAAAAAATCAATTTTATTTTTGTTACCCTAAAAAAATGATACATATTTAGAAACTACAGTTAATTTTACATATTTTATCGTTTAAGACTTACTACACTACCACAATTAGGAGCTGAGATATTTACGTTTGAAAATTATTGGTTTTTTCATTTGACCAAAATTTGGTCAAGCCATAAAATTTGACCAACTTGACCAATTTTCAAAAAAGTTCAGAAATTTGTAATCTGGACCTAAACCAACCCTCACACCAAGTTTCATGAATTTTAAGAGGTGACCGTGTACTTCATTTGTCTATTTCTCATAGAATTACCCTAATATAGAATATAATAGTGTTAACCCCCCCTTTTATGGCCCTTTTTTGGTTCGGATTCGACGGGGGGTTCTGGTTACGGAGGCAAGCAACGGATATTTCTTCTGTTACTTTTCTTCTATAATTTTCTAATTCTTTCTCTGATACTTTATAACTTATCGACTTTACTAAGTTCCTCTGACGATAGCCCAACTCGAGGGGGAAAATAAAAAGTTTCTCTTACTGTAAATTTACTTCTTAAAAATTTAGTTATTGCTCTGAATTTACAGGGGTAGAGGTTCGACCTCTTTCGACCATAGCTCAGGCCGGAATCTAAAAATATTAAGGAGGCAAGGGGCCTCTGCCCCCCCTCCCCGCAGCGAGGCTGCTAACCAGGGGAGTCTCTTAGTAGTGACCAAGGCAGAGTCTCGTAATGAAGTGTCCTTCATTTTACAAATACATGTATAAAATATGCCTGAATGTTGGGGGATGGCAGTTGGAGGTTAAGTTTCCCCCCTTTTAAACACGATCAGGTGTTTGAAAGTTTCCAAATAAAAATTTTAAAAAATAAATAAAAATAAAAACATCTTTTTTTTTTTTGCCACGTCTTCATTTCTGAAGGCGATAGATATCATTTCATAAAGTCATTACATTCAATTATAGTTTCATTGAAGTACATTACGTCGTTTACCATTCTTAGTGTTTTTTTTATATATATATATATGCACTAGAATCACAAAATATATATATATATATATATATATATATATATATGGTCAGATTATATGGTCAGATTATATGGTTAGATTATATATGGTTATTATATATGGGTATTAGTACAGCACAAGTACATGAGACATGACAAGATAATTTATATACAACATAATATGTTATATTACATTTTTAATATGTTATGAATTTGGATCAGAGCGAAAGATGTTGTTTATCTTAGAAACGTTCAATTCTGCTGTGATTCGCGAATTCGACCACTCAACTACTGTAAGCCTAATATTGAATGTCTTGAGGGTGAACGCACTTAAGATAAAAAAAATAAAAAAATACATGTGGACGTATTTTACATGTAAGTAACAGAATAGGTTGTGTGCGTAATATAGACGCGCGTAAAATATGGACTGATAGGTTGATAGGTATCAGTAGACAATAGGTAGGAAACAACATAAATAATGATGTATAGAGAATGAAGTTTTTTTTCTTTTTATTATTATTATTATTATTATTCTTATTAAGGAATTTACCATACATTCAATATGGAAGATGTCCAAATACTAAACACGTGATTCAGTGTTCAAGGTATGGAAAACGTGAAGAGAATTAAGTTACTTTATGATGTCATAGTTATTGAATTTGCACGTATAATACAAATCATTATTAGGAAGATTTACAAGAACGAATTAGAGACAAGAGTGGGTATTAATGACTAAGAAGTACAACTGCGGGTTCCAATCCTGTTATATGCAATGTGTATGCATAATCTAGGGACGAGGGTACGATGCAAGACAATCATAATTAATTAATAACTTCTATAACAAATGAAAATGGATACGACTAAACCATAGGTATGGTAGATCGTAGGGTTTTGACACGATCAAAAATAGGAAGCCACAAGTAAAATTATTATCCAAACTCGCGTTAAGCGATTTTGGTTCTTATGTAAAAATGAATATTGATTATTCATTTCATTTTTACAATAGTAATATAATAAGCACACTGGACAAAAAATTAGTCACCCCTCTCAGAATGTACCTAATAACGTGTGACGGCGCCTCTGGCCTTGATAACCGCACGAATCCGGTGAGGCAGAGACTATGAGGTTGTGCATGTACTGAACATCGATTTGCTGCCACTCGTTCATCAGCCAGTCCCGAAGTTCCGCCAGAGTCCGTGGGTGTCTATTCCTGCGCTTCACTTTCTGTTTCCAGCCTGAACAACACCTTCGATGCATTCAGGATTAAAGGCTTCATTGGACCTGCGATGTACTCGTCGCCTCCCATCATTGGAGAACAAACAAAAATGGGACTCATCGGACCAAATTACACGTTTCCAATCTGCCGCAGTCCAGTTTTTGTGCCTCTGAACCCATTTATAACGTGCCAATTTGTGACTTGCTGTTAACAGCGGCCTCTTCCGTAGTACCCTGCTCCAGATGTCCATCGCATGCAGTTCTCGTCGCAATGTCCATTCGGAAATTGGTCGCTGGAGAACCTCATTGGTTTCTTGGAGCAATTGTTCTCTGGTTTGAAAATGATTTGCAGTTACTAGACAAGAAACATGGCGGTGGCCCCTATTGTTGAGAATTGTTTTCCGGCCACAGTTACGCCGTCGATTGTCAGTTGATTGCGAACTACACCACACTTTGTAAACTCGCTGGACAGTACGCGTTGACACACCAACAAATTGGGCTACTTCAGACATTTTGTGTCTGTGGGCTCTGCCAAACACGATGGCTCATTTTTGCCACTGAGTAATGTCTGCCTCATGACCCATTTTGCAGACTATATCCAACACACACTTTGTTCTTCACCACCTCACGAAACAGATCTGATCCTGTGTGCTACATCACCGCTACTTGTCACTTACCAATGGGTCATTCTCTGTCAGATCAACCAAAAAAAATTGAAATTAACATCCTCATCTCTCATATTTTGCTGAAATTTGGTTTATAGGGAGTTTGTGAGCCCTGAATCCATTTCTGAAATTATAAGGTCAATCCGACCAACGGTTCAAGAGATATGACCTCGGGCAATTTGAGGTCACTCGTGAGGTTACTAACATTTGGCGAGCCATAACTTGGGTAATAATTGTCATAATTATATAAAAGTATATATATTTAGAATCAGAAAACGACAAGGAATCCAAATATGCAAGTTTTAGAACTCTAGGTTGAAAAATAAAAAAGTTACACTGTAACCAAAATTTGAGGTCACGATTTGACCTCTGGGGTATCAAATGAGAATTTTTTTTTAAATGTAAAAAATGAAGGCATAGGCATTGGCTATTAGAATCAGCAAAAAAAAGTTTGTTTGTTAGTATTTTTCATGTAACTAACATATAAGTGAACACCATATTCATAAGTTGTGCGTCAATTCTACCTATTTTTTCACACTTAAGCTCATAATTTGACCTATAGAAATTAAAATTACATTTTTTATAGATATAAAAAACAAAGTCAGAGTTCTTGACTAATAGAAACAATCATAAAAAGTTTGTTTATGTTGGTACTTTTCATGTAACTAACTTATAAGTGAACACCATATTTATAAATTGCTTGTCATTTCAAGGAATTTTTATATCTTAGCTATCAATTTGACCTCAAGCTCCAAGAATTTAATAAAAATTGTATTTCACTGCTAATCTACACTGGCAATAATAGTTATAAGTGAAAGGGGAAGACTAAGCTCACATGTAGCCTAAACAAACCTGTTGAAACCTGTTGAAACATGTTGCTACTTGTCTAAGTGCAGAATCAACACAGATAGTTACAAAATTCCTTGTCTACAGGTTAGTACAGTTCCAGCCAGCACTGTGGGTGGCTGGTGGGTATGGTGTTTTAATGAGCCTCAGAGACTATCAAGGCCTAAAATATTAAGTGTGTATAGCTATATATTTTCTAAAAAATATATATTACCTAATTGTAAATCCTATATCTTTACAGATCAAAATACAATGGTTCGGCACTTGAAATACTGCCAGGACCCTATTCAAAAACACAAGAAACGCATAACAATCAATCTTAGAAAAGTGACTGATGTACTTGTTGAAAAATGTGCTAGAAGAGTGAAAAAAGACTCATTGTTGTGTGTGAACTGCTGGACACTGATAATGAAAAACCCCACTATACTTAGTACCACTGAAAACAACGAGTCTGAGCAGGATTCAAATGAATCATCTACTATCAGTGGCTTGAGTAACATCTCTTCAATTCAAGATCTGGACAATGACAGTGATTGCTTGATAAAGGAAAATCCTTCAACTTCAGTTGAACCAGTTCTAGCATTTCTGGACTAAACACCAGTTAAAAAAAGTAAGTAATAAATTAATATAATAACTTATACTTTACTACAAGGTCTGTTTGATCTACTATATAGCCAATTATATAGCATTTAAGGTACTATAATTAATATTTAATTACTAATACTCAGGTGTGTGAAACCTTTTTTTCTGTTCTTTTCAGAAGGGCTGTCATTAAGCCAGAAAAAGCGCAAGGCTCGTGGTAAGCTATCATCTGCTCAGAAACACCTGAAGGAGAGGCTAGAACTCCGTTATGGTGTTCAAATTACCGAGGAGGTAAGTGATACTTCAAAACCTGAAACTAAATCTGAAAAACATCTAGACAAATTAATGAATGAATTGAAACAGTCATTCCTGGAGAGCAAATGTCACCATCACAAACTACAAATATTGACACACTCACCATACACAATTGAAAAAACAGCTAGTTTCTTTCAAACTACAACATACATGGTGAAAGAAGCCGTTCACTTAAATCAGAACATGGAATCCTTCCGAAGATTCCACTAATGAGCAAAGGAAAAGTGATATCTGAAGAACACAAAGATATAGTTAGAAGATTATATGAGTCAGAAGAGGTTAGTCGTATGTGTCCTGGCCAAAAGGATTGCGTGAAAGTTATCAGTGCTGAAGGTGCAATGAAGGTGCAAAAACGATTGGTCCTCGGGAATTTAAGAGAGGTGTTTGAACTACATAAAAATGATGAAAAGAATCCCAAAATAGGATTTTCCACATTTGCAAAATTACGGCCATCATATTGTGTGCTTGCCGGTAGTGGTGGGACTCATTCTGTCTGTGTCTGCACATACCATCAAAATCCAAAATTGCAGCTGGCTGCATTGGGAGAAAGAGGTCTTTCATACAAGGATCTTATGGATTACAGTGTCTGCAGTACAGAAAGAGAGACTTGCATGATGCAACTTTGCAATGATTGCCCAAGAGAAGAGGGTGTCCTGGATTTTCTTGAGTTACTTGACAGTGTGAAATCAGCTCCAAATGAAATATCTTACAAGCAATGGGTGACTGTTGACCATTGTACAATGGTTGATAAGGTGGAGCCACTTCATGAATACTTATCATCCCTAAGCATGAAAATATCCCGCATGGTTCATCATCACTTTGTTGCTCAGCAACAATCACAGTACTTCAAGCAGTTGAAAGAAACACTACCACCTCAGAGCGAGGTAGTTATAGTAGGTGATTTCTCTGAGAATTATTCTTTCATTGTCCAGGATGCTGCCCAAGGGTTTCACTGGGACAATTCACAGTGTACAGTTCACCCTTTTGTCATCTATTATAGATCATCTGCAGACCAGGAACTTAGCCATTTTAGTGTCTGTTTCTTATCTGCATCACTAAAACACAACACTATAATGGTTTACTCATTCATATTGAAGCTTATGACATATGTTAAATTCAGATGCCCACAATTGAAGAAGGTGCACTATTTCTAGGATGGATGTGCTGGCCAATATAAGAACAGATACAACTTCACAAATCTCTGTTACCATGAAGAGGATTTTGGTCTGTCTTGTGAATGGCACTTCTTTGCTACATCCCATGGCAAAAATGCATGTGATGGGATTGGAGGAACAGTGAAAAGAGCTACTGCTCATGCCAGTTTGCAGAGAACTACAGAGAGGCAAATTCTTACACCAGAACACATGTTTCAGTTTTGTGAAGAAAACTTGAGCAAGAAGATAAATTTTTTCTTTGTAACTACAACTGATTTGAAAGATGCAGAAGAACGGTTGGAACATCGATTCAAGGATAGTAGGGCTATTCCTGGAACTCAGAAATATCATAGATTTGTTCCCCTAAACAAGGAAGAACTGATGGTGTATCCCATTTCAAGTGGCATTGGAGAAAAGAAAAGAATAAGGAAAAGTCATTTTACTAATGAACCTGCAATGCTTGGTAACCTAAAATGTGTCAAACCAGGAGAGTATGTTGGCTGCATTTATGACATGCAAGTTTGGTATGGAATTGTGGAGGAATATTGTGAAGAGTTTGATGATTTCACTGTGAACTTTCTACATCCCTCTGGGTCATCAGGATCAAGTGCATATTATTATCCATCAAACAAGGATTCATGTGCAGTGCCAGGACATCATATATTAACTGTAATGAGTTGTCCTACCCTAAGAGGAAGCAGCAGAATTCAATACATTTTTCCACAAAAAGAAATTGATGAGAGCATTGAGCATGCAAAAATTGTATTAGGCTAGCACATGAATCCTCTAAGTAGGTCTTCCCCTTTCACTATTATAACTATTATTGCCAGTGTAGATTAGCAGTGAAATACAATTTTACAATTTTTGCCTTTGTTTTTATATCTATAAAAAAGTAATTTTAATTTCTATAGGTCAAATTATGAGCTTAAGTGTGAAAAAATAGGTAGAATTGACGCACAACTTATGAATATGGTGTTCACTTATATGTTAGTTACATGAAAAATACTAACATAAACAAACTTTTTTTTGCTGATTCTAATAGCCAATGCCTATGCCTTCATTTTTTACATTTAAAAAAAAAATTCTCATTTGATACCCCAGAGGTCAAATCGTGACCTCAAATTTTGGTTACAGTGTAACTTTTTTATTTTTCAATCTAGAGTTCTAAAACTTGCATATTTGGATTCCTTGTCATTTTCTGATTCTAAATATATATACTTTTATATAATTGTGACCATTATTACCCAAGTTATGGGTCGCCAAATGTTAGTGACCTCGCAAGTGACCTCAAATTTCCCAAGGTCATATCTCTTGAACCGTTGGTCGGATTGACCTTATAATTTCAGAAATGGATTCAGGGCCCACAAACTCCCTATAAACCAAATTTCAGCAAAATCTGAGAGATGAGGGTGTTAGGCACTGGTTGATCTGACAGAGAATGACTCCAATGCTACATCAGTGCCCTCTGTGTGACCTTGAACTTCCTACTATCGGTGCTATTAGGGGTGACTAGTTTTTTGTCCGGTTTGCTTATAATAGCTCTGAAAAAATATGGATTATATTTTTGGATCATTCCATGTGAAAGACACTTTTTGACCATTTTGGGCATGACTTTCACTGATTTCCTTGAAAAAATTTTTTGTATGGAGGGCTATGAGAGATATGGCCAGAAAATAATTTTCAGAAATTGTCTCATTGGAATGGATATAACTTTATTTAGTCCAGGCAATTTGAAGTTAGACCTGGGCAAAATTGCTTCAGAAGCTTTCTAAACTGTTTCCAGCTCAGGAACCATTGCCGAATAACATATCCAAAATTGGACCCTGGGAACACACCCAAAAATGAAATTCAAAATGGCGGACTGGATGTTTCCTACGAAAAAAAAATATATATAATTTACGCTTTTATTTATAGAGATACATTTGATGCTTTTTCTTTCAGTTGTAATGTTTTAAATAATTCAACAATATACAACACAACCAGTTATTATGCAAATATAATGTTATATAGCTTTTTACAGATTTTTATAATCAATAATACAACAATTATTTTTTTCCCAGTTTCAAGTTATGTTCATTACAGAAGAAGTGATACCTGGTCACAAACATAGAGAAATTAATCCTCTTCATCACTATCATCGGATAGATTACCGGTACTTGGGTTGTTATCGCAACCACTGATTTGGCACTCGCCACAAGCGGCTGAACAGAGCATTCCATTACGCTTGCATCCACATCTTGAAGTAGCACATTTCGTCTTGCAGGAGCAGTGGATCATGTTGAGTAGATAATTTGGAGCTGGTGGCTTGTCGCAGGCTGTAGGGTAGTAGGAATTATTCTTTACATACCAACCCCACTGTTCTGCATCGATCTTCTCTTCTGTAGACTTCCAGATTAGTACAGTATTTGAAAGTATGTGCGAAAGCTGTGGTACTTTGTGGACGCATCGGTAGGTGGCAAACGTTCAGGTGTAACAAAAGATTTAGCTGTAGCTACCTTTTCAACTAACATTCGATGACATAGTGCGTTAGTGGATTCAAGTGTTTTGCAGCCATACAACAGAAGCATTGCCTTTCTTCCAGTGGCTTCAATGTCAGAGTGTTGGCAACAATCAGAACAGGATGTATTTGCAACTGAATGGAGTTCAGCCACCTTCATCAGTGTGTTGAATGCTTTGGCTTTACCGATCGAAAAAATTCTGGATGTGCTATCACAGCCCGTGAAAGCATGCACAAACAGGAGATACTTGCAGATGTCATTGCCTAACAATGATTGAATGCTGAGAATATCATACACAGGATTAGGAGATGGTCCCCGTCTTATATCGCTGCGATAGTACAACTTGAAACCACTGTCCTTGGCATGGTACAGAAGGAGAATCAGCAAGTCGGTGTCTTCCCCTATTACTGTTGTAGTTGCATTTTCTGATGAGGAAACTGCTGCACGACGATGTCCACATCAGCATCCCCATCTGCGTTGTGAACAGTACACCCGTGCTTCTTCAACATCTCACCTACGAGGGAAATAAATGCTTGCTTGTTGTTTTCATTAGCCAAGAAGTGTTCCTTCTGGCCAACAAACTTCATGCTTGGACTGAGATTCACATTTCTGCTTGTCTTGGTGCTGCGTCTTCTGTGGGTCATGTCCTTGATCGTAGGAGAGCTGCTGTAGCCATCAAAAATAATGATTGCTTTTCCATATGTTTTCAGAGTGAAATCGGCATATGAGTTGGCGATGCTGTCATATGTTTCATCTTGATGCCAGGAAATACGATGTATAGATCCACCATCCAATACGTACTGGTCTGTGCACTGAATTTCTTGAACTTCTTCCATGCGTAAAGTGTCAGTGTATTTGATTATTGCATGAGCTAGCTGAGACTTATCGGGTTTACTCAGGATACTATTCGTGATTCGAACAATGCAGGAGGATATGCACACAGTTCGTAACACATGACATCTTCAAGATTCATGTCTCCGCCAGTGGCAACAGTCATCATTCTCTGAAACAGTAGTGCGATCTACTTCTATATCTGAAGCATCAGTGATCACAACGGCAGAAGCAGATCCTAGTGTTTTCACTTTGTCAGATCTTTTGGCAGAATATGTAAAGGCTTGTTTCCCAATCATTTTTACGACAATGTTCGTACCGATTGAATGCAATTGATGAACGTTAACTCCAGGATCAGCAGTTAGCCCTGTTACAATGTTGCAGAGACCCGAGGTAGAATGGAATGGGGATAAGGATTCCAGACATTCAAGTACTTTCTTCATGTCATTACTGTCCCTGATTTGTCTACTTCCCCTCATTTCCTTGTGCTGTTCACTACTTTCCAACAAAACTCTGGTGTATTCCTGCATTGCTAAGTTATAAGTGGAACACAGAGGCATAGAAAAGAGCCACGTTGTCCTTTGGATGTCTGTAAATCCACTTCCGCGTGTCAGTCCGCCTCTGCTTTTCAGGGAACGCATTAGTACTTGTTCTATCACCAGGTCTGTGCCGAGTCCGGCCCATAATCTGTCGCTTCTTCTTACCACAAACTTACCTTCCTGGAACATTTTGTTAACGGCTGGATTTTCAGAAGGCAAACTTAACATTTTCTGCAGGTACAGGTATATCGATTTCAGGTAATTGTGATGTCCGGCTGCTGCAATTATGGGGATGGTCTCCAGCATAGCTTGCAAGTGCAAATCCCACGAGCCGGTTCTGTCTGCTGTTATCAAGGAATGTGCTGTGAAAAACTGCACTGTTGGAGATTGACCTCAATTAAACCTACCTCAATTTCCCAACCCCTAACGCAGGTTAAAATTAATCCAACCTATTAAATTAGGACTCGAGAATCCAGAAATGGTCCGGAGCAAATAGGATGATTAAAGTCACAGATACAATTCCCACAAATAAAACCATAGAAAATTTACTACGGTTCATGCAATAAATTGGGGATATTTGTTAACTGTTAACCGAAAGGTAAAGTGAAAGAATTGACTCACCTCAGTTGGTCAATGGGATGATGTAGCGTCTTGTAGAGTTAATCTTAAAATCGTAGTCTTCAGTTAAGCTAATTCAAGTAGGCCTATTCTGGGTACACTAGCCTGTATTGGTTTTTAACTTCAACCTTTGTTTGTCACTATTTCTGTAGTAGTTCGCAAGCCAACTCCGTAATTGTTCCTCTCTTCATGCGATCAAAAGGAAGAACGAACTGAAGCCAAGGTTCTGGTGTTTGACTTCAGTTTTGTTGGCTGGTTGTTGTTGTCGGTGGGAGATAATCTCACCGAGCACACCCTTAACCACATAGTAATAAATTACTAATGTGGATATGACCCAGTATGATGAACAATTATTCACATACCTTTGTTAACCATAAATTATTGTACATTAAAGAGACTACCAAATCTATTTCCTCTGAGGACCACTTCTGCTCTCTCTCAACCACCCTCCCAATATCCTAAATTTCATATACTGGGGGGCCCGGAAAGAAAAATTTGAATGCTAAGCATCAATTTTTCTCCTACATAAAGATAATTGTTGTAATGTTAGTGGCATTGAAACCACCAATTGCCTGTGTTATATCCTCATTCCTTTATAAAAGAAATGTAGCATTTATAAATCCTCATTAAGAAGAAGAATAAGAGGTTTCATCCACAGAATGAAAATAAATATAGTTCTCACTATGAAGATTAAGTAAAGAGAAAGAATATAGGTCTAGCTAAATTAGTTATAAGTACAATCGTGTAAAAGTAGCTATCCTTTGAAAATGAAACATTTACAATTCCCCAGCATTAATTTTTTGTTGTAAAAAGCTCCTGGCTTTTAAGGCTGTGTGGCGCTGAGGCCTTGTATAAGTTAAACTCGTTGTTGTGCGCGTTACCACACCAGTTGTTAAAGGTTGAGAGAAAGTTCGTACGGAATCATAAGCTTTTGTTTGAGAAACTGGATAACTAGTTTCTATCTTAGGTTCTGTTAAACAGATAGTAGGCCCAGACTCCAGTGGGTATAATAGAGAAATGTCCCTAGTAGTCTCCCCAGTAGCAGTCTTGAGTCTAACTACCCTTGTCACCCTGTCCTCTCCTGGTTTGAGTTCCAAAACTCTACCAAGAGACCAGTATTGTCGTGGTACACTGTCGTGAATCAACACAATGTCACCTACTTTAATAGTGTTTGTCCAGTTTTTGTTTGTCAAGTGTTTGTGTCTTTCTCTAAGACTTGTAAGGTACTCATCAGTCCAGCGTTTAACAAAATGAGTCTTAATGTCAGTCAAATGTCTGAATTTTGTCTGAAGTTCACTGTGTTCTTGAGACCAATCAGGATCATCCAATGAAATTGATTTGTCAGGCAACAAGCGAGTTTGTTCACCTTTCATCAAATGATTGGGCGTTAATGCTTCTAAATCATTTATGTTGTCACTCACATAAGTGAGTGGCCTATTGTTTAACACACTTTCAATCTCAGCTAAGAAAGTGAGCAGTGTAAATAATTGTATTTGTTTCCTGCCAATTGCTTTCTTTAAGCAATTCTTGACAGTTTGAATGTTCCTCTCCCAGATAGAGCCATACCATGGGGAGGCAACAGGAATATATTTCCATGTAATGTTTAAGCTATTCAAAGAGAGTTGAGCAGTTTCAGTTTGTAAAAGTTCACTAATTATTTGTTCACCAGCTTTGAAATAAGTGGCATTATCTGTCCAAATTGTTTTAGGTACTGAATGTTGTGCACAAAATCTCTTAAAGACGGCAACAAATGATTCTGCTGTAAGATCTCCAACAACATCCAGATAAACTGCTCGTGATGCAGGACACGTGAATAGTACGATGTAAATTTTTATTTCGATGTTGTTAACCCCCACAGTTACAGCCCCTGTATAATCTATGCCTACAGTTTCAAATGGTCTGTTAAGAGTAACTCGCTCTTTTGGCAAATCAGGTGGATCTGGTTTTTTGTAGGGTCTCGAGTGAATCCTTTTACATGTTATACAGTTATTAAGAACTGTTTTTACTGTTACTCTGCCTTTTGGTACCCAGTAAGTTTTCCTTAAGGTTGCTAATGTCTGAGGTACCCCCATGTGATGGATTTCATTATGTACATGTCTAATAATTAGGGTGGTAAGGTGATTGTATCTGGGAAGCAAAATTGGACATTTAGCTGGATAAGCTAATTTTGACTTATTTAGTCTTCCCCTACACCTAAGAAGACCATCTTCATCCCTGAACAAGTTCAGATCTATGACTGCTGAAGGTAAAGATTCTTTGTATTGTTTACCAAAAGTTAAAAATTCTAACTCTCTCTTATATTCTAAATGTTGAACATGAGTGATCCAGTAATTGGTAGCAACTTCTGTGAATGTTGTTTCATCTTTCTTTAAATATTTGTTTATCTTTATCAAACAGTTGTGTATAAACTTCAAGCAGTAAGAGGTAACCCTAATGAGTTTGTTGAAGTCTGAGTACTTCTCATAATTAAGAAATGGCTCTATGGTGTCAGCTGACATTGTATTGTTTGATGTTAGATTAGCTGGCTCAGTAGGCCACTGCTCTGGATGAGATATCCATTTTGGTCCACTGAACCATGCTTTGTTGGTCTTCAACAATTTATAGGATAAACCTCTAGTGATGAAATCTGCTGGATTTTGTTTTGTTGGAATATATTTGAAATACATGTTCAGAGTTTTATTAGCATCAGCTATTTCTTTTACTCTGTTTCTGACAAAGATATTTTTGCAGCTTAAGCTATCATGTTGTATCCACGACAAACATATCTGACTATCTAGCCAAACATATGTGTCAGTGATATTTACATCATAATAGGTATCTTTTAAGAAGGATATGATCTTAACTGCCAGTGAAGCTGACAAAAGTTCCAATTGTGGTATTGTTTTACTGGGTTTAATGGGTGCAACCTTCCCCTTAGCATAAACTAAATTACTTTCCTCATGACTTACAAGGTAAGCACAACACCCATAAGCATGAGTACTTGCATCAGCAAATACATGCAGAGATTGAAGCTTTTCCCTAAATCCAGTAGTTCTGGGAACTTTTATGTTCTGTATTTTATTTAAATCAGAAGCTAACCTTTTCCAGTATTTTTTATCTTGATTTGGAATTGGATCATCCCAACCTAGACTTTGATTCCAAAGTTTTTTAATAAAAACTCTAGATCTAATTGTGGCAGGAAGGAATAGACCCATTGGATCAAATATTTTAGATGATTCTGAGAGTATTTGTCTTTTAGTGTCAGCTTCTAAATTGAGTTGAAACTCTTTAGTACAGATTGAATCATGTTTATTAGAAGATGAATCCAAGTACCATGTCATGCCCAAGGTTTTAACTTTGTCTGTAGGTTCAGTGAGACCCTTACCATCACACATGATTTTTTGGTTCAAACCCTCATCATTTGAGATCCACTCTCTTAATTCAAAATTACCCTGACTCATGATGTCTTGAGCTGAGCCATAGATCTCAAATAATTCAGGCTGAGTAGAAGTGGAGCCTATTAGATTATCAACATAGAAGTAGTGTTTTAAGAAATCTATGGTGAAAGAATTCTCAAATGTATTTAAATGGTGTTTCAGAGTTAAAGCTAATAGACTAGGTGAACAATTAGCACCAAAAAGAATAACATTGAATCTGTATGTGACAAATCCTTTGTTTAAATCATGAGGGTCTTTAAACCATAAGAATCTGAGTTGATCCTTATCACTGTCATTCTTTAGATGAATTCTTAAAAATGCTTTAGAGATGTCACTCTGTAATGCATGTTCATCTAACCGGAACCTCAGCAAGATTTTTACAAGGTCAGAAATTAAATTTGGACCCTCTATAAGGCAATCATTTAAACTATGTTTGTTGGAATCATTGAGGCTACAGTTGTAAACAACCCTGAGTTTTGTCGTCGGTGCATTTTGTCTGTAAACACCTCTATGGGTTAAGTAATGACAACCTTCCTTTTTAAAAGGATTAGTTGTAACTTGTTCAATAAACCCTTTTTGTAAATGTTCTTTAAAAACATCATTATACATTTGAATCTTGTTGTCTGCCCTAAGTTTTTGTATTACTTTATATAAATGACCTTTAGCAACTTTAAGATTATCTGTTAAGGTAGGACAGTTTGTTTTCCAGGGTAGTTCAACTAAATAATGATTGTTTTTGTATTCAATTGTGTTTTCAAAATATTCTGCCATTAATTGATCTTCATCTGAATGAATAGTGTCATAAATGCCTACAGATTCCAGCAACCATAGTTGTTGTAGCCCTTCATCTAAAGTTTCATCAGAAATGGGAGAATTTAAATTATTTGTTATAGCAGTGTTTAAATTATTAACATTTTTACAAGAGTTTTGCAAAACTGTGTTCAAACACATGCTATCTGGTGAGCTTAGTCATAAAGACTGTTCTTGTTTATTATCCAAATTATATTTGGTTAAATCTCCTAAGGGTGCTATACCCAGTGGTGTGTTGATGGCTATTCCATCTCCAATTTTAACTATACCTCTTTGAATAAGGTGAATATAGTCAGCTCCCAATAACATTTGTATATTATCCACTATATTGTTTTTAATGTACCTATCTGCTATTACATGATGTTTCTTCAATTCTTTAATTGTCTGACTCAGTTTAGGGACTACAAGTTGATCTTGTCCTACATGTTTAACAATAACAGCTTTTAAATTATGAGTTTGGTTTTCTAGGTCCAGTCCCAGTTCAACTGTCTCATAGTTAGTTTTTTCTGAGTTATCATTAACAAAAGATGTTAAACAGAGTTCTTGTTTATTACTTTTAGGTATTAAGTCTAATTTATTTATCAAGGATTGACTGACAAATGTTTGTTGTGAACAAGAATCTATGAGACATCTAATGGGAGTAGTACCTCCTTTGTTGTTCTTTAAATCTAATGTAATGGTAGGTAAAAGAATTTCTGAATTTTTAGCTACACTATTTGGACAAATGTGTCCACTAAAGGTATTACCACCATCTTTCTGTTCAGTTTGAGATAAACTCGAAGTTTTATTATGACTAGGTCTACTGTTATTGTTTGAATTCTTTTCAGAGTTACACATTGATGTGACATGATTTAAATTATCACAAAGTTTACATTTATATTTTAGTTCAGATTTACAATCTTTTTTATGATGTCCTGTCCCAGTACATTTCTTGCAAAGATTAAGCTCTTCACAACGTTTAGATCTAGAATTAAAGTTATTAAATTTAGTACATCTTGTACTACTGTGTTCATTACTGGAACAAAATTTACAGTATGGAGTGTAATCCTTTTTTGTTGCAATATTAAAATTTTGCAAAGTTGGTGTTTTAGTCTCAGAGTTTTGTTCTTGAAAATGGGCTTTATCTTTGAGTCTCAGAAGTGGCAGGCAAAGATGAACTTTTACTTTTATAAATTGATAATACAGTAGGAAATTCAGACCTCAATTCATCTAAAGTCGGATAAATGTCTACTGTCTTACGTTGAAAAATCTCCCTAACCTGTGGTGGCAAACACTCAAATACAATAGCTTGAATAAACCAGGCAGATTCTTTTAAATTTATTTTGTTATTTGTAAGTTGGCCCAGAGTTGATTCAAAAGAACAGTAAAATTCATAAATACTATTGTAATTATCTTTACATGGCTTCATTTGTTTAAGTTTAAGAGCAAGTTCATAAATTATTTCTGCTCTATTAATATAATTTCTTTTTAAAAGATCTATTGCTACTGCATATGAGCTACCAATAACAGGCAAGAATTCAACTAATTTGAGAGCAGGTCCTTTAAGGTAATTTAGTAAATAACTGAGTTTATCCACTTCAGAAATATAGTCTTTACTCCCAATGAGGCTATCAAATTTCTCATAAAATGACTGAAACTGGGTTCTGTCACCTTCAAAGTTTGGAACTTGTAAAGTAGGTAACCTTGCTTTTAATTCAGTTTGTTCAGAATTATGCCGAACAGAGGAATTCATCAAAGCATTAGCAAAGCTTTGATTCATATTCATTTCTTGTTGTAAGGTTAACGTGTTTATTTGAGTTTGAAGTTCATCTATATAACTGTCTACCTCACCTAAGTAGGCCTCATTTTCTATTAATAGTGATGTTAAATCATCAGTTGATAGTAAATTATCATCTTCAATTTCTGATCTTATTTCCTCATCAATTATTATGATTTCACTTTTTATTCGATCTACTGTGTTTAAGACTCTTTCAAAATCAGCCTTTGAAGGAGTAGATTTTCTTCTAAAGTCATTAAGTGACCTAGTAATTACACCCTTTCTCACAGCCTTTTTCTTTTTAAGGGCTATTAATTTAGAATTTGTGTTGGGTTTAGCCCTAGGCCTATCTGTATTGTTTGTTTCTTTATCAGCCATTGTCAATAAATCTAGCCTAATTGATCAGTTAAATAGGCTAAATCTACGTTAGTTAGATGTAGGCTATAGATTAGGCTAAAAATAAAAGGCCCTAACTTCAATCAGAAGAAGGAAATCTTAAAGAGGATAAATTGTACACATTTTAAAGTAACACCAGGCAATATTAAATGTACAAGGGTTTAACCTAAACCTATGTCAAATGTATGACCCTAGGCTAAGGTTACGACTAGGCTAGCCTACCTAGCCTATATTATTGTCCAGTGTCCACCCTTACGAGTCCTAGGTTAAGCAAATTGAAGCCCAATTGAGTAGCCTAGCCCTACACTAATAGGCTAACAATAAATTCAATAAGTTCACTGTTAAATTAAATTTGAAAGCCTTACGTTATTAAATGTAGGCCTTAATTTTAATTAAATAATTAGTTCACCTATTTCAATACCGCAAAGAAAAGGAACTTTTGTTTACTCTCGGGAGCAGAGTACAGTTTTGTATGGAGTTTGTTCGCAACTGCGAGTTACGATAAACAAAAATCGAGCGTTAAGTGTAATTTATAATGTTCATTAGGCTATGTTAAATGCACTCAGAATTTAATAGTATATCTGTTTTATTGTTCCCCACACGGGCCACCATTGTGAAAAACTGCACTGTTGGAGATTGACCTCAATTAAACCTACCTCAATTTCCCAACCCCTAACGCAGCAAATAGGATGATTAAAGTCACAGATACAATTCCCACAAATAAAACCATAGAAAATTTACTACGGTTCATGTAATAAATTGGGGATATTTCTTAACTGTTAACCGAAAGGTAAAGTGAAAGAATTGACTCACTCAGTTGGTCCATGGGATGATGTAGCGTCTTGTGGAGTTAATCTTAAAATCGTAGTCTTCAGTTAAGCTAATTCAAGTAGGCTTATTCTGGGTACACTAGCCTGTATTGGTTTTTAACTTCAACTTTTGTTTCAGTCACTATTTCTGTAGAGTAGTTCGCAAGCCAACTGCGTAATTGTTCCTCTCTTTATGCGATCAAAAGGAAGAACGAACTGAAGCCAAGGTTCTGGTGTTTGACTTCAGTTTTGTTGGCTGGTTGTTGTCGGTGGGAGATAATCTCACTGAGCACACCCTTCACCACATAGTAATAAATTACTAATGTGGATATGACCCAGAATGATGAACAATTATTCACATATCTTTGTTAACCATAAATTATTGTACATTAAAGAGACTACCAAATCTATTTCCTCTGAGGACCACTTCTGCTCTCTCTCAACCACCCTCCCAATATCCTAAATTTCATAGTGCAATGTTGATCATTCACTGATATTCCAACCAGAGTTGACTTGTTTGCGAAGTAGATTGTAGGTCAGTTTTCTTCGCATCCAAAGTGGTAGCAATCTGAGACAATGCATTCGAAGATTCCACATCCTCAACTGATTGTTTGGCAGTCATAACATTGTCGAGCAGGTCACAAGCTTCCTTATGGAGGTCATGAGGAGTTCCATCTTCGTTATGAGGGAAAATGTCTGCGACTAGTAAGGTACTAAGAGCTGCATCTACTATCATATGACCACGTATCGCTCTTGAAACAGCTTTTCCAGACATCATGTGTTGCACGGCATTTGGTCCATATATTTCTTGAAGTACTTCAGACAATCCTGAACCATTCATAAGAGTACTGACTGCTCCCAAAAGATTCATCAGAGTGTGAAATGATCCCAGCATTAAAACAATGTCCTGCAGGTCTCTCTGTTCATTGATGATTTGGGAAGTTTTCCAGAACAAAGGCTGATCAAAGGTAATAATGCATGGGACTTTTTGATCGCGTGCTATCTTGCTCAAATATAGTAATGTCGAAAATATGCAGGTCATGTCAGTTGGCGACATATCTATGATGGGAAGGAACGTGATCGACGCCACACCTGGATGTGAGACACTTGATCCACCGTGAATTGCCTGCATTGTTCCGGACCAACTTGGACCTGATCTTTCTGCTGAAGATATCTGCCAGAGAAGACTAAGTCGACTTATGGTGGCAGTGGGTACTGGAAGCTCACGGAATGAGATGTCCCTCAACATGCTTCTCGCGTGTCTATATTCCCTAATGTCAACGGTTGCAATCTTCTTAATGTCATTGTCACCAACATTACGCCTGTGAATAGAAGGGTGGATCTTGATCTTCGGAGTTATTGTGGCAATCATACCCATTCCATGAAAGGTATTCTTCCCATCCAAAGTGCAGACATCATGATCGACGTTATCTGCTGCTAGAAGGACTGCAGTGTTTTCATCAACAGTAAAAGAGCCAGACCCACTTGCCAGCGCCGCGTTTCTTTCGAATCTTGTTACTTCTGCATACGACGAACAGTAACCCAGCTGATGGAGAATGTCAATAAGGTACCTTGACCTAAAGTTGTGGTGTAGCTGAACCGACAAACCGATCTGTAGTGGACATAGTAATCCTCTAGGATGGGTTGCTTGCATAATGCTCTGCCCAATTGCACCTATTTTTCTTGAAGCATCCTGTCCCGCAAATGCTTTTGATAATAGCAATTTCAGACTGTTGGGAATGTAATCAAGAGCACTTTCTGCAGTGATGTCATTTGGAGATGGATACACATCTTTTCTAGGTGAGTCGACAGACTTGATATCACTTCTGATTATTTTTGCAGCAGCTTCTACTAGGTAAATCTTCTGTAGCTCTATATCTATATCACATTCTTTCGACTTTTTGTGATAATCTATAAGAATTTCATTAGCTGTCTCTCGTAGTGTTACTACATCTGCCTTTCCACTTTCACCTGATATTATGATCTTGTCTCCGTAATGTTCTAAAAGCTTTCTCTTCATGTGCCTGCGTTCGTAGACAGAGCTCTGACTTCCTTGAAGATATTCCTCCATTTTGGAAATTAGGTCTCTAATCATCAGTTGTTCATCATCATTCTCTTCCAGGTAAGCACAGGTCTGAAGGAATGCTTGGTGTTGCTCTTCATTAGTTGGTCTCCTTTCTTCGAATTATGATTGTTGGAGGAGTATGCGCGAGGAATGTTTTTTCCACTTCGAAAATTTATGCTGCAGGTGTGATGGTAGACACAATCTGCAGCAGGAAGATCACGAAGATAATACTCCAGACGGCCTTTTACATTAAACGACCATTCATCGCAGCGGCTTTCACAGCACCTTTTTATAGTTTCGGAGAACTCTGTAGTTCTTATTTTGCCATGCTCTGATTTTGGTTTGTGTTTGGAAAAAAAGTCTACAAAGGTATCACAAAACAAACAGTGAGTAGCACTGGAAAATGCGTATTCATGAAAATGAGCACTTTTCCTTGGTATTGCCTCGGCTGCGGTCTGTCGCTTCTTTATTTCAATGGTCTTTTTATCCATAAACCTTTTCCTACATACAACGTGAACACTTATTCCAGCTGTTGCAACAACATCGCTTCCACGGCTGTGGCTGGATGCATTTATACCATCTGCTCCTTTTTGCGAGATGTGAACCACTTCCTGTCCGCTATCCAATTTCTCCTTACAAATCACGCACAATTCTTCAGGGGTCTGCATTCTTGAAGGCGGACGCACACCGAGCTAGTCTGAAACAGAAAACACAAATTAATAAACTGTGTTGCAGTATTTAAAAGGAGTACATAATAACAGTTTTAAAGAAAATGACAAGCACAAATACGCAGATTTGATAGTGGGTAGTAGGAATTAAAGAGTTGTATATAATATAAGTTTATAAAGATGTAGCAATGTCCATTCTCACATACACTCCATACAGTATATTTTATTTACATTACGTGACATCATAGTTTAATACTAGCCGCCTAATACAATTTTTAGTGTCATATAGGTTAATTTAGAAATGAAAATGTGTTTTAAAACATTTTACTGATCAAGAAAAACGTCATAACTCTCTCTACAAAGCGAAATTAAAATTTATTGTATTTTGTAGGAAACTGCCAGTCTGCCATTTTGAATTTCATTTTTGGGGGTGTTCCCAGGGTCCAATTTTGTCGGATTTTGGATATGTTATTCTGCAATGGTTCCTGAGCTGGAAATAGTTTAGAAAGCTTCTGAAGCAATTTTGCCCAGGTTGAAGCTATTTTTGCTCTAGATTGCCTGGACTAATTATGTCTTGGCCAGTTATGAAGCTTTCAGAGGTTGTTAACCACAATGGATGGCATCCAAAAAGAATTTTGATCTAAAAATCAGAGATGGGAATTTTTTTATAAAGGTCAGATGTCAAGGTCATCTTCAAACTTTTTAATTTTAGAGGATGCTTTGTTTAATAAAAGTGATAGAGCTTTCTTTTCTCTTTAACCCTTTGCCTGTCCAAAGGGTTTTCTTAGGGTTTACTGAGACAATTTTTGGGTATGAGGAAGTATGGTTGCAAGAAATGAAAAATGTGAAAAGTGTTAGTATTCTAGGAGTATTAGGGTGTCTGACCAGTAATAAAAAAGTGTGTATCACATTTGATGCACAGAGCAATAAAACTAGTAATTATTAGTCGTACATTCTATGCATCACATGTGAAGCACACTCAAGAATACAGTCGTCCCTCGGTATCCGCGGGGGATTGGTTCCAGGACCCCCCGCGGATACCAAAATCCGCGGGTGCTCAAGTCCCTTATATAAAATGGCGTAGTATTTGCATATAACCTACGCACATCCTCCTGTATACTTTAAATCATCTCTAGATTACTTATAATACCTAATACGATGTAAATGCTATGTAAATAGTTGTTATACTGTATTGTTTAGGGAATAATAAGAAAAAAAAGTCTGTACATGTTCAGTACAGATGCAACCATCGTAGGCCTAACTACATAGTACACATCAGCAACAACGTAACATTTTCTTTCTTTCAACACTTACAGATTGCTTTCGTTTAATGACCTGAAAGAGAAATACATAGAATAAAACACAGAATATTTAAAATACAAGTACATATAGAAAATATAATTATAAATAGAGAAAATATAAATTTATTCTCTCTCTCTCTCTCTCTCGCAAAAAGGCAGATGCGTCTACGCGCGGGATGAATTCACCCCCCCACCCTTTTTTATATACTGGTCATAACGTTTTTGGATAGTTTTTATTGCTAGAACGCTTTATCTTATTCAGAGTATTCAGAAAAAACAAAAAAAAAAGAAAATATGGCAGGGCCAGCTAAATTGAAAGCAGAATGCTTTAAATGTAAAGTTAATCATTGGTGCGTAGACTTCCCAGAGGGTAGTATCAGCGATATCACATCCCTTAGTGTATGTTTGTTTTGTAAACTTAGAGACAACCACGAAAAGGAAGTTAAAGAGCTAAAGGAATTAGTAAAAAAGCTTGAAGCTAGGGTCGTAGCACTGGAAATCCAACCCAGTGGACAAGATCAAATTAAAAACACACCAGCAGATTCAAACTGTAAGATTAAGTATCTAGAACAAAGGGAGGGCTCAAAGAAGGGGCTGATAGAGAAGGGTGGGAAGGGATCGATAGAGAAGGGTGGGAAGGGGCCTGCTGATGGCCCAAAGAAACCGAAGGATGTAGCTACCTGTCGGGGTGGGTCGGGTGGTGTAACTGCGTGTATGGGTGGCGACGGGTTTCGAAAGGTCTCGGGCAAGAAGGCTGCGAAGCCGAAGCCTGAGACCCCAGTTGCCCCTGTCAAGACCTCTAACCGCTTTAGTCTCCTGTGCTCGAAGGAGGAAGACACCGTTTTGATTGGGGACTCGCAGATCAGGGGCCAGGAGAAGTACTTTGCTTCTGCAAACCGGGATGGGAGGAAGGTAAGGTGCTTACCTGGGCGGGGAACGGCGCACTTAAGGAAGGAGGTAGAGAAGGTGCGCGTGGCTAGTCGGAGGACTGCGATCGTTGTCCACGCTGGTGGCAATGACCTGTTCCTCAAAGGCGGTGGGGTAGGTCTTACAGAAGGGATCATCACCGAGATCATGTCTCTTGCGGATGATCTAAAACTGAAGACAGACAGGGGAATGTTAATGGGTATTTTACCGCGAATGAATGAATGTCAGTGACCACGCGCTCAGTAAGGTCATTGGCATCAACGAGAGGGTACAAGACTTGTGCGTTCCGCTGGGCGTGAAGTTTATTGACCCCTTCGATGCATTTTCGGGTAGGTGGGACCTTTACCAGAGGGATGGTGTCCACCTCAAAACAAGGGTAAAGGTGTGCTAGGCGCGCTGCTCGACCGGCACCTATACAGAATGGTGAGGTCGAGTCCGGGAGAGATGATGGGCCCCCACCGGGGAGAGATGAGGATGAGCCGGTGGCGGACGTACCTTCGACTGAAGGGTGCGTCGAAGTACAGGTGGGTGACCCTCCTCCTACGTTGGAGGGGGCTCAGTCTCCTGCGGAAGTTGCCCCCTCGTTAGTGAGGGGCTCTTCAACTCCCGACAGCCCTGCTGTTCGGGAAAATGGGTCGTGCTAGGGGGCGGTCAGAATAGGGAAGGCTCCCTCCGTGCAATGCTTTTTAGTGCTAGGTCAATTAGGAACAAGTTTTGTGAGCTACGGGCGCTCTTAGCATCAGAATACCAGGATATTGTTGCTATCACCGAGTCCTGGATTCATACTGATCGTAGGGTCTACATTGGGGAGTTCGAAATTCCCGGGTATAGAATGTTTCGCAAAGACCGCACCCGTGGGGAGGGAGGTGGGGTACTAATATACGTCAGAGACACGTTGAGTCCGGTTGACTGCCAGTTCCGGTTGGAACGGGAGCTGCTTGGCGTCGATCTGAACTTGGGAGGGACGAACTATAGGTTAATCTTGGTGTACAGGCCTCCGCATCTCCTCCTCGAGGATGATACAGCCCTGTACACCGAACTCAGTAGCCTGCTAGGGGATAGGGTGTGTGTAGTTTTAGGAGACTTCAACTGTCGCGGCATAAAGTGGAAAAACAGGACTGCCGATGCTGAAGGGAGGAGGCTAGTTGACTTTGCTGATGAGAACTTCCTCACTCAGTGGGTCAACGAGCCTACACGAGGCGAAAGCGTTCTAGACTTAGTATTCACGACCGAAGACAACCTCGTCACTGGCCTCACCGTTGACGAATCGTTGGGCGGGAGTGATCACGGTCTTATTAGGTTCCGTGTGTGCGTCCCTCGGGTGAAGTGTAGTAACTCGAGAGGCAGTAAGCTCGATCTCCAGCGGGCGAACTTTGTTAGCCTCAGGGATAGCGTAGGAGAGATGGGGTTAGAGGTTGGCGGCGATGTTGAGGGAGTGTGGAGTGCATTCCGGGATGAGTTTATGGTGCTGCAGTCTGCTGCCATACCCTCAAAACCGGTCACCCCTGCTTCAACGCAGCCTAAGTGGTTCAATCGTGGCATAGCTTCGGCTATCCGAAATAGGAAAGTAGTGTATAGGAGGGCGAAGGCCAATCGTTCCCACGAGAACACTGAAGCGTATGTCCGTCTGTGTAGGGAAGTGAAGGCGAAGGTTAGGCTAGCAAAACATAATGAAGAACTACGGGTGGCAAGCCTCTGCAAGGGGAACCCTAAGGAGTTCTTCAGTTATGTTAATAGTAGAAAGCCCATTAGAAGCATGATAGGTCCTTTAAAGGACAGAAGCGGCGTTCTGTGGACCTCCGACGCGGACATCGCTAATGTGCTTAATGAGTACTTTGCGGGAGTTTTCACCAGGGAGGATACCCGCGTCATCCCCGAGCCAGCTGTGAGGCACGAAGGTGCTGGCCTGGATAGTGTTAGATGTACCGCGACAGTCGTTGCTCATAGAATAGACAAACTGAGCGCGTTTAAGGCTCCTGGGCCAGACCAGTTTCTCCCCAGTGTTTTGCGAGAAGTGCGCGACCAGGTGGCTCCCCACCTGGCTACAGTCTTCAACAAATCGTTGGTGATGGGCCAGGTGCCTGGTGACTGGAGGGAGGCCAACGTGACCCCTATCTTTAAGAAAGGGGATCACGAAAGACCAGGGAACTATCGTCCTATTAGTCTCACTTCAGTTGTAGGTAAATTATTAGAAAGGATAATAGCTGATAGAATCGTTGACCATTTGGATTCCTACAAGCTGCTTGGGGACTCCCAACATGGGTTTAGACGGCATAGGTCGTGTCTCACCAACTTGCTCGAGTTTTTCCACGATATGTTGAGTGAGTACGATAAGAGTAGGGCGATTGATATACTTTATCTCGACTTTCAGAAAGCCTTTGATAAGGTACCTCACCGCCGGCTAATGGCGAAAGTGCGCGTGCTGGGTATCGGTGGGGAAATAGGTAGGTGGATTGAAAACTGGCTGAGGAATAGGCGGCAGAGGGTGGTAATTAAAGGGGCTAGTTCGGGTTGGGCCTCGGTCACTAGTGGAGTTCCTCAGGGTTCCGTTTTGGGGCCACTGTTGTTTACCATTTACATAAATGATATCGACGGTGGCATCGTCAGTCGGATCGCCAGATTCGCTGATGACACCAAGCTTGGGGCCAATGTTGGGACGCCCGAAGCGATTGAGGAACTGCGTGCGGACCTAGGTAGGATAGGAGAGTGGTCCGAAAAATGGCAAATGCCGTTTAACTTGGGTAAATGCAAAGTGATGCACATTGGCTACGCCAATCCCAAGTCGGACTACTCGATGTTGGGCAGTAATATCGAGGTGACTGATTTAGAAAAGGACTTGGGTGTGCTAATTAGCAGCGACCTTAAGTTTACGAAACAGTGTGTAGAGGTGGAAAAGAAAGCCCAGAAACTATTGGGTTATATCAGGAGGCAATTTCAGTTTCGGAACAAGGAGATTGTGCTCTCACTGTACAATTCCCTTGTTCGGCCGTACCTGGAGTATGCTGTGCAGTTCTGGTCGCCCACCCTCAGGAAAGATATTGAGAGGCTGGAGCGAGTGCAGGCGAGGGCCACAAAGTTAATCCCTTCCGTTAGGCATATGGGCTACAATCGACGGTTACGCGCCCTGAACTTGTTTTCGCTTGAAACTCGGAGGCTGCGCGGTCAACTGATCGAGGTTTTCAAGCTCTTACGAGGGTTCAACGATGTCGATTTTAGAAGTATGTTTAGTTTAAATGATAACCCAACTCGCAACAATGGTTGGAAGTTGGATTTGAAACGGTTTAGGACTAGTGTGTGTGGGAATTACTTTACGTATAAGATCTGTGACACATGGAACAGGTTACCTTCGGAAGTTGTGAACAGTTCCTCTGTGGATCAGTTCAAGAAAAGGTTAGACCAAATTTTGCACACTATTTGAGTGTGTAGAAAATCTTCCGTGGCACCCGTTGCTATTGGTACCTCCTCGGTATGGGCCGCAAGGCCTTTTGAGGTACTTCTTTTCCTTGTATCTCTCTCTCTCGATCAGGAACAAGTTTGGTGAGCTACGGGTGCTCTTAGCATCAGAATACCAGGATATCGTTGCTATCACTGAGTCCTGGATTCATACTGATCGTAGGGACTACGTTGGGGAGTTCGAAATTCCTGGGTATAGAATGTTTCGCAAAGACCGCACCCATGGGGAGGGGGGTGTGGTACTAATATACTTCAGGGACACATTGAGTCTGGTTGACTGCCAGTTCCGGTCGGAACGGGAGCTGCTTGGCGTCGATCTGAACGTGGGAGGGACGAACTATAGGTTAATCTTGGTGTACAGACCTCCGCCTCTCCTCCTCGAGGAGGATACAGCCCTGTACACCGAACTCAGTAGCCTGCTAGGGGATAGGGTGTGTGTAGTTTTAGGAGACTTCAACTGTCGCGGCATAAAGTGGGGAAACAGGACTGCCGATGCTGAAATGAGGAGGCTAGTTGACTTTGCTGATGAGAACTTCCTCACTCAGTGGGTCAACGAGCCTACACGAGGCGAAAGCGTTCTAGACTTAGTATTCACGACCGAAGACAACCTCGTCACTGGCCTCACCATTGACGAATCATTGGGCGGGAGTGATCACGGTCTTATTAGGTTCTGTGTGTGCGTCCCTCGGGTGAAGCGTAGTAACTCGAGAGGCAGTAAGCTCGATCTCCAGCGGGCAAACTTTGTTAGCCTCAGGGATAGCGTAGGAGAGATGGGGTTAGAGGTTGGCGGCGATGTTGAGGGAGTGTGGAGTGCATTCTGGGACGAGTTTATGGTGCTGCAGTCTGCTGCCATACCCTCAAAACCAGTCACCCCTGCTACAACGCAGCCTAAGTGGTTCAATCGTGACATCGCTTCGGGTATCCGAAATAGGAAAGTAGCGTATAGGAGGGCGAAGGCCAATCGTTCCCACGAGAACACTGAAGCGTATGTCCGACTGTGTAGGGAAGTGAAGGCGAAGGTTAGGCTAGCGAAATGTAACGAAGAACTACGGGTGGCAAGCCTCTGCAAGGGGAACCCTAAGGAATTCTTCAGTTATGTTAATAGTAGAAAGCCCATTAGAAGCATGATAGGTCCGTTAAAGGATGGAAGCGGCGTTCTGCGGACCTCCGACGCGGACATCGCTAATGTGCTTAATGAGTACTTTGTGGGAGTGTTCACCAGGGAGGATACCCGCGTCATCCCTGATCAAGGCGTGAGGCATGAAGGTGCTGGCCTGGATAGTGTTAGATGTACTGCGACAGTCGTTGCCGATAGAATAGACAAACTGAGCGCGTTTAAGGCTCCTGGGCCAGACCAGTTTCTCCCCAGAGTGTTGCGAGAAGTGCGCGACCAGGTGGCTCCCCACCTGGCTACAGTCTTCAACAAATCGTTGGTGATGGGCCAGGTGCCTGGTGACTGGAGGGAAGCCAACGTGACCCCTATCTTTAAGAAAGGGGATCACGAAAGTCCAGGGAACTATCATCCCATTAGTCTCACTTCAGTTGTAGGTAAATTATTAGAAGGGATAATAGCTGATTGGATCGTTGACCATTTGGATTCCTACAAGCTGCTTGGGGACTCCCAACATGGGTTTAGACGGCATAGGTCGTGTCTCACCAACTTGCTCGAGTTTTTCCATGTCATGTTGAGTGAGTACGATAAGAGTAGGGCAATTGATATACAGGGTGTCCCGTAAGTCTGGACCCATAGGGATTTATAATATATTTTTTTATTATGTTATTATTATTATTTTATTATTATTATTTTTTTATTATTTTTTATTATGATTTTTATTTGTGGGGCCACTTGAAAGCAAAAGTGTACGAGGTCAAACTTCAGAACATTTTCCACCTTAAAGCACGCATTGTGGAGGCGTGTCAAGAAATTTCTGCGACTGTGATTCAGAAAGTGCTGTTGCAGCGGAGATTGCGTCTTCAACTATGTGTGCGACACAACGGCGGACACTTTGAACAGATTATGTAATAAATTTTTGGACTATTTTGTAATTTTATTATTTTTCCCTATGGGTCCAGACTTACGGGACACCCTGTACTTTATCTTGACTTTCAGAAAGCCTTTGATAAGGTACCTCACCGCTGGCTAATGGCGAAAGTGCGCGCGCTGGGTATCGGTGGGGAAATAGGTAGGTGGATTGAAAACTGGCTGAGGAATAGGCGGCGGTGGTAATTAAAGGGGCTAGTTCGGGTTGGGCCTCGGTCACTAGTGGGGTTCCTCAGGGTTCCGTTTTGGGGCTGCTGTTGTTTATCATTTACATAAATGATATCGACGGTGGCATCGTCAGTCGGATCGCCAAATTCGCTGATGACACCAAGCTTGGGGCCAATGTTGGGACGCCTGAAGCGATCGAGGAACTGCATGCGGACGTAGGTAGGATAGGAGAGTGGTCCGAAAAATGTCAAATGCCGTTTAACTTGGGTAAATGCAAAGTGATGCACATTGGCTATGCCAATCCCAAGTCGGACTACTCGATGTTGGGTAGTAATATCGAGGTGACTGATTTAGAAAAGGATTTGGGTGTGCTAATTAGCAGCGACCTTAAGTTTATGAAACAGTGTGTAGAGGTGGAAAAGAAAGCCCAGAAACTATTGGGTTATATCATGAGGCAATTTCAGTTTTGGAACAAGGAGATTGTGCTCTCACTGTACAATTCCCTTGTTCGGCCGCACCTGGAGTATGCTGTGCAGTTCTGGTTGCCCAGCCTCAGGAAAGATATTGAGAGGCTGGAGCGAGTGCAGGCGAGGGCCACAAAGTTAATCCCTTCCGTTAGGCATATGGGCTACAATCGACGGTTACGTGCCCTGAACTTGTTTTCGCTTGAAACTCGGAGGCTGCGTGGTCAACTGATCGAGGTTTTCAAGCTCTTACGCGGGTTCAATGATGTTTATTTTAGAAGTATGTTTAGTTTAAATGATAACCGAACTCGTAACAATGGTTGGAAGTTGGATTTGAAACGGTTTAGGACTAGTGTGTGTGGGAATTACTTTACGTATAAGATCTGTGACACATGAAACAGGTTACCTTCGGAAGTTGTGAACAGTTCCTCTGTGGATCAGTTCAAGAAAAGGGTAGACGAAATCTTGCACACTATTCGAGTGTGTAAAGACATTTAGGACCTCAGTCTGCGGAAATTTCTTTTCCTATAAAATAGTTAATATCTGGAACCAACTTCCCTCAGAGGTTGTTTCCAGTCAAAGTGTAAATGTATTTAAAAATAGGCTAGACAAAGTACTGAATACTCTCATAGTTTAAGACTAAAACATAAGAAAACTCTGCAGGAGATCGCTTGCACGGTGTCTCTGAGCAAGCTAAATATAGAGCTATTTATATATTCTCCACTTTCCTGTAAAATTTCCTTGGCTACTTTTGCAGGGTCAAGGTATTTTCTTCAACCTTTTTCCATACCTGCCTCTGGCAGGGAGGGAGCGGAGGGTGGGGAGAGAGCCTTCTACTTTTCTATCCAGTTTTCTACTACTGCTAGGATAGTTGAAAGAAAAATAAACTTACAAAATTTTCCCTGGCACCCGTTGCCATTGGTACCTCCTCGGTATGGGCCGCAAGGCCTTTTGAGGTACTTCTTTTCCTTGTAACTCCTTGTAACTCTCTCCGTGTTAACACTCACCAAAACCCTGGTTCTTCTCTCTTGATAACCCTCGTATGATGATGACGATAATGATTGCTGTATGGTGCCTACAGTGCCGATGTGGTGAGGCGACGAGATGTGTGGCACTGTAGGTAAGCGGTGAGACATCTGGCTAACTTGAACCTTCTGACAGGACATCAGAAGGTTCATCTACGTCGGAAGAACCAGGTTCCGATTGCAGACATTGACGCTTTGGAGGAGGCTCAATAATACTAATGTCAGGATCTGTGGAGGTTGAGGGCTGAGGATCTTCAAGCATTGAAGGTCGAGGCTTCACAATTGCAGGTGCTTTAGTTAGAAACAGTTATAGGAAGCTGTTTCTTCTTTTTCTTTGCATCATCAAACAAATCTTGCAGTGGTTGTAGGCATGTTGTTATCCTTCGGGTGACACGGAGGCCTCGCTCCATCGAAGGATCGTACTCGAGGATCATATCCTTTAACACTTGCGCCTATTGAAAAACTGCTGCAAATTTTTCAAGTGTCCAAATTGATGGCTCTGCCTCCTCTAAATCTTCTGCATCATCATCATCATCATCTGTAGAGGATTTCAGCAGATCTTCGAGTTCCTCATTGGTAAGGGTTTCTCTATGCTCTTCTATGTGTTCCTCGACGTCGTCCTCGATCATGTCAGAGAAGCCTTCCCCACCAACTTCCCTTGCAACATTCAAGATATTCCTGACTTCTGCATCAATAGTGGGGAAGCCCCTGAAATCATTGACTACCTCACTCCATAATGGCTTCCAACATGCATTGACTGTCTCGGGCTTTAGGGCATCTACAGCCTCTGCAATTGTGAAGATCTTCCATAAATCCATGATGCTGCAGTCAGGGTTAGCATCAAGGGTAGCACGAATCTCCCGAAGGTGAGGCGGGTGTAAGTCACCTTAATGCACTTGATGATGCCTTGATCAAGTGGCTGCAGCAGTGATGTAGTGTTAGGAGGCAGGAACATCACTTCCACGTTCTCGTCGGCGAAGCAGAGATATTGGGGATGGCCAGGAGCATTGTCAATTATGAGGAGGACCTTGAATGGCAGCCGCTTCTCTTCGAGGTATTTCTTCACTTCAGGAATGAAGCACTGGTGGAACCATTCCAAGAACAAGATGGCCGTCACCCAAGCCTTCTTGTGTTGCCAGAACATGGGCAGGCAATTTTTGTTTTTGTTCTTAAGGGCCCGGGGATTGTTTGCTCAGTAGATGAGGCCTGGCTTGATCATGTGACCTGCTGCATTGCCACACAGCATCAGAGTAAGGCGATCTTTCCAGGCCTTGAACCCCGGGGCCTGCTTGGCACTCTTATGGATGTAGGTACAAGTGGGCATCTTCTTTCAGAATAAGCCCGTTTCATCACAATTGAAGACTTGCTCTGGAAGGTAACCTTTCTCTTCTATGAGTTTCTTGAGCTCTTCTGGGAACGCTGATGCTGATTCTCCCATGATCTTTAAGTTCTTGAGGCTGTAGCGCTTTACATAGCTAGCTAGCCAGCCATCCATTACTAGCCTTAAACTTTTCTCTCGCTCTCCTCAACCCCCTCACAGTAGTGCTCATAGAGGCTAAGTCTAAGTGCTTTTTCACGCATAATTTTGCCATCAACAGGGATATGCTTCTGTGACATGTCCTCTAGCCACACACTTAATGCTTCTCAGTCTTTGCAAGCACTTTATCACGAACCAGAGGGACCATTTTTGCCATTGTAGGGGCAGCACTAACACTTCCACGAATTTCAGCTTTCTGCTTTATTGTGTGAATGCTCAATTCGTTCTTACCAATCTTACAGCCCACTTCAGCAAGCGACATGCCACTTTTCAAAAGATCTAAGATTTTTATTTTCTCATCGAGAGATAGCACTTTACACTCCCTCTTAGCCTTTGAGGGATTGCTTTGACCACTTAATTGCTTTTTAGGAGCCATTTTTTCACAGAAACAAAGGGTGCACACAACACAAGTAGCAAATGAACGAGACGCGAGGCAAACAATGCTCAAACAATGAGTGCTGGAGAGAGACTGAGGATCTGTGAAATGGCGGGAGGCTACAGCAGGGTATGCCTACACATCACTTCATTCGCGTGGATTCAGCGTAGTGCTCGGTGCACGGCAAATTCAAGTTTTGCTTTTTGGAACTTTCTGGAATTTTTTTTTTTCGAATATTTTTGATCCGCGGTTGGTTGAATCCGCGGATACGGAGGGCCGACTACTATTTTTTTTTATCTAAAAGTATTTTCTTCACTAATCATTCTTTCTTGTTGAATTGGCTGAAGTATTGCTGAATGAGGGCAGAGTTTTAGTCACTGACAATTGGTACAGCAGTATTGATTTAGCATATTATTTGAAAAAGAAAAATACAGTATACTATGGGACTATGAGAAGAAATAGAAGTGGAATACTGGCTACAATAAAATCTGCGAAACTGAAAAAAGGAGAAGTAAAAGGAGCAGTAAATAAGGACAATTAGAATAATGAAGTTTCAGGACAAGAGAGAAGTCTTCATGATATCAACTTTTCATGGGCCTAATCTAAAGGAAAGTGATAAAAGAACATGTCAAGGTCACTCAGTTTCACAGCCAGTAGTAATATTAGACTACAACTGAATAAAAGGGGGGATTGATCTTTCAGATCAAATGATTTCATACTACATCCCTGCTAGAAAAAGTGTAAAATGGTACCGCAAGGTACTGTTTGAATGTATGAGCATTGCATTATTGGATACTTGGGTCCTTTTCAATAAATTTTACAGTGTAAAGGACATCAAGCTATCACCATATACAAAATCAGTAGCAATGTTGCTGCTTGGTATTACTGAAAAAAGCGAAGTGACCAAACCAATCAGGATGGAGCATGAACTAAGAAAATTCAAAGAAAATTGCTTGTGCATCACATATGATACTTTATACGCCTTGTGCATCATATATGATACTCAAATGCATAAGATCACAGTCTAATTCATACATTCTTCATCAAAGAAGGCTTACTTTTCATCTGTTTGAAGTAAAAGTAAATCATTAAAAATATCTGAAATGTGCATATGTGATGCACAAGCATCTCTGCCTATCACATGTGATGCTTGGGACAGGCAAAGGGTTAATTTGACACCAAAACCACTTTTCTATCTTTATTGGTTCTTGAGATACATGCATTTGAAAAATGGCACTCCCGGCCCAGAGTGCCAATATTTTGCGACCCCAGAACATGAGTGCTAGGGGTCAGCCAGGTCTGAAAATTATTTTCTGACCATATCTCAGATAGCCCTATATACAAAAAAAAAATTCAAGGAAATTGGTGATGGTCATGCCCAAAATAGTTAAAAAAGTGTCTGATTTCACATGGAATGACCCACATACAGTTGCCCCTCACTGTTCACAGGTATTTTGTTCTGCAGATATCTGCAAACCATGACATCCATGAACTGTGATACAAAGGTTCAATGGGAAAAGGGGGGTTACCTGTGGACCCCCCCAGACACGTGAGTAAATAGTGCTAGAAAATGGTTTTCTACTGATACTGCTGTAGTGGCTGCATAGGCTGTAGTCCCCAAGTGTCTGTATCATTGAGCCACCCAGCACCCTTTCACATTTCTGGGTTTGTGATAGTCAAAAGACTGGGCAATAGGGCATATCATACTCTGGGTTCAGGGTTGAAATTTTGGAAAAACAAAGTAGCTAATATATATTCCTATATAAAAATTAATTCTAAGATGGGTTTATTATTTGCAACTTTTCTGAAAAATCTCTCTCATATGGTCAAAATCGCAATTTTCTGATTTGAAGGCTGCCTAACCCAGCCTCAGGGCACCCAAACCAAAGCGCACAGCTGTTCTGCATATGATTTAGTCTAAAAGCTGCTTTTCTGACCTCATCCTTGCTTTCTTGTATGTTTAACACCTTTGGGTGCTGAAAAAATGTTTAGATTTCACATACAACTTAAGAATTTTAAGTTTTTCTTCAAAGAATAGGCGTGGTTCACCAGCTCTACTCTGATCGAGTAGCGGGAGACTTGCCACCTCCATGTGTAGGTTTACACGCCTGTTCTTCCTGGATCCCTGAAAAGCATGGCCTCATAAGATCTTATGAGGACTTTCAGCTCTTACGAGCATTAATGATGGCTTCAGCCTCTTCATCAGCCACTCGAACCTGAAAAGCTCTTAAGTATGTCCTGCTTCAATCTGAACACTGGGAGCATTTCTCGATGGTCTAGCCTGGCTCTCACCCACCCCTCTCTCCTCTCGTGACTGTACACAGCTTGGGAAGCAGTTGAGACTTCCTGTACAGCTCTCCCGCAGGACTGAGTATGAACAGAGAAAGCGTCCACTTTGAGTGGAGTTTTCCTGAGATCCTCGAGCTCAGTCAAGGTCATCTTGCAGGTGAAAATAGGCTCATAAATATTCTCTGATTCCCAGTTGATGAGATCCTCAGGTGAAGTGGCTTGCAGATTGACTGGGATTTTTATGGGGCCTCACTGTTGTATCACTAAAGTCTCTTCCTTCTCTGATCTTCTCTATCTGGCTTACAGCAAAAGCTCTCTAATGCTCATCCTCACTGCACAGGAATGAAGCCAGGATGTTCTCAGGATGTGCTTGGTAAGCTCCTCTTATCACTGCAGCAGAGATGATGTTCCTGACCTCAGTAGTCTGGTTCCTCAGCAGCCTCAGGCTTGAAAAAATGTGTGCAGGACCAAATTTGAGGTGGTGCTTCACTTTGATGTCATAGTACATTTTGAAGTAGAAGTTAAGGCAGAACTTCACGAGGACCTTCAGCCTCCTCAACACTTCCCCCTTCAGTCTGTGCTCCCTCATCCACAACAGCAAGATGGCCTGTGCAGTAGTGAGCCACTTGGATTGGTTCAGAGGTCCGCACTTGAGACCAGCCAACTGTGGACTGAGACTTCCAGACTTGATGGCTTTGATCAGAAGATAGCAGTTGTGCTGGTCTGTGGAGAGAGATTTGACTATCTCTACTGGCAGCTCTATGATATCTTCAGTTCCTTCCACTGGTTTGAAGTTGAAGTTGACCTCAAGTTCATTCACTTTCTCAAGAAGTTTTCCAATAGGCCCACTGAAGCCTGACTGGGGAGTTACAGGGCTGTCCAGCTTGATGATTAAGTGCCTCAGGGGGAGCTCGTTCACATGGAGCTGACAGATCATCCAGTGGCATTTGCGACCCAGCATCTTCTCCAATAGGGCTATGGCACCTCCAGACCACCCTGTGTTGGTGTTGGTAGAGTCTCCTCCAATCATTACAAGGCTCTTGTCAGCTCTGTGATCCAGAAGCCACTCATGCAGGCCCTAAGCGATCTTATAAGCAGGCTTTATCCTTCCCCACGTTCCTTGGGAGTGAAATGGAAGAGGTACTTTCCTTGATGCTCCCACGTGATAGTGTAATGCTCCTCGATCACTTTGCCAGGATGAAATCTCTGTCACTTTGTCATATTTCAACACCTTTGTGTTTCTATCCTGCGTGTCATCAAAGAATATCCCAGAGATCATCTCCTCCTCTCACCTCTGCGTAAGAGCTTCAACTGATGAAGCCATTACCTCCTCCTTGGCCCTCCAGAATTTCATGCCATCTATGGCCAAGTAAGCCTTGTCTTTGGAAAGATGACTGGCCTTACCGAAAAAAATGGCATCCACTCACTTCTACTTCACAATTATAACTGGCGTAATTGCTCAGAGCCATCTATTGAGAGAATGTTGAACTTCGCCTTCTGCATCCAAATGGTTACAAAGATTCAAATGGAGTAGATTTTTTTTCTTATGTATGTATGTATTAAGCCTGTGTAAGAGTTAAGCAAAGTTAGTGTCTAAATGGCAACAAATTACGATAAAGGGTTAAAAATATGAAGTTGTGTTCAATTGAATATTTGGTACTTCAACATAGAACAGAAAACCACAATTTTGAACATGATAATGCAATTTTGGGAAAAGTTGCAGAAAAGAAACCCCTCTTAGAATTAAATTTTACATAAAAATACATATTAGCCAGAGTGAAATTCGGACTCGGAAAAGTATGATATGCCTTACTGGGCAAGGGGATAGTTTCCTCAGGTATCCAGTAATGCCTCTCCTTGTCAGTTGTTTATTTCTGGGGATTATTTAGGTCCAACTCACATGTTAATAGTAAAGGACTTCCCATATTTCTATTCATAAAAACCTCACTACCTTTCTGGGAAATTATTCAGGGCCAACTCACATGTTAACTGTAAAAGACTTCACAAAGTTCTATTTACTAAATCCTCATCTCCACTGAGCAACACACCCAACCACTCAAAAGTCCAAGAAAGAGGCTGGAATTTCAAGGTAAACCTAATAGAAATAAACTACTACACATTTTTTTTCTTTATTATATCTGGAATAAACACAATTATTCAGTATAAAAGTATAAACAAAAAACTGGCAGTCACAATTAACAAAAACCTCTGGAAAACAACTAGTAATTAGTGAGATTTGGCATGAATGATAAAAAGCCCAGTTACCCCCCAAACTTGACCCTGTAACCTGATTTTTGTTATACAAAGCACATCCCAGTGGACAGCAGTGGTTGACACAACCTCAATGGACTTGTAGTTCCAACTGGATTGGATCCACAATCCCAGCCTGATGAGTCTGTACTAGTCGAGTCGAGTCGAGTCCCAACTGGTTGCCTGGACAACACAAGATTATTAGTTATATGCACCAGGCACCATTAATCACAGTAATAAAATAACAAACAATTAATCAACAGACATTAACTGGAATCACAACTTCATAATTGATCACTGGAAAATATAGGCCTAACTTACTCATGAAATCAAGATATATAAATAACGAACATAAGAATAATGAATATAAACATTGACAATTATGCAAACCTATCTCACATAATTTAATCAACTTAAAATCAGTGCCAAACAAGCATGGGTGAAACCCAAACTCTGGAATAATGTGACTGGTGTCCTATAATAATAATGATAGGTTCTGTAGCTAGTTACATGAATGGATCATAGATGAACTGGATTTGGCTAAAGAAAACTCCAGGGCTCAAGCATGCACTGCAAACTGGGCAATATGTAAAGGTCTGGTGTCTGATTCTAATCTGGCTGACTTATTACACCTATCTATACTCAGTCACAGTTTCAACATGTTTAATAATCATAATACTGATGGTGAAATACAAATGACACCACCACAATTATGAACAAATCTTTCTTACTTTTGTACACTGGCCAAGGATTACAGCGAGAGCACTTAACATCATGCTTTTAAAGGCTTTCTAAACTCCCTTGGCTTCTAACAGGACACATCTCTCTTAAATCTCTGCCTTGATTTCTGGCAGTCTACTCTGGTTTCATAACCTTTTAATAGGCTTCCAAGGTCCAAAGCAGTTACAGTATTTTTACAACTAACAGGCCTACTGACTAGACTTCAGAATTTAATGTGACCACAGATTTATGGTAAATTTATTGAAGGAACAAAGAATTAGCTGGCTACTCAGCACATTTTAGTTACTGAATCAGTTTTTATTCTATAATACATGGTATTATTCACATTGAGAAGCTCCTGTAGGGATATAACCTCGGATAAATGAATGGCCATGGTTTGGCTATTAATTTTAAAATTATGTATCATTTTTCAGATTAATATTGTGAGAATATTCCAGCATCTTTTAAGCTAGGTCAAATATACAAGCAGGAATTCAATAGCAAGAAAAGATAATTTTTAACATGAAGTATAAAGATGTGTTTCCTGATACATTCAGTGTATTTATATTTTTACTTTACATGACACTATTCATAAATCAAGGTGAGTTTGAATTAGATATAACACAATTAATTAGATATAAGTTAAGCTGTAAGCAAGCCTTTTACATTACATTTAGAAAACATAAAGCCACTGGGGCCTATTAAGGTTATCCAAGTCATAAACTGTTTTATAGTAAAATGTCAATTTCAAGTTGGCTAATTTTAAAAAGTGTTTTCATAGGTCCAGTCTACAAATCTGTTTTCTAATTTTCTTATGCCCTTGAGTTTTTCCATCTGCCTCTAATAAGAAAAAGTTACATCTAATTTGTGCAAACCTGAAAACATTTTGAATATCTCCCCTCAAACAATAACTCTCAAAACTAAACATACAATTCCTTTACTCTTTCCCTGTATTCTAATCTTCTTGGGGATAAGCTTGGTTGCCCTACATAACACCCCTTCAAGCATATCAATCAATATCATGTCTTAAGGTGAGGGGATGAAGCTTGACTGCAGTATTCTAAGCGAGGCCTAACATAAGAATTATATAATTTACAGATGATTTCCTTACTCTTGTAACTAACATTCCTCTGAGTAGTACCAAGCATTTTATTTGCCTTATTTCTATCCTCTAAGCACTACTTAGCACTGCTTAGAAAATTTTAGATCACTACTAACTATAATGCAAAGATCTTTTTCCTATCTAACATCCTCTAACTAGTTTTCTTGCATCTCATAACTAAAGTTTTCATTATTTCTACCAAAGTGGATGACTTTACACACTTGAACATTGAATTCCATCTGCCATTTACTAGCCTAGGCTACTAGTCTATCAAGATCTTTTTGTAGTTTATAAGAATTTTTTATATTTGTAATTGGGGCAACTATTTTTGTATTACTTGCAAATTTAAAAATTTTACTACCTCCTCCCTTTTCTAAATCATTTAGATATAAAATAGCGTAGTGGACCTAACACTTCCCTGTGGTACCCTACTTTTCACTTTCTGCCACCCAAATTCATGACCATTTAGAATTAAAAATTGCTCTCTGTTCTCTGTCATCTAACCATTTTTCTACCCAATTTGTAACTGACCCCAATATCCTATGAGCTTTTAATTTATATAGAAGTAGAACCTTATCAAGTGCCTTACTAAAATCCAAATAAATAATAATATTATTCCCATTATCTACCTGTTCAGTTACAAACTCTAAAAAGTCTAAGATTAGACAAACAAGACCTTCCTGATCTAAATCCATGTTGGGAACTTCAATATAAGCTTAAAATTTTCCAAATGATCTTGAATTTTATTCTTTCTTTCTCTCGGGCTAACCTTAGAGTGGATCTTAGGTCTTTGTTAGCCTTAGCTATTGTAGATCATGTTCTATTGGGTTGATCTTATCATGCTTTTTTATTATAGCTATTTATAAAAACTAAAGAATTTCTGGATCCTTATTGCTATTCCTCACTAGATTTATTTCACTGTGCCTTTTGCTTTTCCTAATCAAACTACTTGGTTTAATTATAGGCTGTTAAGAAATAAGCTAAGTCCACAAAACTGCTTTCTAGGGTGGAATGAAAAAATCAAAAGTGCCAGGATCAAAATTGAGGAGGTCTAGATAGTTGTCTTTTGTCCAGGATTAAACTTTAAAACTAATTTTGGGTGGTTGCATACAAAACTGACTGCTACTGGCCAATTTATACAAATCATATGTGCATGTGACCAAAATTTGAACGCAGTGACCTATTTTGGGTTCTAGACATGATTAGAAAAACAATTTAAAAACTGTTTATGATGTATTTTTTACCTCTGAAGCAGATTAAAACATCTGCACAGGGCTGCAGGGTCAATAATGCATCAAAAAATCCATATTTATATTATTTTTGGCCAAAAATTGCAATTTTCAGCCTTTTATCTTTGCAAATATTTTAGACAATTTGTGGTAAATGTGTACAATTTTCTACTGAAAATATTACAAATCAACTTAAGATTAATCTAAAGTATCACTCATTAAACAAAGCAGTAAAAAATAATCATCTAAACAGCTTCAGAATATTGTGTTTTTGTATTGAACACTTTCATTAGTTTTCTTGATTTTATCTTTCGGCGAATAATGCCATCACGACATTCAAATCCTACCACAGTTGAGGGAAGCCTCTGTTACAAGTTTAATGTGCCTCTCTACAGCCTGATTATGACAAGGCTGGTTGAGTTTGTGCTTCCTTTCTTATGTTTACAAGTTCTTCATTAGTTAGAGATGCTATGATGGGGGCTCATGAATGTCAGGTGAATTTAAGTTTATTATTTTGAGATACCCTTGAGCTTCATTATCAGTTTTAGGCACCATGAATCTGACACTACCATCTCTCACAACACTGAAGTCAGGCTGTAACTCTGTGACTTCAATACCCTCATCTGAATCAATTATTGGGTCATCACCTTCAAAGTCATTGTCTATCACTATTTCAACTGATTTTTTTTTTTTTTTTTTTGGGGGTTGTTTAACCTCCTTTGCAACATCTACGGTCATATAATGGAGGGGACCTACAGCTTTACGTGGGATCTGAACCACAGGTCACTACATAATCTGGGTGCAGAGGATGGTCTCCCATCCAACTACTACCCAGACTCAATGTCACTTAACTTCGCTGATCTCTGGGAAGCGGTGTTACGATGTTGGCCATGATGTAGCCCATTTCAACTGATTCATTCCCTCTAATCAAAAGTACCTTAACTGTGATGTGGATTTGTGGGTCTGAATCAGCAAGCATGGCAATTAATACATTCTCAGAGTGAGCATAGCCCTAAAAACCCTCTACCAAAATGCATACTATCTCCCTGGCTTCCTTGTGAGGAAATTTCAGGATCTTTTGGAGCATATCATAAAAGTTCTTAGCACCATCTGTGCATCGATACTCCTTGATCTGGAACCAACTTGGAAAATAGACCAAGATACAAAACTCTGCAAGTGTGACCAGAACTTTGGAATGCTTCCTTTGAGATGTATAAAATATGAGGTTTCTACATGCCAGAGTCAACCACCTTGAATGACAGATCAGTCCAACTTAAGGAGCTCAAGATCAGGATCAACACAGCTAAGCATAACAGCCATACAGAGTCTGAAAGCATAATACTGATCAATGCTGAGGTCCTCCAGTACTTCATTAGAAATAACTGGAAATTTTGAATTCCTGATTGTCTTGAATGAAATCACATCCCACTGAGATACACTTCCACCAAGTTCAACCCCTATCTTTCCTGAAAATGAGTCTGGGCTCTTTGTTGTTCCATCAAGAGTAACAAAGATGTGATGAAGGGGAAGCTCATTACAGTGTAGTAGGCAAATGCTCCACTGCAAAGGTCTACCAAGCAGTTCTTCCAGGCATCTGATAGCTCCACCATTTGAATTGGTCATTGTATTAGTCGCATCAGATCCTTTCATGGCAAGTGGTTTATAATTGTGTCTTTGAGGCCCTTGTATATCAAAAGTTTTTTGATTTATATAGATCAAACTCCCTGATTCTTTTCTTTTGCTTGCTCCTGCTGTACTCTTCTTTTTTATCTGATGTCTGCCAATGTAAGGTGTTCCTTAAAACCAATGCATCGTCCTATTCTAACTGTTTTCTGGTCCTCATAGAAAGCATAAGTCTTCTGTCATTTTGAGTTGTTACAAATGTTCCAAATCTCTCTGCTGATTTGAGTCCTCACAGAAGATGTCAAACAACTTGGAAGTTTTTTAAATGAAGGAAGAAAGATCACTCCAGAACTTATCACCATGTTTGGATATCTATCAAACCTACAAAATTACCAAAACTTTAATGTTGTGAATGCAGATTTCAATTATAAACCCTAAGTTAAGTTCTCGTCAAAACAGAATTTATTACTGATCATTCTTATGATTTGCAAACACTGAATCACATGATTATGTTAATAAAATTACTGTCACAAACAAATAAATGTAACTACAAAATTTACAAAAGTATGACATATTTTAAATCTTTTTTATAAGGGACTGAAAATTTGATTCTTACCTCAAAAATTCTTTGACTAGATCCTGAATCTTGCTGGTGACACTGGGGCGTGAAATTGGATGGACATTTCACCAAATCCAGTGTTCAATCAGACTTAGTGCAACTGTATCAGCTGCTTGTCTGGTTGTCCAGTTCTCTTCTGCCATTACACATTGGATGACATCTTTACCAAGAGGAAGCTTTCCATTGGGGAATGAGTCTGTGCTTGAAAATCTGACCTCCATCAAGAATTTTAACTGTCACTGCATCTTAATATTCTACTATGCAGTATTTTTTGGCAATAGGGTTATCAATTCTATAAATTCAACTTGAAAAGAAAAATATAAAATATAATTAAAAAAAAATATATTTGGAGAAAAAGGGTTGAAAAATTGCATTTTTTGAGCAAAAATGATGAAATATGGATGTTTTGATGCATTACTGACCATGCAGCCTTCTGCAAATGTTTTAATCTGCTTCAGAGGTAAAAAATACATCATAAACAGTTTTTAAATTTTCTTTCTATCATGTTCAGAACCCAAGATAGGTCACTGGGTTAAAATTTTGGTTGCACACCCATACAATTTGTATAAATTGGCTGGTAGCAATCACAGTTCTGTATGCAACCACCCAAAATTAGTTTTAAAGTTTAATCCTGGACAAAAGACACCTATCTAGACCCCCTCAATTTTGATCCTGGCACTTTTGATTTTCTCACTCCACCCTACTCTGTATCTTCAAAACTAATGTAATTAACTGCACTACTCTGCATTATCCAGTAAATTTGCTTTGGTGGTGTGGTGGTGAGCATCATTGACTTTGAATCCACCATCCCAGGGTTCCAGTCCTGGTGATGGCAACTGGCATGCAGCAAACCCAGCTGTTCATTCTTCTATACAATAAAGATAGGTTGGTAGATAAATGAGTACCCTAGGTGGCCTAGTGGTTAAAATGCTGGGTGTCTGGGAGGTCGTGAGATCAAGTCTGGGTAAGGACTTTGTCATTTTGGATTCCACATTAAGCTGTAGGTCTGAGGTGGAATAACAAGCTTGACCTTTGTCAGAATGAAGAATTTGGGCAGAAGCAAAAACCAAGGTTAACCAAGGTTAATATGATTTACCAAATAAAACTCCATTCTGTCAATTAACGATAAAATTTGCTTGATAATGGCAGTTCCATGCTATGTAAGTACAGAATATGAAAGCATTACTATCCCATTTATCTGAATGTATATTGGGACATGTATGTATGTATATATGTATGCTGATGCATATTTATGGGTATGTACAGTTGTGCTCATTGTTTGTAGGACACTCTTGAGAACAGATAGCAACACCTGGCATATATTTATTGTGTGTACTACAAATGGTTGTAACATTTTATGAATGAATCTGGCATTTAGTGAGTGAGCATTGATTGGTTGGTTGACTCATTGCCAAATGTCTTTAGAACATCATTATTTACTTTCATCATTCTGGTTTACATATTACCAAGGAAACAAATGAATAAGTAAATGTAAATTCAAGAAGAGGATATACGAGGGCCACTCAATATATTTTGCCCCACCTTTTTTCTTTCTTTCAAAGTTTCTTTGTAAGTTCCAGAAATTTTGTACACAAGTAAGTTACATACCTTTTTACAAGTTTTTATTTTTCTACATAGTCTCCATCCTTTTCTATGGCTTTCCTTCACCTCAAAATAAGGGCCTTTATTCCTTGCTGGTAAAAGTCTGCTGGGTTCTGCTGGAGCCACCTCTTAACCTCCGCAACAACCTCATTGTCACTCTGAAACTTTCTTCCACAAATAGCATCCTTCATTGACCCAAACAAATGGAAGTCTGAAGGGTCGGGTAACACAGTCAAGTGCATTTTTGTGATGGCCTCTCCTCTTTGCAAACTGTTGTGTGGTCTTGTGTTATCATGCAAAAAGAAGGAACATCTTCCAATTTTCTCTCCTGTCAAACTTGCTTTATACGTCTCTGGAGTCTCTGTTGGGTAGCAATATATACCTCTGAGTTGATTGTTTGTCCTTTCTTCATAATGTCCACTTTTTTGGTTTATACTCCTTTTAGTAGTTTTAATAGCTGTAAGTGGGGCTAGAATCAACCCTTTCATGTCCCAGAAGATGGTGACCATAACCTTTCCTGCAGAGGGAGCCATTTTGAACTTTTTCTTACATGGAAAGTCTGCATGATGCCACTCCATGGATTGGTGTTTTGTTTCAGATTCAAAGTGGCGTACCCAAGTCTCATCCCATCACACTTCGTGAAAGGAAGTCATCCCCTTCTGTCTCGTATTGAAGCAATGACTCGGAAGCAATTTCTTTTCTTTGGGCTTTGTGATCTTGTCAGTCAGTTCACAAGAAACAAACCATGAACACACTTCTGAGTATCCCAGTTGCTGAATTATTGTATTTACACTTCCTTCACTAATTCTTAGCTCCAGTGATAGTATGTGACACGCCAAATTTGATTGAATGATGCTGTTAACACAATGTAAGATGTCAGCTGATGCCAGGTGACTTGTGTGGCTCATCATTGAGGCTGGCTCACTCTCTCTCTCTCTCTCTGATCTCTCATGTTTAGACCAGCATTCAACTGTGCTTCAATCAACAATAGCATCTCCATAAATATTTTGTAGATGTTTGTGAATATTTCTAACTGTTTCCTTCTCTGCAGTTAAGAACTTAATAACAGCTCTCTGTTTACGATGCCCATCACTGTCAGATGCCATTTTTGAAACTGCATTAACCATCGGTTTTATACAAGGGTGTTTAAAAGCAGTTTTATACAAGGAAGGGAGGTTCAAACTGGAAAATTCCAGTTATGTGCAAAAAACTTCTTTTCTATGTGAAGGTCAAAATATGATGATAAAAACCCACTCTAATAGACAGAGTTTATTTCCACAACAGTTTCAATGCCCACTGGCATCCTCTTCGGGTGGATACTGAAAAATGAATGATCCAAAAACAAAAGGGAAAACAGTCCAGGGACCATTAAGAAATTCACACCTAGGTCAGATCCCGTTCTCCCGCTTATAAGTACATTCACACACATTTAAAACTATCTTCTTCTGTACATACAGATTCTATTATTATTTTTCTTTTATATAATTATTACATTTATTACATTTAATATTGCATTATTATTTATTACAGAAATTATAAATTTATTATTCCATTGATTATTACATTATTGTTTATTATACAGAAATTATAAACTGAAAAATGAATGAAAAAGACGAGAAGGAAACAATCCAGAGACCATTAAGAAATTTGCACCTAGGTTAGATCCTATTCCCTCGACATCAGAAGGGAATTTTATTAAAGGGTCCAGCTTATAAGTACCTTCGCACAAATTAAAATTATCCACTTATTGTGTCCATACAGATTCTATTATTTTTTGTTTCACATAATTATTGCATTTATAAAGTAACTTGATTCCCAATCTATAGCATGAGCATTTTGGCTGGCATGATAAAAAATTGCATTATTAGTATTACAACTTCTGAAGGCATATTTGTGTTCTTTAATACAGGTTTCAATATTTCTTCCAGTTTCTCCTATGTATACTAAATCATGACTTTTACAGGGAATGCTGTAGACACAGGCTTGTTCCTGTTTTGCAAAGTTATTCCTAACCAATTTACTTCTCACAGTAGATGAATATTTGAATGCCAAAGCAAACTTAAAATCTTTCGTCAATGGTTTTACTCTTTCTAAGCCAGCAATGTAAGGCAAACTCACATATTGTTTTTGGTTAACTGAAGGTTCCCGAGGTGCATAAAAAGATTTTGTTTGCTTTGGTGTTCAAATATTCGTCTACCGTAAAAAGTAAATTGGTTAGGGATAATGATGCAAAACAGGAGCAAGCCTGTGTCTACAGCATTCCCTGTAAAAGTTGTAATTTAGTATACGTAGGAGAAACTGGAAGAAATATTGAAACCTGTATTAAAGAACATAAATATGCCTTCAGAAGTTGTAATACTAATAATGCAATTTTTTATCATGCCAGCCAAAATGCTCATGCTATAGATTGGGAATCAAGTAAGTTTATAAATGCAATAATTATGTCAAACAAAAAATAATAGAATCTGTATGGATAGAACAAGTGGATAATTTTCATTTGTGCAAAGGTACTTATAAGCTGGACCCTCTAATGAGATTCTTGGTCAAAAAATCCCTTACAGCATCGGGTGAATGGGTTCTAACCTAAGTGTGAATTTTTTAAAGGTCTCTGGATTGTTTCCTTACTCATTTTTTGGTAAAATATAAATGGAATAATAAACGTAAATATAAATGTAATAATGGAAGTAATAAATGTGGAAATAAATGTAAATGCAATAAATGTAATAATAAAGGTAATAAAATAAATGTAATAAGTGTAAAGGTAATAATAACAAATGTTAAAGAACGTAAATGCAATAATAAATGCAGTAATTATGTTAAAATAATAGAATCTGTATGGAGAGAACAAGAAGATAGTTTTAATTTGTGTGAATGTACTTATAAGCGGGACGCTTTAATAAAATGCCCTTCTGGTGTTGGGGAATGGGATCTAACCTAGGTGCGAATTTCTTAATGGTCTGGATTGTTTCCTTCTTGCCTTTTTCATTCGTTTTTCGGTTTATAATTTCTGTATAATAAACAACAATGTAATAATAAATGTAATAATTATGTAAAAAAAAAAAAATGGAATCTGTATGTATAGAAGAAGATAGTTTTAAATTTGTGTGAATGTACTTATAAGTGGGTCCCTTTAATAAAAATGCCCTTCCGATGTCGGGAGAATGGGATCTAACCTAGGTGCAAATTTCTTAATGGTCCCTGGACTGTTTTCCTTCTTGTTTTTGGATCATTCATTTTTCTGTATCCACCTGAAGAGGATGCCAGTGGGCATCGAAACTGTTGTGGAAATAAACTCTATTAGAGTGGGTTTTTATTATCATATTCCAGTTATGTGAAGTGCAGAAAGTTCAAACTTATGGCCCAAAAGATATTTCAGCCCCATGGCCTATTATTTAGCTTAGAAAAAAGGGTGGAGCAAAATATATTGAGTGCCCCTACTATATTAACAAGGGAAATGTCAATGAAGTGGAAAAAAAAAAGTCTTGTAAAAACTAAAAAAAAACCTTCAGACATGATGATCATGTTCATGGTATTCGCAAGCCTGTCATCCTGAACAAACTGAAGTTTGTGTATAAAAACAGAGCTGTTGGTAGGCATTATTGCACCCTGAGCTAATTCCACAACCTGCACTACCCATCCTCCCTGTATTTATTTATTTATTTACATTTAATATTGAACATAGATTCAGATATTATTTTGTGTTATAACAAAGAGCAAAAATCTGATATATATAAATACATACCTATATAGGCAGTGTATAAATGAAAATAGCCAGTTTTGATGCATATTAAATTTAAATAACATTTTAGAACACATTACCAGATTGATGGCTATAACCTTGTTAACCTTGTTGCTGTTCCATGCATTGGTCTCTTCACACAAAGGTCAAGCTGGTGGCCCCACCTCTAGGTCTGGCTTGGTGGAGGAATAAGTTGCTTTCTTGCACACTCCACCCTACATAGCCAGGTACACCTGGCTCATCTGGTACCATCCTGAGCCAGGCATCTAGTCTTGTCTTGAAGACTTCAACTTTGACCACTGTAATGTTTCTGAGGTCCTTTTGAAGCTGGTTAAAAACTCTTGGCCCCCTCACAACCAAGCTATTTTCCTTCAGTGTTGAGGAGGTCCCTTGTCGGGCCTTTAATTTGGGAACACTACACATTCTGCTTTTCCTATTTTCCAGTGTTATTTGAATGGTAATTGGTACCAGTTTTTTTATCATTTTCCATATGTAGATTATGGTGTACCCCTCTCTTCTTTTTTCCAGGAAGTACATACTATTTAGTTTACTAGTCTTTCCCAGTACCGGTAGTTGAGTTCTTTGCAGCCATCAATCTTGGCTGTGAAATATGTCTGCATTTCTTCTAGTTTATTAGTTTCTTCCTTTTTATATGGGGACATCAAAACTGAGCAGTATTCAAGTCTTGGTATAATCATTGTTTTTAGCAGGGGAATCATTATACTGCCCTGTCCCTTCTTTTGAACGTTCTTAGTACCTGTCCCATGACTCTCTCTACTTTATTTATCACTATCTGATTTTGTGTCTCGACTTTTGCATCATCAGTCATTATTACCCCCAGATCGATTGCTTTCATGCTTCTCTGAATTTCCTGTCTATCTGGTGCATAATATGCAGTCTATTTAAGTTCCTCTTTTCTACCATATCTCAAGAGCTGAAATTTCTGTGTTTAAAGTCATGTTGTCGTCTTCTGACCATTTGTATATTTTGTTTGTCTCTCTCTGCAAGGCCTCCACCTCATTTACATTGCTGATTTTTGTGCTGAGCTTTGTATCATCTGCAAAGGATACTATCATACTGTTGCTGTTTACTCTACTGTCTCTGTCTGTTGGCATGATAATGAACAGGAGTGGGGCCAGTACTGTCCTTTGTGGTACTGAACTGCATACTTCCCATTCTGATGATGATATACCTTGAATTTTGATGACCTGTAGACATTTTCTGAGGAAGTTGTAGATCCATTTTCCCACTTTGCCTGTTATTCCTATGTATTTCATTTTGTGTTGTTATACCATGATCACAATTTTTGAAAGCTTTAGCAAAATCTATGTATATGACATTGTAATTGTCATTGCCTTCCAGTGCATCTAGGATATTGTTGTAGTGTTCTATTAGTTGTGATAGGCATGATCTACCTGATTGGAATCTGTGCTGATTTTCGTTGAATCTTTGCAATGTCTCCCAAGAAATCATAAATTTTCTCTCTAACTATTCTTTCAAATACTTTGGTGAGGTGGGACATCAATGACACTGGTCTATAGTTCTTTGCTTGAGATCTGTTCCGTCCTTTATATGTAGGGACAATGTTTGCTCTTTTCAAGATGCTTGGTATTTCCCCAGTGTCTAGGGATCTTCTCCATATCCAGTATAAAGGTGTAGCTATTTCAGTTTTACAGTTTTTAATCAATAATGCGTTCCAATTGTCTGGACCTGCAGCTGAATGTGGTTTCATTTGTCCTATAGCTCTTGCTACATCTTCTGGGGTAAAATCAAAGTCTGTTATACACACACCTTGCAATTTCTCTTTAAAGAATGCATCTTTGTCGGGTATCGCTTTGTCACTTTTTGGGGTACTGAAAACTGATTCATACTAGGCTCTCAATTAGAGATGGAACCCAGTTTTTAACCAGTGATGAAATTTTTTAATCATCACTGAAACTGATGATGATAACCAGTTTTCACATTTTTGCACAAGTCTTCAATCACTTTGGTCCATTTTCTATGAAACAAATGTTTCCAAACATTTAAAAACATAGTAATTACATTTTGTATCATTTCGTATCATTTTTTGTTTGTTTATAAGTGTAAATAATTGATGCTTCAGTCTTGAATGTTATGTGGATGATTGCACATTGATCAGTTAAGATTCTAAGATTTAATACTCCATAATGTCAAAGAAATCAAATGCTTGGTATCATTTCACTCGTAAGAATAAAGAAAAAGCAGAGTGTATGACATGTCACAAAGTTTTAAAGTGTTGTGAAGGTTCTACTTCAAGTTTATCATCCCACATGAAAAATATTCGTGACATAAACATCGACCAGATTAATCAGCCATTGAAGAAACAAAGAACAGTGGAAGAGTTTGTCCATAGAAGAGGAAATTTCAAAACTTGCGTGTGTAGATGGACTGAGTTTCCAATCAATTGCTAAAAGTGAATTCATTCAAGAAAGCCTAAGAAAGATAAAATATGACAAGCCTCATCCAACTTCCCATAATGGTGTCAGAAAAATGGTGCTTAGTTTTTATGAGAAAAAGAAACCAGGGTTGGCATAATTGCCCACTTTATTGAAAAAACCTAGCCCACCCGGGTTTTCTCAGGTTTTTCAATAAAACCTGGACAAAATTGGGGAAAATTGTTTTTTTCAAAAGTATGTTGTTATAAGTCTCCAATACAATAATAATTAATGTTATTTATCTTTTTATACCTGCTAAATGGTTTAGAGGTATAAGATGATAAAAACATTTATAAAAGGAATACAGTTGACGCAATAAAATACACCTGTATTTAATTTACAAAATATTTCATGACTCATGTACTGTATTTTAGATAAACACACAACTCATTTAGCAAACTCAACAACCCCCTGACAGCAGACATGTTCAAACAGATTTCCACCCAATTACCAAAGGGTGACTTCATGGGAGTGATCTGTGTAACTTGCTTGAACATGTTGTGCTCTGTTCATACTTCAGGGTTAGTCAGCAAGGATCAAATAATGCAATGTACAGTATTCAGTTGGTTCCCAGTAGTGAGAAAAAGAGTTTGTTAACAAATAGTGTCAGGCATTAGCACTTGACACACTTGATTGTAACTATTACTTAAATACTGTACACTACAGTAAATTTTATTTGATAGCTGTTAGCTATGATTATTAATATTTTTGTGTGTAAGATTGAATGTAAAATAATTTTATAGTGTATTATATATATATAATTATAGTGTATTATATAATATATATATATATATATATATATATATATATATATATAATTATATTAATTAAAAAAAATCTTTACTATAATTAATGAATAGACTATAGGTCTAGTTACAATATAAAATTGAACATATTATTTACAAAGAAAAATGCCACGTGTAGCAGGTGCAGGAAGAAAAAGGGTGAATAGAATGAAGTGTTAAGTGTAAAAGGAATAAATAAAGTTATATGTAAATATTGTAACACTGAAATAAGTGGTAAAATTGAATGGATAAAAGCCCATTTAAATAAATGCCCTAAACGAGTTACATCATTAGGCTATGAAACCCTTCACCTAAGCCTTCTGTGTCATCAAGCCATTCAGATGAAGCGCATGTAGAATTGATGCTTTCTGACAATGAAACACACACAAGTACAACATCAACTGCTTCAGTACTAGCATTCAAAACACCACAGAAAAAGAAAGCAAAGTCAGTTTAAGAATGGGTGCATAGCCACCACAGAACTGTACAGCCAAAAATAAGAGATTTTTCAATTGTAACAACTCCAGCACAGAAAGAAGCAATAGACAAAGCAATTGCAAGATTTTTTTATGCTAGCAATCTTTCTTTCCTGACTGCTGAAGAGAAATATTTTAAAGAAATGATGAATATTGTATGACCAGGTTATAAGACTCCATCATGCAAGGATCTAGCAGGGCATTTGTTGGATGAAGTTTACACTGATGTAAAGAATAGTCTGAAAGAACAGTTGAGTGCAGCCAATTGCACATTGACATTATGCATGGATGGATGGTCATCTGTGAAGAATAACCCTATATTAGCCTCATCAGTGCACACAGGTCAAACATCATTTCTACTTAAAGCCATTGATTCAGGATCTGCAAAGAAAACTTCAGAATATTGTCTGCAAGAAGTTAAATTAGCAGTGAAAGAAATCAAAGAAAAGTACAAAAAAAAGGTGAGCTTTTACATAGATATTGATTCCATAAATTGCATAATTTTATTTTGTCTTTGATTATTGAAAAAATAAGTTTTAATATACATCTGGGAACAGGAACTTGTGTAAAATACAATAGTTATCAATAATTAAATTGTAATTAATACTATTAATTATAAAAAAAATTTCTTCATATTATTCTTGAAACTGAAAACAATCATTGATATCCTTACAAAATAATTTGAAATAAAATATTGCAAAATATTGTAATACTGGTACTGAATTTATTGTACAGACAGTCAGAGATTTGGTTCCTAGATATAGTATATAATGAAATATATAATTTAATCTGTTTTACTTTAACTAATTTTAAATGTTTTATATGTAAATTTTGGATTTGTTTAGAACATAACCAAGTCTCTGATGGAACTTATTCCTGCACTCAATCTGTAAATTGGTATAAAATGTTACAATAAAAATTTGTGTTCTACAACAGGTTTTTGCAATATGTACAGACAATGAGGCTAAAATGAAACGAATGAAGGAATTGATGAAAGAGGATGAACAAGTGGACCATATCATTGCATATGGCTGCTCAGCCCACTATCTTAATTTGCTGGAAAAAGTAGTTACACCTCAAACTGTTATGAAACATGTAGCTCAAGTTCAAAAATATTTCAGAAACCATCATCAGCCTCATGTATGTATCATGGTTGCTATAGTATTATGAAGTTTAATTAAAATTATCAAATTAGTTTGATAAAGTATCTATTTATTCTAATATGAAACGTGGCTCAAGTTTTAATTTTTACTTTCTTGTACAGTAGTAACTTGTATTGAATGAATTATATCCTTATAAATAGGAATTAATGTAACTTTTTTTTGTATTCATAGGGATGGCTCCAAGAAAAAAGAGGAATGATGCCACAAATACCTAATGACACTTGGTGGAATAATCAAAAAGCTTGTACTGAAACATTCATAAAAAACTTTTATAAATGTGTTGAGATATCCAATGAACATAAGATCGATGACAATATAGCAAAAGTCTTGGCCAACACTCATCTGTACAAAGAGATAGTAGACCTTCAAAAGCAAATTACAGAAGTAGCTGAAGCTCTCAATATGGTAAATAAATAGAAATAAAAATGTATTATTCACATAATTTTACATGTACATATGTAGCACATTCACATCTGAAAATGTAGCACATTCACATCTGAAAACAAAAATATTTCGGTACAGCTCCAAAGTGATTCAGCAACATTGTCCACTGCAACTGATGTTTGGATAAGTCTACTTCAAAGTGAAGCACTGGAACCTTACAGATCAAGCATCAAGTCAAGAATGGATGAAGCAATTGAACCTTTCTTCTATATTGCCAACTTGATGGATCCTTCTGCATTAGGTATTTTTTTTTATTTACCCTATGCTAGATTAGACATGCACTGTGGTTGTATTTTACTAAAGATTTTTAGTTCAAATAGGTGGTATGTAGTGTACATGTTAAAATATCTAGTAATGTACAATACTTAAATAGGTTTGTATATGGTCTTTAGCTAACTACTATATAGTAGATTTTTTTTATTGAGCTGCTATAATATCTATTTAGAAATAAATAAAAATTAATCAATTATTCCTCCCAGATTAACATTGTTCTCATATTCATATTCTTGTGTTTATTTATGTAGGAGCAAAACTGAGTGCTGAGCAAGATGAAGCAGAAGAGTGGATAACAACTCACAAGTCTGAGTTTCCCCCACAGTTCATGGCTTTTAGGATTAAAAGTGATGGAATATTTCCAGCTTCAATGTTTCAACCACAAGTTCTTACCATGTATAGAGATAGACCTGCAAAATGGTGGCAGCTTATGGAAAATTGCACAGCAAAAAAAAGAACACTGCCAGCTGATTTTTGTCAATATTTTAAACATTTGCTTAGTTGTTCCCCAAGTTCTGCATCCATTGAGAGAATATTCTCTACTTTTGGTTTGGTCTGGACAAAATTAAGAAACAGGCTAGGTGTAGATAAGGCCACAAAATTAGTTAAAATACACAGGTACTTGCGCTTAGCAACTCCACCTCTAGAGGTAGATTCTGATTATTTGGTCAAGGAGACCAGGGCTGTGGAGTCAGTACACAAAACCTCCGACTCCTGACTCCAACTCCTTCATAAAAGGTCAATATATATTAATGGTAAATCTGCTAAATTGGTAAATGGTAATACAAGGCATTTCATCACAGCTGATTTTGTTGGAAGTCTCTCTGCCATTGTGCATTGAAGTTTAGAACAAATAATTTTATCAATAATTTGAAATTAAACTTCAGTATCACAGTTATAAAAATATTTCCTGAAAAAAAAAAGTAAGGGTTAATACTGATAATTAATTAAGTATAAATAATAAATATATTTGATTTATATTTATTATTTATACTTAAAATAGTATTTTCTTAAGATTTTATATTGAGATCGGAGTTGGTACATTTTTACCGACTCTGACTCCACCCAAAATTGACTCTGACTCTCCGACTCCACAGCCCTGATGGAGACAATGGAGTAATTATAAAATGTTTATGAGCCATACTGTCTTATAGTTTTATAACAATTTAATAGTTAAATACTTGAATTTGCTATTTGGTTTTGGATCATTTCACACACACTGTATTTTAATTTTGTTTTTCAGTGAGTTTCATAACCTACTGTTCAATGCTGCAATACAAATGTAAACTTACTGACTAAATTTTTTAATGTCCTACATAGATTGAATAACCTGTTTAGTTTATAGAGCATTAGTTAGTAATTATAAATAATATAACAAATGGTATTCCTATTTTAATGAAAAAATACAGATAAATATAAAAGAAATGGCAACTTTTGAAAAAATCCATGTTGGTGGGTAAAATAGCAGGGTTTTTCAAGTGTTTAAAAAAAAAAAAAAAAAAAAAACCAGGTGGGGAAAAATGGGTTACCCACTTCTATGCCAATCCTGAAAGAAACATGAATTGGTCAACTACAGTATTCCCTCGCTTAACACAGTTTTGATTAGCACGGTTTTCAAGTTAACACAGTTTATTAATTGCAACCCCTTTTTATTTAACACTAAGAAATTTCACTCAACACGGTCCTAAAACTTAAATTTCAAATTTAGCACTTATTCCATTTCCATAGCAACAGCAGGCAGGCAATGTCTTACCACCGAGACAAAGAGGCACGAGACACGTCACGGTCTCACAGACTCATTGTTTTAGTTAGCCTGCAGCAGCAGTAGAGGAAGGGTGCTTTATTTTTCTTTCTCGCAACAGCGCATACAATTCCTCTATTTTTGTTTAAATTTAGAATATTTCCCCTATTAGATAGCAATGGATAAGAGGAAAAATGAAAGTGAGAATGTCTCTATTAAAAAAAAGCGAAAAGCTATAACTTTAGAGCAGAAACTTGAAATAATTAAAAGATATGATAGAGGGGAGAAAAAGGCAGAGATAGCGCGCTCATTTGGATTGAACGAAGCAACGATATGAACCATTTTGAAACAAGCTGATGATTATAAGAAAAAAGGACAGATGGCTTCATCTTCAACTGCTATGCAATCTACTCGAAATCGAAGTGAGAAAATGATTGAAATGGAATGATTATTACTAATATGGATTGAGGACTGTAATCAGAACCGCATTCTGCTGAGTACCTACAGTATTAAAACGAAAGCTTTGAGCCTATTCTCGACTTTGAAAGGAGACGATGAAGCAATAGGAGAAAAAAGTTTTATAGGTAGCTCTGGGTGGTTCGAACGGTTCAAAAAGCGAACCGGATTGCACAATGTTAGTAAAGAAGAAATATACAGTATATTAAAAATGAATTTTGAAAGAAAAAGTTGGATGAATTACAATATTTTACATGGGTTTTTATATTTGATTAACACGATTTCATTTAACACAGCACTTTACAGGGATTAATTAACAGTGTTAAGCGAGGGAATACTGTACTTCAAGAATCAGGTGAGACAAGGAATCCACTATTCATTAACTATGGATGAGTATACATCTTTGCAAAACCAAAAATATATTAATAATAATGTTCATGATGAAAATCAACATTGGTCTCATGAAATAAATGGTTCTCTTGATAGCACCAAAACTATTGCAATTGTTAGGAAAAGATTGGAAGACTTTGGCTCAGACCTAGATAAGCATATCGTGGGTTGCACCACCGATGGTGCCTCAGTAATGGTCAAATTTGGAAGAGAAATAGTACCTGATCACCAGCAATGCATTGCACGTGCTATGCATCTCGCAGTTTTGGATATCTTGTATTCAAAAACTGCTGAAAATTCAGTTGAAGGGGAAAGTGACCCTACCCCTGAAGATGAACACACTGCACATGAGTTAAGCGAAGATGAGTTTGAAATTTTATGCACTGATACAATTTTTGAGTCCGACATAGATGACATAATTGTTCTTCCAAAAATTTGAGAAGATTACTAAAAAGTAATAAATAAGGTGAGAAAAATCTGCCATATATTTCGAAAGTCTCCTTTGAAAATTGAGAGATTGCAGGATTTTGTCAAAGATGAATTTAATAGAAAGGAAATGAAGCTTATCCTTGACTGTAGAACGAGGTGGAACAGTCTTTTGGCCATGATAGAAAGATTTTAAAAACTCAAAAATTGCATTTCAAAGGCCCTCAGAGTGATACGCTCAACAGAGACAATTTCAGATGAAGAATGGAATGCTCTAAAGAGCCTCTTTGACACACTTCGTCCACTGGAAATTGTTTTGAAGGGACTCTGTTCCAAAGATGCAAATTTGCTAAAAGCTGAATCTTCATTGAAGTTCATTTTGGATAAATTTGAAAGCAAAAACAATCCTTTAGCTTTTGAGCTACATCAGTGTCTCATTGATTGCTACTCATCAAGAAGACAAAAAGAAGCTGTCACCTTGCTGAGTTTTCTCCACATTCCTGAGGTCTTGAAAAATGAATCATCAGCACCATTCCTCTTTCTTTCAAGACAAGCACTTAAGAAGTATGTGGATCATACATTTCAGAGGCTTATTTCAGAAACAGATGACTAAGTCCAATCAATTGCTTTGAAACTCGAAGATTCACAATGCAGCTCAGGTCATGAAGTAAATGATGACGATCAACTTGTGAATGAGTACATGTGTGAGATGAACAAACTGAAAATGAAACCCGAGAAAGGTTCTTCCGAGACCTTTGACGTAAACAATGAATTCAAATATTTTGAAGCTACTTTGAGTAGGAGTGAAAATTTGGATCAATAAAAGCCACCAGCATAGAGTCTGAGAGAATGTTTTCAGCTACTGATTTATTCATCACAAAGATTCAATCAAGAATGTCAGATCAAACACTTAATGCTCTTTGTTTTCTCAAGTGTTATTTCAAAAATCAAGTTCGATAATAAACTTTTTAATTCAAATGTTACACATACTTGATTGAATCAATTAAAACCTTATTTCTGTTTAATATTTTGATCATTTACCTCCCTAAAAAGCATACAGAATCCCATTAGTGAAAACTGGTAAAAACCAGCTTTAAGAATATAGCGACAGTGAAAACCAGTTTTACACTTTTTGGTTATTTTCCATCCCTACTCTCAATGTTTCAGATATTTCTTTTGGATCGTTGGTTAGTTCATTATTTCTCTTCCTTAAGGGCCCAATAGTGGCACACATTTTTTTCTTTTTTGCATAGCTATAGAAGTATTTTGGATTTTCCTTTGTTGCTTCTACCACCTTTTCCTCTTCCCTCTCTGTATGGTCCTTAATCAGGGCTTGTATTTCCCTATCGATACCCTCCAGTTTTTCTTGTATTACTTTCCTGGCATTTTCTCCGCAGTTGGCTAACTTCGCCTCCACTCTCTTTCTTTTGCAGAATACAGTTGAACCTCATTTAACGTCACGCTCGGTTTACATCTTTTCGTTTAGCGTCAAAGCCTCCATTGGTGTACATGCATTCGTTCTACATCACTTACCCCGTTTACCGGCTGTTAGAATTGTTGTAAAGGCATGGAAAGAGGTAACCACAACCACTATGAAGTCTGCATGGAAGAAACTGTGGCCCTCTGTGATCTATCATTTTGTGGGCTTTGAGGAACAAAGCAATCCTGAAGCTGAAATTCTCCACCTTGGGCAGGCAATGGGACTGGAAGTTGATGCTGATGATGTGCAGGAACTTCTTCAAGAGCATGAGAGGGAGTTAAGTGCAACAGACCTCCAAGAGAGGGCAAAGGAATCTGAATCTCTGGAGCGGATTACCTAAAACCCCATTGAACATGTACTTGTTAACGTCACTTTCGGTTAACGTCACTTTCGGTTAACGTCACTTTCGGTTAACGTCACTTTCGGTTAACGTCACTTTCGGTTAACGTCACTTTCGGTTAACGTCACTTTCGGTTAACGTCACTTTCGGTTAACGTCACTTTCGGTTAACGTCACTTTCGGTTAACGTCACTTTCGGTTAACGTCACTTTCGGTTAACGTCACTTTCGGTTAACGTCACTTTCGGTTAACGTCACTTTCGGTTAACGTCACTTTCGGTTAACGTCACTTTCGGTTAACGTCACTTTCGGTTAACGTCACTTTCGGTTAACGTCACTTTCGGTTAACGTCACTTTCGGTTAACGTCACTTTCGGTTAACGTCACTTTCGGTTAACGTCACTTTCGGTTAACGTCACTTTCGGTTAACGTCACTTTCGGTTAACGTCACTTTCGGTTAACGTCACTTTCGGTTAACGTCACTTTCGGTTAACGTCACTTTCGGTTAACGTCACTTTCGGTTAACGTCACTTTCGGTTAACGTCACTTTCGGTTAACGTCACTTTCGGTTAACGTCACTTTCGGTTAACGTCACTTTCGGTTAACGTCACTTTCGGTTAACGTCACTTTCGGTTAACGTCACTTTCGGTTAACGTCACTTTCGGTTAACGTCACTTTCGGTTAACGTCACTTTCGGTTAACGTCACTTTCGGTTAACGTCACTTTCGGTTAACGTCACTTTCGGTTAACGTCACTTTCGGTTAACGTCACTTTCGGTTAACGTCACTTTCGGTTAACGTCACTTTCGGTTAACGTCACTTTCGGTTAACGTCACTTTCGGTTAACGTCACTTTCGGTTAACGTCACTTTCGGTTAACGTCACTTTCGGTTAACGTCACTTTCGGTTAACGTCACTTTCGGTTAACGTCACTTTCGGTTAACGTCACTTTCGGTTAACGTCACTTTCGGTTAACGTCACTTTCGGTTAACGTCACTTTCGGTTAACGTCACTTTCGGTTAACGTCACTTTCGGTTAACGTCACTTTCGGTTAACGTCACTTTCGGTTAACGTCACTTTCGGTTAACGTCACTTTCGGTTAACGTCACTTTCGGTTAACGTCACTTTCGGTTAACGTCACTTTCGGTTAACGTCACTTTCGGTTAACGTCACTTTCGGTTAACGTCACTTCGGTTAACGTCACTTTCGGTTAACGTCACTTTCGGTTAACGTCACTTTCGGTTAACGTCACTTTCGGTTAACGTCACTTTCGGTTAACGTCACTTTCGGTTAACGTCACTTTCGGTTAACGTCACTTTCGGTTAACGTCACTTTCGGTTAACGTCACTTTCGGTTAACGTCACTTTCGGTTAACGTCACTTTCGGTTAACGTCACTTTCGGTTAACGTCACTTTCGGTTAACGTCACTTTCGGTTAACGTCACTTTCGGTTAACGTCACTTTCGGTTAACGTCACTTTCGGTTAACGTCACTTTCGGTTAACGTCACTTTCGGTTAACGTCACTTTCGGTTAACGTCACTTTCGGTTAACGTCACTTTCGGTTAACGTCACTTTCGGTTAACGTCACTTTCGGTTAACGTCACTTTCGGTTAACGTCACTTTCGGTTAACGTCACTTTCGGTTAACGTCACTTTCGGTTAACGTCACTTTCGGTTAACGTCACTTTCGGTTAACGTCACTTTCGGTTAACGTCACTTTCGGTTAACGTCACTTTCGGTTAACGTCACTTTCGGTTAACGTCACTTTCGGTTAACGTCACTTTCGGTTAACGTCACTTTCGGTTAACGTCACTTTCGGTTAACGTCACTTTCGGTTAACGTCACTTTCGGTTAACGTCACTTTCGGTTAACGTCACTTTTCCCAGAACAAATCAATGACGTTAAACAAGGGTCGACTGTATTCTTCTTTTTTGCCTCTAGCCAGCTCCTCTCTCCTTTTGGCCATGATTTTGGAACATTTTTCAAAAATTCTCAGCATTTTTTCTTCCAAGGTTGTTAGCATTTCTTCACTTGTTTTATTCTCTAAAACTGTTCTCCATTCTATTTGGGCCATTTGCTATCTGATTTCCTCCCAATTTATATTATTGGAATTTAAGTTAAAGGACCCAATTTTGCTGCTTTCCTCAATGTGTATTATCTTTTAATGTGCCCATATTTGTTGATATCTCGATTAAGTTGTGGTCTGAGATAATGGTCAGGGTTATTTTTATATCAACAATCAAGTTTGTGTTATTCATGAATACCTGTTGAACCACTGCAGCTGTGAATTGGTGGTCTCTCACCTCAAAGAAGAGAATTACAGAAAATAAAACTTAGTGATTCATATCAATTAATGAGACTTATCTCACAACCCTTACATGGGGACCTGTCTTGCATAAAAATGATTCACTCAGGAAATGGCAGAGCATATGCATGCGCAGAAGGAAGTATAACCTCTTCAAAAATTTGTATATACTGGTCTGCAGTAAATCTCCAATCTATTTTGGTGAGCTCTCCTACATCATACAGATGAATCCATCTCCACATGTGGCATGACTGCTGTGTGTTTCTTCATAGATGTGTTCTTGAGTATATTGAGTATTATTCCTCTTCCAACAATGAAGACAGCCATGGGATGTGGAGGAAAAGGTCTTTTCATTGGTAAATATCACTCGGCTCTAAAAGTTGAGTCCTTTGTTAGCATGTTGCTGAGCAAATCAGTCTATTTTTTCAATGTTGCTGATTTAATTTCTCCTTGATAGCTGGGTCTGATGGAGTAACCCAGCTTCATATAGCCACTGCCTGACTGTCATTGCCGAAACATCAAGCTGCAATTGTTCCCTAATGACAACAGCATTGGTAAAGGGATGGGCTTTGGCAACATCACAGATCCTCTGATCATCTGCAGCAGTTGTCAGTCAAGGTTTTCCCATTCTGCAGTGATTTCGTAGTTTCCCTTCCTCTTGCCACCTCTTCAACCATATAAACAATGTTCCTAGAAATTCCAAGTTCTCTTGCAATTTGAGTTTGAGACAGCCCACTCTCCTTCATGCTGATGATTCTTCCCCTTTCAGTAATTTTCTGGTTATGAGGTTATGATAATCCATTTTGCAGAGTAGTTGCTTCAAAAAGATTCAGGAATAGTGAGAGCATATTCTCAATCACCATACCTGTTAATACCTCTGTCATGTGGTGTCACGCGATATATTAAAAGTCAGGTGGAATTGTTGGAATGTGGAAACAGTTTGGAAAATGGTCATTAAGCTGCTACACCAGCAATTCCAAAACTTTTTGTGATTACCCTTTTTGGTTAATCACCAAATGGAAATTTACCTTCCTGCAAAAAGCATAGGGAACTTCACTTTACTGAGCATAAGAATAATTATTCAAATTTTATAAACATAATACTCATATATTTCTATATAACAGTACCTTATGTATAAGTTAAACACACATGATATTGGTCAAAGAATAGCTACAACATCACATAAGAATCAAGCAAAATGTGTCACCCCCAACTACTAGTTTAGTCCGAGGGATGCATATGAACATAGGTCTGATTCGTAACAGTTATGGAGCTATTGATGTTGGAATATTTAACCCTTTAACGCCGGAATTGTTTGTAGGGTTAAGTTATGAATGCGTGTATTTGAAATGTTACCAATATGTAGCGGTTGTCCTTTTAGGGTTAAGAATAAGAATAAGTGAACAAATAGCCGCTAAAGTTTTTATTCATGAATTTACAATAACTGTTCAAAATGACTACCCTCAGCCTCAATACACATCATGGCTCATCTGGGAATTGCATGTGTAGCTCGCATTAGTTCATTATAATTGTCCTTTATGACTTTGAGGGCTGCAGTATCCAAAATGTGATGAAGCAATGCATCTTGTTTCCACTTTTCTCTGGTACACCAGCTCTTTCATGCAAACCCCACAGATAAAATTCTAGAGGGGTTAGGTCTGGAGACCTGGGTGGCCAATATTGTGCACCACCATGACTGATCCATCAACTAGGGAAGCGATCATGAAGATGTGTTCTTACTGCACAGCTAAGATGGGGAGGAGCTCCATCTTGTTGGAAGTACATATGCAATAGGGTAATTCCAGGACAAATAGACAAATGAAAGTGCCAAATGTACACACCACCATCTCCAAAATTCATAAAACTTGGTGTGAGGGTTGGTTTCGATCCAAATTACAAAAATCTGATTTTTTTGAAAATTGGTCAAGTTGGTCAAATTTTATGGCTTGACCAAATTTTGGTAATTTAGTGTTGCAAAAGGTACATCATCTAACAGTGGCAGCAGTTTGTCTTGCAGAAATTGTAGATAAATGTCACCTGTAAGACCACCTTTGAAGATAAATGGACCAATCAGCTGACTGTAGAGAATACCACACCACACATTGACACTGAGCCAGTGTTGAAAATTACTTTGCACAATGGCATGAGGATTCATTTCTGACTACACATGTGAATTGCAAGTGTTGTTGACACTATCACGGGTAATTTGAGCTTCACGGGTAATTTGAGCTTCACGGGTAAATTGAGCTTCACGGGTAAATTGAGCTTCACGGGTAAATTGAGCTTCACGGGTAAATTGAGCTTCACGGGTAAATTGAGCTTCACGGGTAAATTGAGCTTCACGGGTAAATTGAGCTTCACGGGTAAATTGAGCTTCACGGGTAAATTGAGCTTCACAGGTAAATTGAGCTTCACGGGTAAATTGAGCTTCACGGGTAAATTGAGCTTCACGGGTAAATTGAGCTTCACGGTAAATTGAGCTTCACGGGTAAATTGAGCTTCACGGGTAAATTGAGCTTCACGGGTAAATTGAGCTTCATCACAGAACAAGATGTCTATGCAATTGTCAATTGGCATTGAGCCAATTACAAAATTCCAGCCATTGGGCATGATCCCCAGGTTGGAGGTGCTGAATGCACTGTATGCGGTATAGATACATGCTTTCTTTGTGTAACATTCTACATACTCTCATTTGAGGAAATCTAAGATGTGTGAAAATCTGAATAATGTTTTTTTGTTCAGCCACATCATTGTACTGGATGCTCAGATAAAACAGTAATGCTAGGAAATGAACTACTATCTCCCAATCTTAGGGAAACTTTGCTAAACACTCGTTGATCCAGAATTCTTCAAATTGGAAAACATTGCTGGTATTCATTGACAACAGCAGTAGTATTTCCATTGCAAAATCCATAAACATACACCATATTGGCATATTCAGCATTTGAAAACGTAAAAGGCATACTGAATGCACAAAACATCAACTGCATACTGTGAAACACAACACTATGGTGGTTAGTTCAGTTCAGTAAGTAACTGTCAATTCAGTTCAAGGTCACATATGCTTGAAATTCAAACATCCATAGCTCCATAACCATTAAGTATAGGACCTATGTTCATATGAAGTTTTTGACTGGGAATGAGCTCCTGAAGTTGACATTTCGTCGTGACTCACCCTGTATATCAGGTTTTTGCTGTCTTTGTTATAAGAAAATAATATCTGAATCTATGTTCAATATTAAATGTAAATAAATAAATGAATCAATAAATAAATACAGTGGGCCCCCTCTGTTCATGATTTCGCAAATTCGTGATGACCCATTTTACTACCATGTTTCAGTAAATTCATGACTGACTCCGCAAATTTGTGATTTTGTCACATGGCCTCTGCAACGCTGCCCACACAGGTTGATGCAGGGTCAGTTATGCTCTCTCTTTTACTGAGAGGTTATTTCATGCTCTTCAATGCCATTGTACTATATTTAGTGTGTTATTTAGTTGTTTATAAAATATTATTGCTTTCCATAATTGTTTATGTAATAATAATGCTTTATATTACATACAGTAAGAAGTTTTATTTATGTAAAATATCATTGTTTATGTAATATTACAGTAATGTTATTGGTTTTTATTAGTGTTTGATGCGAATCATTGTTTAATAATATGTATTGCTTTTATTAAAATAAAACTTTTTTGGCATTTTAAGGATATTTTACTCTGCCATCCTTGAGCTTTTGGAACCAATTAGCCATTTCACATTGAAAATGGATCTCATTCACGATTTCGTAATTTGTGATGTTTTTCTCTGCCCCACTTAATCACGAATAATGAGGGCCCACTGTACAGCGAGGATGGGTGGTGCAAGTCGTGAAATTTGCTCAGGCTGCAATAGTGCCTACCAACAGCTCTTTTTATACATCAAAACTTCAATTTGTTCAGGATGACAGGCTTGCCAATACCATGAACACTGTCATCACATCCAAAGGGGTTTTTTAGTTTTTACAAGACCATTTTTTATTCACTTCATTGACATCCCCTTCTTGAATTTATATTTAATTATTCATTTAGATTTCCTTATTAGTATGTAAACCAGTGATGAATGGAAATAGTTGTTCTAAAGATATTTGGCAATGAGTCAACCACCACTAAATGCCGATTCATTCATAAAATGTTACAACCATTTGTAGTACACACGACAAATATATGCCAGGTGTCGCTCTCTGTTCTCAAGAGTATCCTTCAAATAATGAGTGCAACTGTACCAGGTGGGCAAAAATAAAACTGACTACACTGATGTTCTCGGTATTTTGTGCCCTAATATTGAACCAATCTGATTGAAATTTTTATACATGTATAAGCATTCATTCATATTAATTTTCATATTTCTCTCTTTCCAGTTTTATGAATTAGAAAAGAATAATTACATTGTAAAGTGTTCAGTAGCTTGTTAAGTTGGTGTAAAATCCTCTCATACAGTGAAGAGGATAAATTACTAATAAAAATCTTGAAAATTGCAAAGGGATGGGGGTGTATGTTGAGTGAATTTCCAGACAAACTTTGGGACAGATCAGGTGTGAAATACATAACATGTGAAGTTGATGAGACAGGTGGTGTTGATAGACATAAAGGAAGGGGGTGACCTTTGAGTGCTAGAACAAAGGATAACATTGACTTGGTTGAAAGTTACAGATCTTGAGTCAAGAAGATCAGCTTGGAACTCCTCTCTCTCCAAGAGAAATCAGAAAAGAAACTGGTATTTCCCATGGCACCATTAGGAATATTGCAAAAAATTATTTGGGGCTATGTTCTTGTAGATGGCAATCTATTCAATCACTAACAGATACAAACTAGGACAAACACAGCTTGTGCCCAGAATTTGCTCAACAGATTTGAGGGAAAATCAATGATGAATATGGTTTTCTAATGAGAAACCATTACATTTCACCTTATATCACCAATTAACCCTTTGAACATGCCGTACAATTTCAGCGATATTCCCATGGATGTGGATTAAGTCACTAAAAAATGAAAGTGCTAATAAGCATTTTTCTATTACTTTTCTAGTATGAAAAGACCATGAGAAATCCATATCTGAAAATAAAATGCCTCAAAAATGTGATTATCTAGGAGAAATTTATGATTTTATATAAAAAAATTAAAACAATTTTTTTTTTGCTTTTGCCATAATTTGCAGATAAACTTCCCTGAATAACTTGTCAAAATGTATCCCAAAGGCATAAATCTTACCTGAAAACCTAGTTATGTATCACTACTAATCATTTTTACCTGTAAAATGCAACCCATATTTGAGGTGAATTCTAGTAAAATACATGCATGTCATTTGGATTCATACTGGGTAAAAGAAACAAAACTGTATTCATTCAGTTATTATTTTGCTGTATATATACACCATGAAATTTGAATATAAAATACACAAAAAGTATCGTATAAAAATAAAAGTTGCAATGCTTCATTCTGGAGGAGAGAAGTACATGTTGCAAAAAAAAAAAAAAAGCAAAACAATTATAGTACTGTATGTGCAAATGGTAAATATATGGTACACAAATCATGAAGCATTATGAAATCTGAACACTTTCATTGTGGAAATCATAATAGTTCATACTCATATCAGAAACTTGGGATGTCAACTTCTATATACGGTACTTGGAACAATATCTTGCAGTTTGTATTTTATACATGAACACTTTTATCTTGTCTATTCTCACATGAAAGAAATTGAAATATCACTGTACTGCATTATTTATGAATCAAAATAAATATAACACAATACATAAGCCTAAGCCTTCTGGCAACATTCAAACAATACAGTTCACAAGACATTGTTCACATTTATCACTGATGCCAAAAAGAGCATAGCACACTTCAGTCAGTCACCACCAGGCACACGTGTCTGCCTCCCTTGTTTATTGCTGTTCCTGCTACCAGATGACAGCAGCACCTGGGACTGGCAGTATACCCAAATCTGAGGGCATGCATTTGCCAAATGTGGTTAATAGAAATTTTTTTATGGCTGTGGACTACAGTAGCTTTACGCGGTTAAGGACAAAAAAAATGTCGGTGAATAAAGTCAGTGAACGTGGTTAGAGTTAATCACCAGAATGATTGTGTGTATGGGAATGTTGCAGGAAAATGACAAAACAGCAGTGTTCAGTGGAGGAAGTTTCAAACTTCTCACCTAGCATCATGGTAGGCATCATCTGTGTTTCAAAATCAGAGAAAATTAACATTATAATTGAACCCCAAGCCAAAATCAATGCTGAATATTACTGCACACAGGTTTTACTACAGTATTTGAGAGATATCCAACAAATTAGTGGCAACACTTACACTTTCCAGTAAGATTATGCTCCTGTGCATAGAACACAATAAACTGTGGCTTACATGAAGAAAGAAACCCCAAACTTCATTGAGCCAAACATGTTGGCAGCCAACAGTCCAGATCTTTCACCTTTAGATTTTGGTATTTGTGAGGCATTGAAGTAAAAAATTTATATTCCTGGTGAAAGAATTTGAAATGTGAATGAATTGCATGAATGAGATTTGGAAGGTTGGAACAATGTTAAAATGATTAAATTTATCCATATTGGCATGTGATTTTTTTATAAAAGTGAATTAAAAGATATTCATTTACCCCAATTGGCTCAGTCCTCAAGTCTGAAGCCTAATGTAATTCAGTCTTAATGTTAAGTTTTTACATGGACTCCAGTATTTTTAATTCAGATGTGGTACAAGGAGTTATGGTCTTACATACTGCAATATAGAATGAGGGGTTGGTCCTTTCCTTCCTAGTTTCCTCATTTTCTCCTTCCACTGAAACCTCTACTGAACATCTTTTAAATCACTTTCAACCATAATAACACAAGCAGACCAAAGGCTGAGGTTCTCTCTCATCTTGTGTTAATAGGATAATATGAGAGTCATAAGTTTGTAACCTTCACTGCAAAACCCAAAGAGTCGAAGAGTTTTATTCCTTTGTCAGTCTTTAGTTTTATCACATAATTTAGTTTTATCATCTAATATAATGTTTCAGGTTTATTAAAGAAAAAAAAAGTAGTACCACAGGCCTCTTCTCTGGCTAACTATTTAGGCCTAACAGTTTATTCTCTGCTTATGATATTGTTTTTATTTTTAGGTTTGATTGTTACATCTTCACAACAGGATGACAAAAGTTACAATTACAGTACAATCATTGTTGTCTTGCTAACAGAAATCACAAAACTGATTTTTACTTTTCTTCTTTATTTAAGAAGGTAAGCAAGCCAAACTTGTAGCTTTTCCCTTATTTATGACTTTATTCACAGGTAAAAATAAAGTACAATTGGCCTAATTAGTTAAAGCCATTTCTAATAGTCTTCATCAAACTGGTAGCTATGTTATATATGGGCCTAAATATTCAGTAGCTGAATGGGGCTGCCTAGTACATTTGTCACAGAAATTTGTAGTGAAGTTAGGCCTTCAGGAAATAATATGATTAGCTTAGGAGGACCTATCATAAAAAGGGAGTTATCACCTTATAATATTACTGTGACTGACTAAAAATTATGAAAATGTAGTGGATATTGCTAAAATATAAAGATTACACTGTTCAACAAATTTGAACTTTTCCTTTTTTCTCTAAAATGAAATTGGTGATTCCCATAGAATTTTGTACACTGATTACGAAAATGACCACAAAATTTTGCTATCTTGTCAGGTTTTTGAGAAAATCACTTTCTTATATTCAAATATTATAGAATAATCTATACACAAGGACAATATTAAAATGTTTTTCTTGGTAATTTTTGCTTGTAAATGATGACAAAGGCTTCCCTCATTAGCATCCAGCAGTAATCAGCCAGCATGTTCAGACTCCACTTGCCCTGGTATCATTTCTCCATCGCATAAATGTCCTGATAAAACTGCTCTCCATGTTAATCACTGACATCTCCCAGGTTTGATGGGGGAAAAAAAAATCCAAGTGTGAATGCAAAAAATTAATTTTTAAATTCATATTGCATCTCAATGATCTGTAAGCTTGGAGAAGTTCATCAACCAATTCTGCATAGTTAGGCAATTTTTTGGTTGCCTAAGGAATTCTGGGTCACTGCTTTAAAGGCATTACAAACCAGAGGTGGGGAGTCGGGAGTCAGGGCTTTTTTGAAGAGTCGGGAGTCGGAGTCAGTAAAAACAACCGACTCCCGACTCTGATTCAATTTCTATATGCCAACAATTTACCAGAATACTACTATGCCCTAAATAAATATCTTCCTGAACTAATTCTAGATTCACATTTCCACATTTGATTTATTGTTCTGGTAAATCTTAGCAAATGAATTTCATATTTCTATTTTAGGATACTAGGTACCATATAAAAATTAGCAATATATTAATTATTAATTTAATTAGCCCCTATTAGTAATGAGTCGTGGGCCTAGTAGAAAATCAGCAGTCTTTCAATATTTTAAGCTAAATGAGGATGAAAGTATTTTTATTTGTCAAGTAGAAAAGGATGGTAAAGAGTGTAATGCAAAAATTAGTGCTTACACTGGGAAACATGCTAATGCTCCAACTAGAGCCTCAAACTTGAAATGCCATCTATGAAACAAACATCCCAATATTTATAAGGTTGTAGATCAGCATGATAAGGAAAGAGTCGAGTTGGTTTTTAAAAATACCGACTCGGGAGTCTGTTGTTTTTGGCTGACTCCCCATCTCTGTTACAAACTAGAGTTTTTTTTCAGATTCATTCAGGACTTCATCAGAGGCACCATTTTTCATTAATTCATTTATTGGTGGACCAACGAAAATTCCCTCTCTTATTTTGGCATCACTAATCAGACAAAATTTTTGTTTCAAGTACTGGAATCCATCTCCTGCTCTGTCCATTGCCTTAAAAAAAAATTTCATCAATCCTAGTTTGATGTGTAAAGGTGACAAGTAAACTCAGGATCCACCAATTTATGGTACACAACATTTTTTTGCCCAGGAGTGAAAGATTGATGAGGTGGCCAGTTCTTAACAGTATGAGAATTCTTTGCTCTACTGTCCCATTCACAAAGAAAACAGCAATATTTTGTATATCCAAGCTGTAAACCAAGAAGCAGCAAAATGACTGAGGTCACCACAGATAATGCCAGTTGTATCTTTCATAATTTATTTTATTCAGGAGAAATTCCATATTTTCATATGAACAGCATGTCCAATAGGAACTGAAGGATAGATATTTCCAGTATGTATCAGGACAGTCTTCAAATTAAGTTTTGACAAATTGATGAAAAGTCTCCATTCTAAAGGTTTATGCTCGTGTCCTATGGCCAGCATCAAACTATCAATGCCATTACAAAAAGAAAGATCACCAGTCAGAAAGGAATTTTGATATATTTTATTGGCATTTGCAAAAAACAGATATGCTGGTATCATTTGCAAGCAAGTTCCATCCTTGTAGTCTGGATCCTAAAAGTTCTGCTTGATTTTTTGAAAAATTTAAATCTCAAACCAGATCATTAAGCTCAGGTTGAGTTATTAAGTGAGGCTTTTTTTCTTGAGTTGTCAGATAAGGATGAAGAGTATTGGCAAATTTCATAGGCTCATTTTCAGCAGGTTCATCATCATCATATTTTTTAACACTAAACTAGAAGAGATTTGTGCTCAGGAAAATGTACCCTTTGTAAAGCTGTGGTCAGAATTTACTGATCTACAGAAGGTAAGGCTAACAAAGACCCTAAGATCCACTCTAAGGTTAGCCCAAGAGAAAGGAAAGAAGAGGGCATGACTCCAGATTTGAAAAAATTTACTGGAGCACAGCTCTGAATTTACTTTTTTTCCCCTTACACCACTAGATAGGTTAATGATAGTAAACTCTTGAATTGACGACATACCAATTGCTTTATTAGATTTGGATGCAACACTTGAACTTGAAGGCATATTTTGACTCTTCTCTTTATTAACCACAACAGCTTGGTGAGTTTCTTTTGTTAGGCGCAAAATTGCATTCAATGTCTTCTGGATTTGGGAATTTTCAAATTCCTCTAAAGCAGTTTTGTTAGTGGGTCATTCTCTGTCAGATCAACCAGTGCCTAACACCCTCATCTCTCAGATTTTGCTGAAATTTGGTTTATAGGGAGTTTGTGGGCCCTGAATCCATTTCTGAAATTATAAGGTCAATCCGACCAACAGTTCAAGAGATATGACCTCGGGAAATTTGAGGTCACTTGCGAGGTCACTAACATTTGGTGACCCATAACTTGGGTAATAATGGTCACAATTATATAAAAGTATATATATTTAGAATCAGAAAACGACAAGGAATCCAAATATGCAAGTTTTAGAACTCTAGGTTGAAAAATAAAAAAGTTACACTGTAACCAAAATTTGAGGTCACGATTTGACCTCTGGGGTATCAAATGAGAATTTTTTTTTAAATGTAAAAAATGAAGGCATAGGCATAGGCATTGGCTATTAGAATCAGCAAAAAAGTTTGTTTATGCTAGTATTTTTCATGTAACTAACATATAAGTGAACACCATATTCATAAGTTGTGCGTCAATTCTACCTATTTTTCACACTTAAGCTCATAATTTGACCTATAGAAATTAAAATTACATTTTTTTATAGATATAAAAACAAAGGCAAAAAATGTAAAATTGTATTTCACTGCTAATCTACACTGGCAATAATAGTTATAATAGTGAAAGGGGAAGACCTACTTAGAGGATTCATGTGCTAGCCTAATACAATTTTTGCATGCTCGATGCTCTCATCAATTCTTTTTGTGGAAAAATGTATTGAATTCTGCTGCCTCCTCTTAGGGTAGGACAACTCATTACAGTTAATATATGATGTCCTGGCACTGCACATGAATCCTTGTTGATGGATAATAATATGCACTTGATCCTGATGACCCAGAGGGATGTAGAAAGTTCACAGTGAAATCATCAAACTCTTCACAATATTCCTCCACAATTCCATACCAAACTTGCATGTCATAAATGCAGCCAACATACTCTCCTGGTTTGACACATTTTAGGTTACCAAGCATTGCAGGTTCATTAGTAAAATGACTTTTCCTTATTCTTTTCTTTTCTCCAATGCCACTTGAAATGGGATACACCATCAGTTCTTCCTTGTTTAGGGGAACAAATCTATGATATTTCTGAGTTCCAGGAATAGCCCTACTATCCTTGAATCGATGTTCCAACTGTTCTTCTGCATCTTTCAAATCAGCTGTAGTTACAAAGAAAAAATTTATCTTCTTGCTCAACTTTTCTTCACAAAACTGAAACATGTGTTCTGGTGTAAGAATTTGCCTCTCTGTAGTTCTCTGCAAACTGGCACGAGCAGTAGCTCTTTTCACTGTTCCTCCAATCCCATCACATGCATTTTGCCATGGGATGTAGCAAAGAAGTGCCATTCACAAGACAGACCAAAATCCTCTTCATGGTAACAGAGATTTGTGAAGTTGTATCTGTCTTATATTGGCCAGCACATCCATCTGAGAAATAGTGCACCTTCTTCAATTGTGGGCATCTGAATTTAACACATGTCATAAGCTTCAATATGAATGAGTAAACCATTATAGTGTTGTGTTTTAGTGATGCAGATAAGAAACAGACACTAAAATGGCTAAGTTCTTGGTCTGCAGATGATCTATAATAGATGACAAAAGGGTGAACTGTACACTGTGAATTGTCCCAGTGAAACCCTTGGGCAGCATCCTGGACAATGAAAGAATAATTCTCAGAGAAATCACCTACTATAACTACCTCGCTCTGAGGTGGTAGTGTTTCTTTCAACTGCTTGAAGTACTGTGATTGTTGCTGAGCAACAAAGTGATGACGAACCATGCGGGATATTTCATGCTTAGGGATGATAAGTATTCATGAAGTGGCTCCACCTTATCAACCATTGTACAACGGTCAACAGTCACCCATTGTTGTAAGATATTTCATTTGGAGCTGATTTCACACTGTCAAGTAACTCAAGAAAATCCAGGACACCATCTTCTCTTGGGCAATCATTGCAAAGTTGCATCATGCAAGTCTCTCTTTCTGTACTGCAGACACTGTAATCCATAAGATCCTTGTATGAAAGACCTCTTTCTCCCAATGCAGCCAGCTGCAATTTTGGATTTTGATGGTATGTGCAGACACAGACAGAATGAGTCCCACCACTACCGGCAAGCACACAATATGATGGCCGTAATTTTGCAAATGTGGAAAATCCTATTTTGGGATTCTTTTCATCATTTTTATATAGTTCAAACATCTCTCTTAAATTCCCGAGGACCAATCGTTTTTGCACCTTCATTGCACCTTCAGCACTGATAACTTTCACGCAATCCTTTTGGCCAGGACACATACGACTAACCTCTTCTGACTCATAGAATCTTCTAACTATATCTTTGTGTTCTTCAGATATCACTTTTCCTTTGCTCATTAGTGGAATCTTCGGAAGGATACCATGTTCTGATTTAAGTGAACGGCTTCTTTTCACCATGTATGTTGTAGTTTGAAAGAAACTAGCTGTTTTTTCAATTGTGTATGGTGAGTGTGTCAATATTTGTAGTTTGTGATGGTGACATTTGCTCTCCAGGAATGACTGTTTCAATTCATTCATTAATTTGTCGATGTTTTTCAGATTTAGTTTCAGGTTTTGAAGTATCACTTACCTCCTCGGTAATTTGAACACCATAACTGAGTTCTAGCCTCTCCTTCAGGTGTTTCTGAGCAGATGATAGCTTACCACGAGCCTTGCGCTTTTTCTGGCTTAATGACAGCCCTTCTGAAAAGAACAGAAAAAAAGGTTTCACACACCTGAATATTAGTAATTAAATATTAATTATAGTACCTTAAATGCTATATAATTGGCTATATAGTAGATCAAACAGACCTTGTAGTAAAGTATAAGTTATTATATTAATTTATTACTTACTTTTTTTAACTGGTGTTTGGTCCAGAAATGCTAGAACTGGTTCAACTGAAGTTGAAGGATTTTCCTTTATCAAGCAATCACTGTCATTGTCCAGATCTTGAATTGAAGAGATGTTACTCAAGCCACTGATAGTAGATGATTCATTTGAATCCTGCTCAGACTCATTGTTTTCAGTGGTACTAAGTATAGTGGGGTTTTTCATTATCAGTGTCCAGCAGTTCAAACACAACAATGAGTCTTTTTTCACTCTTCCAGCACATTTTTCAACAAGTACATCAGTCACTTTTCTAAGATTGATTGTTATGCGTTTCTTGTGTTTTTGAATAGGGTCCTGGCAGTATTTCAAGTGCCGAACCATTGTATTTTGATCTGTAAAGATATAGGATTTACAATTAGGTAATATATATTTTTTAGAAAATATATAGCTATACACACTTAATATTTTAGGCCTTGATAGTCTCTGAGGCTCATTAAAACACCATACCCACCAGCCACCCACAGTGCTGGCTGGAACTGTACTAACCTGTAGACAAGGAATTTTGCAACTATCTGTGTTGATTCTGCACTTAGACAAGTAGCAACATGTTTCAACAGGTTTGTTTAGGCTACATGTGAGCTTAGTCTTCCCCTTTCACTATTATAACTATTATTGCCAGTGTAGATTAGCAGTGAAATACAATTTTTATTAAATTCTTGGAGCTTGAGGTCAAATTGATAGCTAAGATATAAAAATTCCTTGAAATGACAAGCAATTTATAAATATGGTGTTCACTTATAAGTTAGTTACATGAAAAGTACCAACATAAACAAACTTTTTATGATTGTTTCTATTAGTCAAGAACTCTGACTTGTTTTTTATATCTATAAAAAATGTAATTTTAATTTCTATAGGTCAAATTATGAGCTTAAGTGTGAAAAAATAGGTAGAATTGACGCACAACTTATGAATATGGTGTTCACTTATATGTTAGTTACATGAAAAATACTAACATAAACAAACTTTTTTTTGCTGATTCTAATAGCCAATGCCTATGCCTTCATTTTTTACATTTAAAAAAAAATTCTCATTTGATACCCCAGAGGTCAAATCGTGACCTCAAATTTTGGTTACAGTGTAACTTTTTTATTTTTCAACCTAGAGTTCTAAAACTTGCATATTTGGATTCCTTGTTGTTTTCTGATTCTAAATATATATACTTTTATATAATTATGACAATTATTACCCAAGTTATGGCTCGCCAAATGTTAGTAACCTCGCGAGTGACCTCAAATTGCCCGAGGTCATATCTCTTGAACCGTTGGTCGGATTGACCTTATAATTTCAGAAATGGATTCAGGGCTCACAAACTCCCTATAAACCAAATTTCAGCAAAATATGAGAGATGAGGGTGTTAATTTCAATTTTTTTTGGTTGATCTGACAGAGAATGACCCTAGTCTGATGCGCAGATTCCTCACTTACCTTTTGTTTCTTAGGTGGAGGAGAAGCACTTTCTTCAGTCTGTGAAACATCTAGTGAAAAAGTTTCATTTTCTAGATTAGCAGTTGATGAAGTTGGTTCATTTTTCTGAGGTCTAGCACTAGCACATTTTGTGAACAAACTAAATGACTGCTTTGCCGTATCTCTTTGCTGCACTTCATCCTGGTATTTCTTTACTGCAATATCTAAGCTGTGGGCCCAAACTCTGGGACCTCTTGTATTGTAACAAATATTTTTTTTGGAATTAAAATGTTCCTCCCAGTTTTGCTTCTTTGAATATTTGTTCCTGCATTGACCACAAAAGTAACCCCTTTTAACACCCTCACTTTTCTCTCCAACTTCATCAATATTAGGATCCATTATTGATTATTGACTACCTGAAAAAATACAAAATAAGTAAAAGCTAGTAAATATAGTATGGTAAAAGTGAGTAAAAGTAAGTAAATATAGTACAATGAAAGTAAGTAAAAGTAAGTGCTTTAAACTTAGTAAAAGTAAGGAAGAGTAAGTAAAAGTAGGTAAGTTAAAGTAAGTTTAAACTTAACTAAACTTTTCAATTCTAGAGTCATGGTGGATTACTTAAAACCGCACAAGTAATTATCTGGCCAATTTATCAAACCTGGCTGAGATCAATGGAACATAGTCCAATCCTGATAATTTTATATTAAAAAAATATACGTTTTAATAAAATTTTAATTATCAAAACATTGAAGCTTAACAAAAAATAAAAATAATTGTTAAATATGGAATTACCAACTAAACTTAAAATAACTAAATTTGTAATTTAAAAAAATTGGTTTGTACAAGAACGTATACGCAAAAAAATTGCATAACGTCTAGCGGATGAAAAAAACCCAAACCCAAATTTACTTTTTCTCATGGTCAAATTTCCTGGAGCAATGCTCCCAGGAATCTGGAGTCATGGAAGAGGGTGTTCAGAGAAGAGAATAAGGGGTTAAGTAAGTAGCTACACCAATCACTCGTGGGTTAACATTCACTCAGAAAAAGAGAAAAAAGACACCATCATCATCCACTGGCCACTGCCGACAAGTCAGAAAAATAGTCGAAGAGAATAGGAGAGGGTGAAAGATGAAAAGAAGTAAAATAAGAATGCTTACAAACCATGCAAACACAGTCTTAACTCACTGTCATACCATGCAAACTACAGACATGCAAGTAAGGAGAGGATAAGAAGAAAAAAAAAGTAGGTAAAGTTAAACAAAAAGTGGGTTAGTTTATGCTACGAGTTACATATACATTCGTGTTAGTCTAATTTTTTTCTTTTAAATATTTTTTTTTGGCTGGTATATCACACGCTGGCATTAGACATCAACAGACTCATCCTCGACCACCACCCACAGAGCTCCTGTTGCTAATTGTTTTTTTAAAATTTTAAACAATGTTAATATTTTTAAAATGTCTGTCAAGACAGTTTTTAAACACAGTAATGCTGGTAGAGTTCATGACAGGCGCGGGAAGATTATTCCATTTATCAATTACTTTAAACGTAAAGAAGTTTTTAGTGATTAGTAATGAAACGTCTGCCACGCAACTTAAATCCATTATTACGAGTATTGCTGTTATCAAAAGTGAACAGTTTGTCAAAATTTTCATTATCGATGTTATTAACAATTTTGAAAACTTCAATAAGCTCCCCCCTTAATCTCCTAGTTTCGAGTGAATGCAAGTCTAACACTTTAATCCTATCTTCATAAGGCTTGTTGTGCAATGATGGAATTAGTTTCATGGCACGATGCTGAACCCTTTCTAACCTATCAATATCCCCACGCAAATACAGGCACCAAAACTGAATGGCATATTCTAAATGAGGCCTGACTAGGGACTTGTAAAGGGGCAATATAATATCCTTCAATTTAAATTTGAAATTACGCACTATGAAGCCTAACATCCTATTAGCTTTTGCGCAAGACTCCAGGCACTGGTTCCTAATTTTTAAATCCTTAGATACGTGTATGCCTAAATCTACTTCCTCGTCAATGCTCGCTAACTCTCTATCATCCATCGTGTACATGTAATTATTGTTACGAAACCTATATGCAAAACTTTACATTTGTCTAAATTAAATTGCATCTGCCACTTATCCCTCCACTCCATAATCCTATTTACATCATCTTGGAGCCTATTTCTATCATCCTCATTAACAACCTTACTGCCTACTTTAGTATCATCCGCGAATTTTGACACCTTACTAGTCAATCCTACATCTATGTCGTTAATGTAAATTACGAATAGCATTGGGCCTAACACTGAACCCTGTGGGACACCGCTACTTACATCCAACCACCCTGATTCACTACCATTAACAATGACCCTCTGTCTCCTAGCACAAAGCCATTCCTCTAACCAAGGCGGAACTGTATCGAACGCCTTCTTAAAATCTAAATAAATAATGTCAGCCACTCTATGCCTATTGTATTCGCACACTATTTTGTTATAAAATTCTAACAAATTAGTTAAACAAGATCTGTGGCATCAAAGCCCATGCTGACTACTATTAATCAAATCTCTACTTTCTAAGTGATCAATGATACGATCCCTAACTACGGATTCCAAAAGTTTACTGACAATTGACGTTAAGCTAATGAGCCTATAATTGCTAGCTACTGTGCAGTAGCCTTTTTTAAAAATAGGCGTGATGTTGGCTAATTTGAAGTCTTCAGGAATAATCCCCATTTTGAGTGACTGATTAAAAATCTTCATTAAGGGGCCTACAATAACGTCTTTCAAATCTTTCAAATGTCTGGGATAAAAAGCATCAGGGCCTGGAGCCTTGCTAACTTTTAACCTATCGATATAATGCACAATCTCACCCTCATAAGCAGTTATTTCATCCAAAATAGTCTCGCTACTAAATGGAACGATATCATCCACATCGGGGACACTATTTACGTCTTCTACGGTAAAAACTGTCACAAAGAAGTTATTAAAAATACCCGCCATTGCCTGAGTGTCAGAAGCCAAAGCACCATTAACATCCACTAGAAGGCCTATGTTATCTTTTATTGGCTTACGATTATTGATGTATTCAAAAAACTTTTTTGGATTATTTACTATCTACAGCCGTAAGTATCTCTAAATTATGCTTAGCATTCCTAACTGATCTTTTAACCTGATGTCTAAGCTGGATATATCTATTAAAATTAGCTGCCGTGCCACTGCACTTATTAAGTCTATATGATCTATTACGCTTGTTTATGAATGCCTATTTCCCTAGTCCACCACTTGGGCCTACCATAATTTCTAGCACACTTGGGCCTATGAGGAATAAACTCCCTTTTAATATTCATAAAACTTTCTTTAAGCGCCTCCCAATGCAAATTTGTCTCATTACCCATAAATAAGTTATCCCAATCCACTACTCTCATCCTATCTGCAAAACTCTCAAAATTAGCCCTACGAAAATCAGGGACTTCTATTACGTTACTATCCTTAGTGTTTTCTATCAATAACTTAAACCTAAGAATTTGATGATCTCTACATCCTAAACTCTCGCCTATTTCTTAACTATTGACTATATTCTCGCCATTCATCATCACCAAATCTAAAATATTGTCACCATGCATTGGTTCAGTAACTGTCATAAAAAATTATCCTCCATGAACTCAATCAATCTCAAACCCTCCTCATTACCAGTAAAAGTCTTGTAATTAACATTAGGGCAGTTAAAGTTTTCAACAATTATACTATTCCAATTATCAATAAAGTTACCAAGAAGTAAGTAAAATATAGTATCAGTATTGAAGGGTTGAATGGGAGGTCTATAAACAACAACAAAATTAAAACTAATACTACGCGTCCTAACTTCAACGCATATTGCATTAATTTTTGCCGTAAAATCTATCTTAACCTCGGTAGCCCTAAGGGAATTATGAATGTACAGCAAAACGCTGCCACCAAACCTATGTAACCTATCATTAGTAAAGAGTTTAAAACCTGCTATATCAAGTTCCCCCAACAAGTCCTGAGTCATGATATTTAACCATGTTTCAGTGATAGCAACTATATCGTAGTTGCCAGAATAAATTATTGCCTTAAATTCATTTAATTTATTTCCAATACTACGCACATTCAATAAAAGATGTCTAAGTTATTTTTTCCCCACAGGCTGGCATTTTAAACTATTTTTCACGTTGGGCCTGCATTCCACGGACCCACAACTTTTAAAGAAGGCTTCGATCTATACAGCTTTCGCACATTTTCGTCTATTAACCTACCTAGCCTAGCATTACCCATTTTATTAAAATGCACCCCCATCCTTTATAAAAAGGCTAGGATCACTGAATTCTGATTACAGTTTTATGAAGGGTACATTTTCCTCAGCACAAATCTCTTCTAATTTAGTACTAAAAAATATCATTTTAGACGTAATCCTAAGACCGAAACTGTGCCTATGGGTAATACCTAGAACTAAAGACTTATCTGACCTCGCCTTTAGGGACCTAATTAACCCCCTATATCTTTCCAAAAGGTCAGGCACTCTCGTATCGGGCCTGTACGAGTCATTGCCCCCTACCATTGTCACCAACATCGAGTGATGGGAGGCAATGGCAATCCTGTCCACCTTGTCTCTAACTCTGTCAACCCTGGACCCTGGGAGACAGACCCTCCTCTTGGTTAGATGCCATTCAACGAACTCTGTGTCCATATGGCGCACTAAAGAGTCCCCAATTAAAATAGTTTCCTCCTCATTCACGTCCCTTTCCAATTGGGGAAAGGGTTCAAAACCTCAATAGGGGGGGGATTTCTATCACCTAACGTACGCAGCCTAGCTCCACCCTTAACTTCTCTAAATCTATCCCCATCTACTAATCTCGGACCAACCTTAACCCCTTCCTCAACTCTATCCAACCTTCCCAACAAGCTACCTAAACTAGAAACTAGGTTACGCACCTCACCCTTCAAATTACTAACGTCTTCAACATTAGTATTGGTTTGGCTTTCGTCAACCATAGCCCTACCCATGCCCTCATCAAGCGTTGCGAGTCTTTCCATTACCTCACATACACTGCATTTTATGTCAACTATTTCCTCCATTAATTTGCAAAAGGAACAAACTGATCTCTCGGTAATTGCCATAGGACCGCCATTATAATCTTTAAATTCTGAATACCACCGGTTTACCCCACACCTAACACATGACACTTTCTGCGATGGCATCGCGCAGTTAAAAATTAGTTTATAACCATCACAAGTTTAAGTTAAATTAAGCTGGCATGCTATGAAAACTTCTAAATTGCAAAAATCACTAATATTCAATTACTTAACCATAACAATGTGAATATAAACGCAAGTATATAAAATTCAAAACTTTCCAAAAGTAAAATTCTTAGCAATATGCAAAAGTAGATGCAATATCAGAGAACTCAGGAAATGTGTCCATTTTTATAAAAGATGTGGGGGGTGCATTTCAATGAAATAGGGAATGCTAGGCTAGGTAGGTTAATCGATGAGAATATCGAAAGGGAGTTTATTCCTTGTAGGCCCAAGGTCACTAGAAATCATGGTGGTTAGCCAATCAGCCCACCCTGATTGAGCAAGTTGGTGGCACACAGGTAACCGATTGCCCTCTCCGGAGTGGACCAGAGGTTCAGTGCTCTAGTGATGTTGTGTTGTGTTCTATGTTGTGCTAGAGCGGTACAGTCTGTCATAATGCATTCAATTGTTTGTGGTGGTCCTGCCACAGGTGGCAGGTGTCATCTGTGGAGTTGTCTAGTCTGTGTTTATATGTTTGTAAGTTGGGGTGATGTCCACATCAGAATCATGCTAAGTTAACTCGATCCAATCTGCTCAGGCTGGTCTCTGACCTGTCAATGGGTGGTGGCTTCGCACCTAGGACTGCATTTGGACAGTGTTGTGTCAGTGCTTTGTGGGTTAGGTGTGTGTGTTTTCTGTACTGTGTGATGTCTGTGGGGTGTGGTATGGAATGGAGTATTTTGTTATAATGTGTCTGTCTCTCTGGTGTTACCTTAATGGTGCGAGGTGTTGGTGCATGATTGTACATGTAGTGGCAAGGGTGTTGTGGGTTAGTTGTTGCTGCTGCCATGAATTGTGTTCCCCTCCATAGAAAACAGCACATTTTGATCAAAGATAATAAGAAACTGATAGGAAGGACCTAAAAACCACAACGTATGTCGACAGTTAGCAGCTGACGAGGAAGCTTCTAACAGTGGCTGTATCCTCCAGTGTGGGACATGTCAACGCGAACCCTGCAATGGGGTTCTAAGCTCGTGCTCTTGAGTGCTCTTTGTGCTCGTTTGTACGTGCTTGTTCCTGGAGGTTTCACGTGCGCCCTCCCGGCCCTAGCACCCAAGGATGATGGGGCTCGACCCTGCAGTCCTTGTCATCCTTGGTCTTTTTCCACTTCGACTGTCCCCTCCACCCTTTCTTTTTCCTCTGTCTTTCCTCTCACTTTTTCTTTGTTTTTCCGCTGAGATATGCCCTTTAAATAGAGGCGAATCGGTTCTTCCTGAACAAAAAAAAAAAAAATGTCAACGCGAACAAGAGGTGATGTCAAACCGAAACATCAATGTGCTGGTGGCCAAACTTCCTCAAATTTCCATGCTGGTGACCAAACTTCCTCAAATCTCTGTGCAGCAGGCTGTCTATGGTTGGCCAGACTGGCAGTCGATGGCCTGTTGCATGGCACAGTCAGAAATTATGGTAGGCCCAAGTGTGGACTAGGGAAATAGGCAAGTTCATAAATGAGCGTAACAGTGTATAGACTTAATAAGCGCAATGGCAGGAACAGTAGCTAACTTTAATAGATATATCAAGCTTAGACGTCAGGTTAAAAGATCTGTTAGGAATGCTAAGCATAATTTAGAGATACTTATAGCTATGGATACTAAACATAATCAAAAAAGTTTTTTAACTGTCAATAATTGTAAACTGATAAAAGATAACATAGGCCCTCTGGTGGCTGCTAACAGCGCTTTGGCTTCCGAAGCTCAGGCAATGGTGGGTATTTTAAACTTTTTTGCGACAGTTTTTACTGTAGAAGACGTAAATAATATACCCGACGTGGATGATATCGTTCCATTTAGTAGCGAGACTATTTTGAATGAAATAACTGTTTACAAGGGTGAGATTCCTCATTAATATCGATAAGCTAAAAGTTAGCAAGGCTCCAGCCCCTGACGCACTTTATCATAGACATTTGAAAAATTTGAAAGACATTATCATAGGCCTATTAACAAAAATTTTTAATAAGCCACTGGAAGCTGGGATTATTCCTGAAGACTTCAAATTAGCTAACGTTATTCAAATTTTTAAAAAAGGTGACCACACAGTAGCTAGCAATTATAGGCCGATTAGCTTAAGGTCAATGGTCAGTAAACTTTTGGAATCTGTAGTTAGGGATCATATCATCGATCACTTAGAAAGTCGTGATTTGATTAATAGTGGTCAGCATGGGTTTTGATGCCATAGATCTTGTTTAACTAATTTGTTCGAGTTTTATAACGAAATAGTCCGTGAATATGATAGGCATAGAGTGGCTGACATTATTTATTTAGAATTTAAAAAAGTGCTCAATACAGTTCCGCATAGAAGATTAATTGTGAAGGTTAAAGTGCACAGTACATGCTGTCAGGTAGCTAACTGGTTAGGGGAATGGCTTCATGCTAGGAAATGGAGGGTCATTGTTAATGGTAGTGAATTGGGGTGGTTGATGTAGGTAGTGGTGTCCCTCAAGGTTCACTGCTACGCCCATTGCTATTCGTAATCTACATTAATGACATAGATGTAGGCTTGACCAATAACGTCAAAATTCGCGGACAATACTAAAATAGGCAGTAAAGTTCTTAACGTAGATGATAGAAATAGGCTCCAAGACAATGTAAACAGGATTCTGGAGTGGATGGATAAGTGGCAAATGCAATTTAACGTAGATAAATGTAAAGTTTTGCATATAGGTTCTTGTAACAACAATTACATGTACACGATGGATGATAGACAGTTAGCGAATGTTGATGAGGAAGTAGATTTAGGTGTACGTGTATCTAAGGATTTAAAAGTTAGGAACCAGTGCCTGGAGTTTTGCGTAAAAGCTAATAGGATGTTAGGCTTCATACAGCCTTACAAAGGTTCCGCACGATGATTCCTCATTTCACAAAGGTCAAGCTTGTCACCCCCTCCTTTCGAGTTGGCTTGGTGAAGTAGTGAGTTGGTTTCTTGTGCTCTCCACCTTTTGAAGATGTCCACTGCGACTCCCTTCATGTTTCTTAGGTCTTTGGGCAGCTGATTAAACAGTTTTTGGTCCTCTCACAACAAAACTATTTTCTTTCAGGGTTAAGGATGTTCCCTGTCTCACCTTTAATTTGGGAATATGACACAGTTTACTGTTTCTACTTTCCACAATTGTTTGGGGAGTTATAGGGTTCAGAGTTAGATTAGGGACTAGTTTCTCCATTATTTTCCAAGTGTAAATAATGGTGTGTGTGTCCTCCTTTCCAGTGAATATAGGTTTAGTTCGTGTAACCTTTGCCAGTAATTTAGTTCTTTGCACCCATTGATCATGGCTGTGAAGCTTCTCTGAATCCCTTCCAGCTGTCAAATGTCTTCTTTTTGATATGGGGATGTTAGAACTGAGCAGTATTCCAATTTGGGTATGATCAGGTTTCTCAGTAGAGGAATAATTACATTCCTATCCCTTCGTTTAAAGGTTCTCAATATCTGCCCTGTTATTCTCTCTGCTCTGTTTACTGCTATATTATTTTGTTTCAAATTTTGTATCATCTGTCATTACAACTCCTAAATCTTTTGCTCTAGAATTTCTCTGAATTTCCTGTCCATCTGGGGTATAATATTCCATGGATTTTAGGTCTTCTCTTTTTTTTTGTACCGTAACAGTTGAAGTTTCTCAGTGTTAAACTTCATATTGTTGGCTTCCATCCACTTGTAGATTCTGTTCATCTCTGTTTGTAGAGATCCTATATCTTCTGGGTTTCGTATTTTTCTACTGAGCTTTGTGTCATCCGCAAAGGATGTTACTGTGCTGTCTCTGGTAATGTCCTCATCTATGTCAGTTAGCATGATTATGAAGAGTAGTGAAGCTAATACTGTTCCTTGTGGTACTGAGCTGAGGACCTCTGATTCTGATGAAGATACTCCTTGTACTGTAATGACTTGCCGCCACTCACTAAGGAAATTATATATCCATTTCCCTACTTTTCATGTTATTCCGATATATTTCAGTATATGTATTATGATTTCATGGTCACACTTGTTGAATGCTTTAGCAAAGTCTGTGTATAGTACATCATAGTTTTCATTACTTTCAAGTGCATCAATAATGTTGTTGTAGTGTTCCATTAGTTGCAATAGGCATGATCTGCCTGACTGAAACTCTCGTTGGTTATCATTGAATTTTTTTCTGAATTTCCAAAAAGTCATAGATTTTCTGTCTAACTATTCTTTCAAATATTTTAGTGAGATGAGATGTAAGCGACAATGGCCTATAGTTTTTGTCCTTGGATCGATCTCCTTTATATATTGGGACTACGTTTGTGCTCTTCAGGATGCCCAGTATTTCTCCTGTATCTAATGATCATCTCTATATCCAGTATAGGGGCTCAGCAATTGCATTCTTGCAGTTTTTGATCATTGTGGCATTCCATTTATCCAGTCCTGCCACCGAGTGTTTTTTTAGTTTCCCTATGGCTTGCATAATATCATCTGTCATAAGTCGAAGTCTGTTATACTTTCCCCTTGTAGTTCTTCAAAGACGCGTTTCTATTGCATATCAATTTGTCAATTTTTGGGATACTGAAAGATGATTCGTACTGAGCTCTTAATATTTCAGATACTTCTGTTAGATCATCAGATAAAGCACTGTTCTCATTCTTTAAAGGTTTGATAGTAGCATGGTTTTTCGACTTTCTTTTTGTGAAATTATAGAAGTACTTTGAGTTAGCCTTTATCACTTCTATAGCATCGTCATCTTTTTCTGTATGCTTCTCAATTAGTTCCTGTATGATGTCATCGATACTGCAGTTTATCATTTAATATTTTTCTGATATTGTTATCTTTACAGTTACTTAATTTTGCAGTCACTCTTTTTCTGTTTCAAAACAATGTAGTCTTTTGTCTCTCAAACCTGCTTCTCTTTCCTCTTTGCTGTATTTTTGGGACATGTTTTTCCACAATTTCTAACGTCTTCTCCTCTGAAATCATTAGCATCTCCTCCATTGTCTTGGCCTTGAAAATGGTTTTCCAATCTATTACTTCCATGCTGGATGTAACATCTTCCCAGTTTATAGCTTTGGAGTGAAAATTAAAAATTTTGAATTTGCTTTTTTCTGTTGTGCATGTTCTTTCCTTTCCTGTTGCCTTCATATTTGTTATTATTTCAATGATGTTGTGGTCCCATATCATAGGTGGGGATATTTCTACATTATCAATTGATTGCTGTTAATAAAAACCCACTCTAATAGACAGAGTTTATTTCCACAATAGTTTCGATGCCCACTGGCATCCTCTTTGGGTGGATACAGAAAAACAAATGAACCAAACAAGAGGGAAAACAGTGTGGACAGGGACCATTGAGAAATTCACACATAGGATAGATTCCATTCTCCCGACACCAGAAGGACATTTTATCAAAGGGTCCCCTTTATAAGTACCTTTGCACAAATTAAAATTATCTTGTTCTATACATATAGATTCTATTATTTTTTTGACATAATTATTACATTTATTACATTTATTACATTTATTACATTTATTATATTGCATTATTATTTTACTACAGAAATTAGAAATTTATTATTACATTGATTATTAAATTGTTGCTTATTATTACAGAAATTATAAACTGAAAAATGAATGAAAAAGGTGAGAAGGAAACAATCCAGAGACCATTAAGTAATTTGCACCAAGGTTAGATCCCATTCTCCTGACACCGGAAGGGCATTTTATTAAAGGGTCCCGCTTAGTTTTAATTTGTGCAAATGTACTTATAAGCAGGACCCTTTAATAAAATGCCCTTCCAGTGTCCGGAGAACGAGATCTAACCTAGGTGCGAATTTCTTAATGGTCTGGATTGTTTCCTTCTTGCCTTTTCCATTCATTTTTCAGTTTATAATTTCTGTAATAATAAACAACAATGTAATAAGCAATGTAATAATAAATTTATACAGTAAATACTTGATGAGTCAGAATTCAGGATGAGTCAGACTCATCCTCTGTCAAGTACTATTATTCTTTTGTTTATTTTACTGAGAGAAGTGTTTTATTTCCTATGTCAAGTGTCATTATTATTTTGTTTCTTTTACTAAGTGAAGTGTTTTTTTAATACTGTATTGTACAAAAAGGTAAAAAATAAAAAATTTTGTTTTTCACGCTCAAAATAATTCTAGCAACGTTACGGTAAGTGATACAAAGTTTTATTATTTTTTAATGTTTATTTTGTTTATTTGAACATTGTATTAGACTCTCACTAATCAAACTTGAAAGGTTAGAGAGTATATATGCCTCTTTAGGGGTAAATAGGGGGGGTAATTAAGGTAATTCGCGATGAGTCGGGCTTTTCAATGAGTCGGACTGGCTAGAGCCCTATATAGTCCGACTTATCGAGTATTTACAGTGGTCCCTTGCTTTATGAATCTAATTCGTTCCAGAGGGTTGTTCGTAGAGCAAACCCTATAATTAATGGAAATAGTCTAATCCATTCCAAGCCCTCCAAAATAGGTCATTTTTACCAAAATGTATTAGAAATTTAGGAGTTTTTAAGCAGTAAACAGTGTGTAAATATGTACATAACATAGAAGAATAGCCAGTGGCAGTGGTAGTGGAGTTGGTGTAGAGGGGTTACTGCTTGGAAGGTGAATCTCCTTCCATTACAATGTTAGGATGACCTTCCAGCTGTGGGGTTTGGAGTCTGGGTTGTTTACTAACAAAGGTGTCAAGGGTTGTTTGTCTTTTTCTCTTTCTCTGCATGTTCTGGAAATAACTGAGGATGGTGTCTTCAAACATGCAGGTTAAAATTTCTGTTGATTCAATGTCTGGATGTTTTTTAACAACATTTTTAATAACATCCCAGGCTTTAAAAAGATCTGTCAGCTCATGTGATGTTACAGCATGGGCATCATCATCAATTTCCTCTTCTCCATTGTTCTCCTTACTTGACCTCCCCAATTCCTGTAGCTCCTCTGTTAGTTCTTTTCTGTGGTCTGCAATTGTGGCTAGGGATGAGGCAGAGTAACCAAATTCAGTCACCAAATCTTTTAAATGTACCCCATCTTCAGATTTTTTTATGATATCCTTTTTAATTTTAATAGAAACAATATTACGGCCACATTTAGCTTTAGGACCCATAGTTAGCAATCAATTAACAAAGCGCAACTGAGTGCACAACCACTTGTAGAAAATGATCAACAGACACTGAACAGAACGTAATGGAGGAGCACCTAGTGGATGAAATTGTCAGTGCTGCGCTCCTATTGGCCAAAATTGCCACTGAACATTTGGCATTTGGCGGAAAATTTGCCCAGCGAGTTAAATTTTGTAGAGCAAACCATTTGCTCCTTATTTGGGTCATTCGTACGGCAAGCCATTCGTACAGCGAGGGACCAGTGTACTGTAATTTCTGTCATAAAATAATAATGCAATAATAAATGTAATAATTATGTAAAAAAATAATAGAATCTGTATGTATAGAACAAGATAATTTTAATTTGTGTGAAGGTACTTATAAGGGGGACCCTTTGATAAAATGGCCTTCCATTGTCGGCAGAATGGGATCTATGCTATGTGTGAATTTCTCAATGGTCCCTGGACTGTTTTCCCTCTTGTTTTTGGTTCATTCATTTTTTTGTATCCACCCGAAGAGGATGCCAGTGGGCATCGAAACTGTTGTGGAAATAAACTCTGTCTATTAGAGTGGGTTTTTATCATCATATTTTGACCTTCACATAGAAAATTGAAGTTTTTTGCATTTAGATTGCTGCTGTTTGTGAATACCAAATCTAGGCACTTGCATCTTCTTGTGTTTTCTGTTATTTCTTGCATTAACATAAATTCATCAGCTAGAGCTAGTAGCATTTTTACCTGCTCCTGGTCTTCTTGTGTGCCCCCCTTGTCCTGGTATATACATATTTTTTCCTATCCTTTTATATTTCATGAATGGGAAATTAAGTCACTACAGAGAAAAATATTTGGGGTTGGAGAGTGCAGATCTTTTACCCAGTTCCTTACCTCTGTAATGGAATCTGAAAATTTTGAGGTTGGTGTGTGTGGAGGTCTGTACATTACAATTAGTACTGTGGTGGGATTCGGTTACCCTAACAGCCACACCAGAAAACAATTTTTTTTTTTTTTTAATTTAAGGCCTCCACGAAACCAGGCTGCTTACCTTGAAGTGTTGTTGGATCCAGGATCGCTGCCCAGACCTCCGATTCCACGACTGCTGGCTCGTACCATCAACAGTTTCTCACTTGTTTACAGGTTGAATTTAGTTTCCTCCTTTATGTTCTTTATTCTCTTAAATTAAATACTTAAACTATTTATTTTTCTATTTCTTTACATTTCCACACACACACCGATTGGTTCCCCCACTTCTCAAAACTCGAGTTTTGACACACACACGCCGATTCTCAGAATTTATTAACTGTTAAACACACTTAAACCTCATAAGTGTCTCTTTTACTAAATTGTTTATTCCTTTTGCTAAAATGTTTTAACAAAAAAGTACTTATTTTCTATTTACTAACAGGGTTTAACAAGCAAGAGCCATTTTTGCACGGAGATCTTTCATACTAATACTAATAATAAATTGCCTTCCTATACAGTTATTGGATTATCTTGATTCTTATTCTTTTTCTTACAATATTATCAAACATTTATCTTTATTCCTCATTCTTTGTTTACAATATTTACACCATTTACTCAATCTTTAACTTTCCTTCTTATTTACTCTCTAATGTTTATTGTTTAAATTGTTTATTCTTTACTTTATCTTTATTTGCTAAAATAATTATTTATTCTTTATTTACTTCTAATATTTATTGTTTATTCCTCTGGAAAGAAAGAGAGAACCATTAAAATCCTATCTATACAAGTATATTTCAAACAAAAAATAAATAAATTTAATCCATAAATAATAATAAAGGCCAGGGGGAAAGGGCTGACAACTAAAAGGGGAAAGGGTTCACCCTCCACCCCCCCCCCAAGCTCCTTTCCACCTGTCTTGCCATACAGCCTACACACCTACTATATTATCCTAAATATGGTTCTCTCTTCCTTTCCTTTACAATCTTTATACAAAATATTCATTAACTTAATTATTTACATAGATACATTTTCTTTTTTTCTCCCCCAAAATTTTTTTATTTTTTTTACTTTTTTTACTTTTTTTTCATTTAAATCATTAATTAGATACATGGCTATCATAAGAATAACAGATATTTACAAATTTAACTTTATAATTCATTCATTTATTTATTTAAATTATAATTCAGTTATTTAATAATCTTTATATTTAACAAATACAGTAAACATTCAAACATTTAATATTTAGGACTAACAGCTGGCTACCAATTACTTTCTCATTAATAATTTACGTAATACAAAAAAAATCTCTCTACCATTTCATTTTTTAATATTTATTTACAATAGTTATTTACAATTGTTATTTATAATACAAGGAATGAGGTTGCAAGGCAGTAAATCACCAGAGCCGGGGATCAGCAGGTCTGGGGAACTCACCCAGACACCTTCCTCCTCCAAGCACAGCCCAGCTTCTGGCCTCAAAATGTAGGCTGCCACCTGGTTGAATTTCCAACTCACTCTTCACACATCATACAATACTACTTTTTTTTTCCTACAGAACACTACACCAATACTTTATACTACATTACCATCACCACTCCCTAAACACTGTTGCACTTTCTCTATCATTCTAACCCATCTACTTTTAATATCTTCTCTAATACTACTTGTTAATTCTACATCTAAGCTTTTATTCAACACATTTTCTTCTATCTCAAGCAATAACATTCTCACTTCCTCACAAAAATCAATCACATTCATTCTCTCCTCATTCTTTCATTTATACTTCCTTCACCTCTATCTACTCCCCATTCATCCCTCACACTTTCCATTTCCATTAAATACTTTGCTCAGTTACACTCCTTTCTCTCTCACATACATTTTCCCTTTCACTCTCAAGAATTGTAAATCCCACACTCTTAATGCCCCCTCCCTGACACAATCTTTCCACTTCTGAGTGAAGATGATTTCCTTCTTCCCTCTTCTCCTCCACCCTCGGAAAATCCCAGAAAAGAAAGGCCCTCAAGGTCTGAGACCCCAAAACCCTCAAATGAGAATTCCCCGGATGGACCAGGCTGGCACCATGAACCACCAAAGTCCCGAACATCCCATTCTAACTCTGCCTCACCCGCGGCTGTTCCAGAGTCCAACTGGGAATCCTTCAGCTCATATACTTCACCTATCTGCCTGGCTTTCTCACCTTTCATTCCCTTTCTTCTCACCTTTTTCTTCCTTTTTGCCCGCTTTGACACAATCAAGAACTCCAGATCTGCATCCATCCATTCATCCTGGATTCCCATCATGTTCTTGGTTTCTAGCGCTTTCTTTTGTTCCATCCTCTCACACATATCATACATTGGGTGACATACGATGTACTCCGGAGGTATTCGCCATTTGCGCAACTGCCGATGATGTGCTCTTACTTCTTCACACTGTCCATTCTCTTGCTCCCTCTCAATCACATACGTTACCCCATTCTCCCATACCTTTTTCACCACAAATGGACCCTCAAACTTTTGCGCCAACTTATACTCATTCCTTCTTCCAGCCTCATGCACCTCTTTCAAAACAAGCTCACCAACACCAAATGACCGAAAATGCACACCAGCCTCTCTCCATCTATCACATGTATTCTCATTTAATCGTATATCCTTTTGCACAAACCTTCCAAATGTAGACACATACCTTCTTGGGGAAGTTTGAATGGCTGAGTGGTATGTCGAATTGTAGCACCAGGCAACTCTTGCCAACTCAGCATCCCACTCAGCCCCTTCCCATACATACACGCAGCATTTCACTTATCGTTTTCACCGTTCTCTCAGCCAAACCATTCGAAGCAGACATATACGGAGTTATTCTAACATGCTCTATCCCATTCTCACTCAACATTCTCTCAAAACTAGCACCCCTAAACTCAGGCCCATTATCTGTTAAACACTTACGCGGCCTTCCAAGCATCATTGGTAACATACTCTCTCTCATCACTCTCGCAACATGCTCACTTGTTTTATTCTCTAACGCAGCAACATACACAAACTTACTCTTGTGATCGACCCCTACTAATATTCCAACTTTCCCTCTACTCGTTCTCGGCATACTCACAATATCAACCACCACAAGCTCCCACGGTTCTTTCACTTCAATCTTTCGCACTGGGGGGCGGCTATGCTGGGACTGGTATTTTCGCTTTTGGCAACTCTCACAAGTAGTTGCCACTTCTGCAACAACCAGTCCCAGCCTAGGGTGGAAAACCATTCCTTTCATCAATTCCCATAACTTGTTTTTTCCCACATGCCCATACATCCTATGTGTAATAATCACCAATCCTACCATACCCTCAAATGTCATCACTGGCACACTCTCTGTCTCACCCACCTTATTTACCCTCATATAATATAGCACTCCCATCCATACAGCCAACTTTTTCGCATACCTTTTATACTCTTCCACCTCTTTTGACCACTCTCTCACATCTGTACCATTATACACATATTCTCTCAACTTGCATCATCTAAAATATCTTCATCTCTCAACACTTCACACTGGTCTTCCACCTCTAACTCAATTGCTCCCACTAACACAGCATCTATACCTGTGCTCGGAAACATTCCCATACTGACCACATGCTCTCCTTCTCTCATTACTGAGCCCTGACCAACATCCACACTCAAGTTCATATTCTCAAGGAAATCAATTCCCAGTAGAAAATCCCAGGGCATTGATTCCCCTTTCAAGACTATGAACTTGTGCTCCCATACCTCTTTACATGCACCTAATCCCACCCTCAACTGCACAGCTTCATGTGACGCGACTGTTCCCCCTCCGATACCACGTATTCTCACACCCACTCTTTCTCGGGATACAGGCACATTCTCTTCATCTAAATCACACAACACTCGCTCATTCACCAGACTGATTTGGGCACCTGTATCCACAAGACCCCTGTAGAGCTCAATAGGACCTTCTGGAACCCTTACAGGAACCACAGAAGGGCTGAGCTCTACCTCATCCACACAGTCACGTATCATCCATGGCCCCTCTAACATACCTACTTCCATACAACCTTCTCCCTCTGACTCTCTCTGTGCAGCTCTAACTTCATCCAAAACCCTTTCCAAATTTTCACCTGGCACTATGCTTTTATACCTCTTCCTTTCACTCACCCAATTGTAATGTACACCACTAATACACTGCAAATGCAAAATCAGGGCTCCTTTCTCCTCGATCCTTTCATCTTTATACACAATGGACAATCTACCATAATGCACATACACTTCAACACTAAACAATGAGCTGACCACCATGAGGACCTCTTGAAAAGGAAAAATACCCGGGCTCCCCATGGCTTTCAGCTCACGTACATAATTGCGGACCTTACAAACACCCATCCTTTCTGGTTTCTTAATCGCTTCATTCATAACCAAGGTCCGCAATTCATTCACACTCCCTGGTATTCTCATTTTTAACCCATCCAATTTCAAATCTTTCAACCCATACCATACACTTTCAAACAAACTGTCGCCCCCCCCCTACTTTCATGCAACTTTACTATTCCCACTGGCAAATACTCAGGGTCGACCACCTCTTTCTCACACCTTTCATTCACCCCAGGTATTCTTGACATCAGGTCAGCCATACAATTCCTCTCCCCTGGCACATACTCAATCTTATAATCAAACTCACTCAACTCAAGCAAAGTTCTAGCAATTCTTCCATCCACAACTTTCATTCTCTCCATATATACCAAGGGCTGATGATCAGTCTTTAAAATAAATTTCATTCCATACAAAAATGACTTGAAAGCTTTCACACAAAACCTCATTGCCGCAAGTTCTCTCTCAATTGTACTGTACTTTCGCTCTGCCTTACTGAATGCTTTAGATACATACCCAATTACTCTCCTTCCTTCCTGTCCTTCCTCTCCCTGCAACTGGCACAAGCACCCACCCATACAAAATCCACTCGCATCTGTATACAATTCTAGCAAACTCGCTCCTTCACTCAGGTCCGGATAAGCCAACTCCACATCTTTCGCTGCTTCCACTCTCAATTGCTCAAATGCTTCATTCATCTTCTCCGTCCACACCAACTGAGTACTACCTTTCATTCCAGTCACTTCGGTCAGGGGTTTCGAAATCCCAGAGCAGCCCGCTATAAATTTCCTCTGAAACTCTACAAGTCCCAGAAAAGATTTAAGTTCACGAACTGTCCGAGGTTTCGGGAACTCCCTGACTTTTTCCATATACTCCCCACTCTTTCGTATACCACTCGAACTCACCTTGTGCCCCAGAAATGCCACACTTTCCCTGAACCACTCACACTTACTTGGTTTCACTCGTAGTCCGACTTCATCCAACACTTGCAGTACCTCTCTCATTATCTTCAGGTGCTCCTCAAATGTCTCTGTCATAATCAAAATGTCATCTATAAAACATATGACATTTTCCCTTGCAAACTTACCAAGAACACGATTCATTGCTCTCTGAAATGCAGCAGGTGCAGCTGTAAGTCCGAACGAGAGAGCACGGAACATATAATGATTCCTGGCTGTGGAGAAAGCAGTTATGGGACGAGACTCTGGCTCAACCGGCATCTGGTAATATCCCCTCAATAGGTCCAATTTACTAAACACCCTCTTTCCATGCAAAGAGTATACACTTTCATTTATCAAGCACATCGGAAACCTGTCTTTCACTGTCCTTTCGTTCACCATTCGATAGTCCACACACAAGCGAATCCTTCCATCAGGTTTCCGCACAGGCACTATTCTACTATTCCACGGACTTGTGCTCTGTTCAATCACTCCCATTCTCTCTAATTCCTCACACTGCTCTTCTATCTCATTCATTACTGGTGGGGAGAATTGGCCATCGGAGTCTCATCCGTTAACTGGATCCTGAAGGGAGGTAGTTTTGTTAAACGGAGGTCATCATCTCCTCGGGCCAATACGCTCCTTTTCTCCCCTGCCAACTGCCACACCTGCATCACTCTCACTCAACTGTTCGCCAACAATCACCTCCTTTCTGATTTGTTCAGTCGTCCATTCCTCCCCACATTCTTGCCCTCGTTCATCCATTTGTATTCCATTTTCTCCCTCCTCACATACTTCCTCAATCACTGTATATGCTCTCCCTATCACATCCCCCTCATTTATTCTCTTTCGCCATGCACCCCCATCTTCCCTAGCTTGCACACAAATCCATGGGTTACTCTCATCAATTATACCATCATACACATGCCCAACTCTTTTCACTTTATAGGATGCATCCATACCATTCACAAAAATCATGCTTCCCTGCCTTTTTCTTCTATTATCACTCACTGGCCACTCAACATGCACCAATGCTGGGGTTCCCTTTTCCAGATTTACACTCTCAGATGCTCTCACCTCATACCCTTTTATTACCCTCATCCAATCCGATTCACTTCTCCCCACATAGAATTCACACTTACCCAACTCATTCTTCCACTCAATCATACGTCTAGCAGGATGGATCACCAATTGATTCTTTTTCAAAAACTCATACCCCAGAATCATGTCATACTTTTCACTCTCCTTATCAACCACATAAAGCACACATTCTTTCATTTCACATCCTATCAATTTCACTTTAATCTGCACCTCTCCCAACACTCATACTGGGATGTTCCCAACTAGGGCTTGAAACCAATTTTATAAAACTGATTAAAACTGGTTTTCATATTTAATCCCTAAAACCGAAACTGAGTAACCAAAACCGGTTTTAATATTTTTTAGTTTTAGTCTCCCTTGAAATTTTGTTTTCTATATTTCTAATTTTATACGCAGATGGAAATCGTTCCAAAACATCTTCAATTGTTTCGGCTCGTTTTAACCCATCAAATCTTCGAGTGAAAAGCTTGAGCAACTTTATAGAGCATTGCTTACAATTAAAGCGACCAGCGTCCAGTCGGAAAGAGCTTTTTCGATTACAGGACTGTTCAGCACAAAAATTAGAACAAGTCTCTTGGATAAAACGCTCAGTGCGTTGTGTTTTTTGAAAGATTATTACAAAAATAAAATCGATCATTAAGCAAGTTCCTGATGTTGTTATATTTTCCTTTAAGAATTTTTTTAAAGAACTAGTTTTTCTTTGCAATTTTATTAAAATGAGAGGATATGTTTTAGTGTTAAATAAATCATGGATTTATATTTTTTAAAGGAAATTTTGTTAATGATACTTTTTATTCAAATATGTGCATGAAATAAATGTTATATTTGGGCTAGTTTTGCAAGTTTTATATTTATTTCATAAAAAGCAAAAATAGACATCAAAACCGGTTTTGATAATGAGCGTCGGTTAAACTCGGTTTTGAAAATTATCGGTTTTGTGCAAGCCCTATTCCCAACCCCTTTAATTTCCCCCATTACTCCCTAATTCACTCTTCCTAATTCACTCTCTTTACACAAACATTCAATTCCTTGCTTACTTATTAAATTAGGTGAACATCCCGTGTCCACTAATGCCCTCCATACACTCCCTCTCCATTCAACAGGAATAACCATACACACTGCCTTTTTCTCACTCGCTCTCACTTCCTTATTCACTTGACACCATCCTGCTAATGCCTCAAATACACATTCATCACTCACAGAAGCAGGGACCCCAACCCCAATGCAAGGCCCCTGCCCTATGCAAGTATGCGTTTCCTGTACTGGGACCAGCTTCACCATTTCCAGTGACAGCATCCCCTTGAGGGCCCTGCCTCTGAGGTTGAGCAGCTGGCATGGCTGACACTGGCTGATTTCCTGCATGAGACACAGGACTCCCTCCTGCTGTCGGGCTTGACAGAACTGGGCAATATGCCCAAAGTTCCCACATGCCCTACATTCATACCCAGGCATTCTGCATTCATACGCCATGTGTCCCATCTGCCCACATGCAAAACACGCACCCACTCTTCTTCTACAGGTCTCTCTACTATGCCCCCCTCTACCACAATATGCACACACACTTACATTCCCCATATTCCCTCCATTCACTGGCCCTTTTTGCTCATTCATTCTTGACTGGCCTTGAGGCCCTTGCCTTCAATACGTTTGCCCCCAGCATTGGACCATTCATTTTGGGACCCGATGCGGGAGGAGGCCCTGGTTGTTGCATGGCTGACCCTCCATACATTCTTGTGAACTCATTCACAAAGTTAGCCAGCATTTCCATTGGGTTTTGGGCCCTGGATGCTTGGCTAACTGGAGGTTGACCTGGCCTAGTATTTCTTAATGCTTCTGCATAACTAGGAAACACAGGTACTTGTTCCTCCCTCATCGCTGTCCCCATTCACACATCTGCTTCCCTATTACACCCAATCTCACTCTCATATACTTGGTTCTCTAACAATTCCAAGATTTCATGCCACTTCAAACGTGTCCCTCTCGCTCTTACACACACTTTCCTCTTAACATTCAAAAACTCCCTCACACTCAGGCAGTCTCAATCAACTTTCTTACCAACCTTTTATTCTCATCTATCCCATCATCTCCAAATTTCTTTCTCGACAAAGTTTCAAGTCTATATGCATGCGAATCAATACTCTCTCCCTTCTGCATCCTTGCTCTCTCAAAATCATCATCCTTTCGATATTTCACATGGGTAATTCCAGGACAAATAGACAAATGAAAGTGCCACCATCTCCAAAATTCATGAAACTTGGTGTGAGGGTTGGTTTTGGTCCAAATTACAAAAATCTGAATTTTTTTGAAAATTGGTCAAATTGGTCAAGTTTTATGGCTTGACCAAATTTTGGCCAAATGAAAAAACCAACAATTTTCAAACGTAAATATCTCAGCTGCTAATTGTGGTAGCGTAATAAGTCTTAAATGATAAAATATGTAAAATTAACTATAAATATGTATCATTTTTTTAGGGTAACAAAAATAAAATTATGATTTCTTTTTTTTTTTGCGATTTGGCAGCGAAGATATCATTTTTCGAAAAAAAGACCAAGAATAAAAAATGTTTATTTGATGTATGTACACCATAATAAGTAATAAAAAGTCAGCTTATAGTTTATTATAAGGCTCAAAACTGAGTTTGAAATTAAGTAATAAATTTTTTTTTCAGATGACGAAGATTTATTACAGACTTGTTGGTCCCAAAAAAAGACAATTTTCAATTCATATAAAAAATACATGTAGATAAACCAAAGGAGAAAAAATCTTTAAAAATATATGTACAATGTACATACATAACCTCTCTTATATTTAGGGACAGAATATATTGACAATAATAATGTTTAATTTATAAAGCGCTTATCAGAGTATAAAATACTCTTCCTAATACTACACGTACGTGTAAAAAGTGAACAATGAACAATAGTTTTATGTTCGAATGTCCATTTTTACATAAGAACCAAAATCGCTTAACGTGAGTTTGGATAATAATTTTACTTGTAGCTTCCTATTTTTGTTCGTGTCACAACCCTACGATCTACCCTTTCTATGGTTTAGTCGTATCCATCATCCATTTTTCATTTGTTATAAAAGTTATAATTAATTATGAATTGTCTTGCATCTCATCCCCGCCCCCATACGTCCATATTTTAGCTTGACTGCTATCCTTTATTAATTTTATTACTTATTCATTCATCTACCTATTGTCTACTTATGCCCTATCAACTTATCAGTCTATTTTTACTCGTGTCAATCTATGAAACGCAAAACTTTCGCAGTTCGTTCTAAAACGCAAAAATACGTTCTTGTATTATTTTTATAAAAAAGTGCGTTCAACCCTCGCAAGATATTCATAAATGCTTAGTAAGTTATTATCAGAAATTCCACTCATCCCAGCATAATTTGAACGCTTCTAAGATAAAAAAGGTCTCCTTTCGCTTTGATTCGAATTTATAACATTATAGCATATTATTTCAGTAGTAGATATGTCAATTAACTATTTGCTAAAATTGTAATTAAATGTAATCCTTTAATATAATGTAATTGATGTAATGTACTTTAATGAAACTGTAATGAACAATAACTTGTAATGTACTTCAGTGAAACTAATTAAATGTAATGATTTAATTTATAATGTAAGAATGTACTTTAATGGAATTGTAATTAAAACAATAATAAGTGAATATGAATTAATTGGTAATTGTAATCGTAATTGTAATGAACCAAAATTAATACGTACTCAGTCATGTACTCAAAATTGTGCTTATGTGCTAATACGAAATTATATCGCTTTCAGGAATGTAGAATCAGCGATAGTTGTTCTTTTTTATTTTTATATTTTTTTATTGTTTTTAGTTGAAATCTTTCAAAAAACATCTGATCATGTGTTTAAAAAAAGGGGGGAAATTTAACCTTCAACTGTTCTCCCCCAAACATTTAAGTTATATTATACGTATATTTGTAAAATACTTCACTTCATTATAGGACTTCATTTAAGACACTTCTAGATTACTCTTCTAGATTAATCTTCATTATTAGAGATCTTCTCATTAGACTTCTTCATATCAGCACCTCATTAGGGGGGGCAGAGGCCCCTTGCCTCCTTAACTTAAGTATTTTTAGATTCCAGCCTGAGCCATGGTCGAAAGAGGTCGAACCTCTACCCCTTGTAATTCAGAGTACCAACTGTAATTTTTAAGAAGTAAACCACCCTTTAAGAAGTTTTTATCTTTTTCCTTCGAGCCGTGCTCGCTTCAGAACTTAGTCAGAAAAGTCGATAATTATAAAAAGAGAAGAATTAATAAGCAGAAAGAATTAACAGAGTGTCGACCCCCTAAGGCGACCGAAAAGAATTATAGAAAAGTATAAAGAAGAAGCATCCGTTCCAGCCTCCAAACTAGAACCCCCTTCGAATCCGAACCGACAAAGGGCCATAAAGGGGGGGGTTAACATACGCAAGTCTTTGAGAATGAATTAAGAGACAGTATTCTCATCCAGTGAATCCAAATTTTAGACACTAATAATATAATAATAAGAAAAAAGAATTTGAAAAGATTTTTATAACTATTAAGTAGATACACAAATCTTAGATAAAAATTTTAGAAATATTATATAGACAATCTTAAATAGTATACATTCGATAGAATTTATTTTATCTTCTTTGAAAAGTTATTTAATTCTTGAAGCGGAAAAATGTATTGTATTCTTGTTCCTCCTCGTAAACTTGCTTCAATACTCCCAAATATATTTTCTGTTGGAACGTGACAAACATCATCTTGCGCAGGAAAAATGTATGAGGGACACACCCGAAGGATGGAGAAATTTTATCAGAAAATCATCATATTCACAGTCAAAGGACTGGACTAATCTGAGCCATAGTTTATTTTCATATATACAACCCACAAAAGAGCCTGTTTCAACTTCACGTTGAGAGACAGTATTATGTTCTTGAACCAAAGCAGAAACTCTAATGAGCTCTCTTATTTCGACTGACTGTGCACTCTGAGAGAGTGGATAAACCTTCAACGAATTCTTGGAAATTGGGATGAAGCGATGTAATTGTTGAGTACCTTTGATAGAAGTAATAGGTTCACTCAGACGTTTTTGCAAAGAAAGCTCTACATCTACAACTTCGTAGAAGCCTTTATCTGTTTTTGTCCCGGCTTCAATCCAGCTGTAAAACAAATTCATAAATTTAGGTTGCGTGAAATAATCAAATATCAAATATTTTGTATATATGTATTCAAGTGCTGATGCTAATATTTAAAAACAGAAAACTACGAATTTGGCATTAAGAAACAAATGTCCTGAACGGAGTCTCTATTGTTTTATTACCTGTTTTAATAGGGCTTTCATCAAATAAAGGTAAAATATTGTTGCTGAGCAAATCTTTATTGAATTGCCTGTCTTGAATGACAAATTCTTCCAGTGGTGGTGGATTCGTGGAATCGCTACTGCTTCGCTCCATAGATTCGTTAAGTATGTCTGACTCAGGTATTGGCGCAGGTTCCAGCTCTCTGGATGAACGTTGAACATGTTCTAATACAATTGGCTTCTTTTTAATTGTGACAGCAATTGCTGCATAGTAATTGATTTTCTTCCAAAATTCCATAGATTGCAGCTGCCATGGCAGAGTTTACTTTTTTGATGTTACAGAAAATTCTTCTTGAGTGTTTTTTCATAGGATCGCAACAAAATTTTGTGTTTTGAGGGATTTTAAGGGTTAGGTAAATTTACGTATACTAGAAAATTAGGTGTATATACTGAAAATCTGGAAAGAAAGCAAAAAATTATTAAAATTTGGAGGATTTTTTTTTTGTCATTTTTTTTCATAATAATCACCGATAAGCTGACTTTTTATTACTTATTATGGTGTACATAGATTAAATAAACATTTTTTATTCCTGGTCTTTTTTTTTTTTAAATGATATCTTCGCTGCCAAATTGCAAAAAAAAAAAAAAAAAAAAAAAAGAATTTCCAAAAAATCATAATTTTATTTTTTTACCCTAAACAAAAATGATACATATTTAGAAACTACAGTTAATTTTATATATTTTATCGTTTAAGACACTACACTACCACAAATAGGAGCTGAGATATTTACGTTTGAAAATTATTGTTTTTTTCATTTGACCAAAATTTGGTCAAGCCATAAAATTTGACCAACTTGACCAATTTTCAAAAAAATTCAGAAATTTGTAATTTGGACCTAAACCAACCCTCACACCAAGTTTCATGAATTTTGAAGAGGTGACTGTGTACTTCATTTGTCTATTTCTCATAGAATTACCCACACCCCTTCTTATTCTTAACACTTGCTCCACCAATTTCTCCTTTAACACCTCATACTTCACAGGCACTCCTGAATTTACAACAATGTAAAACTCTAGCAACCTACCTTCCAAACAGTCACCCATCTCTTTCACCCAATACTCAGGCACGTTTGGATACTTGCTCTTACAATATTGTTCATACTCTCTTAAAAACTCTTGTACATCTCTCCCACTATAAATGCTAAATTTTGCAACCTTCGGAATCTCCCTAATTAGGATTCCCTTATGCACTCTTACACCCTCACTTGTATCACTTTCGGTTTCAGTCTCACTCTCACTCTCATACACACTATCCTCAATGCTGGAATAGAGGGAGTCATCTGCGCTAACGCAGCATTGAACCTTCTGAGAAGCCCTCTTACCAGATGCCCTCTGAGCCCCCTTTGTTCCCACCTTGCCCCTCTTAGCCTGCCCTTCCATCCTCTTACCTTTCTTCCTCTGATCCCCACCCTCAAGCTTCTTTTTACCCTCCTTAAGGGTGGAATGCACCATCACCTTGTAAGGTCTTTGATCTTTCCCCTCACTCACACTTTCGCTCCCTTCTCCTTCCAGGCCCCCTACTGCTACATCCTTTGGATGTGCCCTTTTCATGTTACCAACACCCTTACTATTTTCCCCTTCAAAACCCCCCTTCCCTTCCTTCTTTTTCTCAATATCACTCTTTTGCTTACCATCTTTCCCATCAAGCTTACCCTCCAACTCGCTCACTCTCTTAACCATTGCTTTTAACCCATCATCAATCTCTTGATGACAAACTACCAATTCCTTACTTTGCTCATCTAATCTACTTTGTAATTTCCCCAAAACATTCTCTAATTCTGCCTTCTCTAACTCTAATTGATGGTTCTTAGCCCTTTCTACCTCCAAAGCCTCCTCCATCTCCCTCAACCTCTTCTCTAACTCCTCCTTGGTAGGCATCTCTAAACATGCTACCCTACTTTACTACTACTACTAACAACTACTACAACTACACCTTTACCATACACTACTACACCCAACCTACAACTACCTTTTCACTCTCCTTCTATACAACCCAACCAGGAAACAACCTACTTTTCTAAGTGGAAGTCCCTGTTTGGGTGCCACTTATTTTATGTGGTAGGATTCGGTTACCCTAACAGCCGCACCAGAAAACAAGATTATTTTTTTTTAATTTAATGCCTCCACGAAACCAGGCTGCTTACCTTGAAGGGTTGTTGGATCCAGGCTCGCTGCCCAGACCTCTGATTCCATGACTGCTGGCTCATACCACCAACAGTTTCTCACTTGTTTACAGGTTGAATTTAGTTTCCTCCTCTGTTCTTTATTCTCTTAAATACTTCAGCTATTTATTTTTCTATTTCTTTACATTTCCACACATGTGCCAATTGGTTCCCCCACTTCTCAAAACTCGAGTTTTGATACACATGCTGATTTTCGGAATTTATTAACTATTAAACACTTTTAAACCTCAGAAGCGTCTCTTTTACTAAATTGTTTATTCCTTTTGCTAAAATGTTTTAACCAAAAAAGTACTTATTTTCTATTTACTAACAGGGTTTAACAAGCAAGAGCCATTTTTGCGCAGAGATCTTTCATACTAATAATAAATTGCCTTCCTATACAGTTATTGGATTATCTTGATTCTTATTCTTTTTCTTACAATATTATCAAACATTTATCTTTATTCCTCATTCCTTGTTTACAATATTTACACCATTTACTCAATCTTTAACTTTCCTTCTTATTTACTTCTAATATTTATTGTTTATTCGTCTGGAAAGAAAGAGAGAACCATTAAAATCTTATCTATACAAGTATATTTCAATCAAAAAATAAATAAATTTAATCCATAAATAATAATAATCAAGGCCAGGGGGAAAGGGCTGACAACTAAAAGGGGAAAGGGTTCACCCTGCACAGTACCATATTTGATTTTTCAACTTTTGCTGCTACACATTCTATGCAGAAAGCGTCGTGTGCTAGGTGTGGGGTTAATCAGTGGTATACTGATTTTAAAGATTACAACAGCGGTCCTATGGCAATTGCCGAGAGATCAGTTTGTTTCTTTTGTGAGTTAAGCGAAGAGATAATTGATTTAAAATGTAGTATACACGAGGTGACTGAAAGACTTGCAATGCTCAATGAGGACAGGGGTAGGCTTAGAGTTGACGAAGGCTGACCCTATACTAACATTGAAGACCTAAGTTGAAGGGTGAAGTTAGGAACCTAGTTTCTAGTATTGGTAGCTTATTGGGAAGGTTAGAGTTGAGGAAGGGGTTAAGGTTGGTCTGAGATTAGTAGATAGGGAGGGATTTAGAGAAGTTAAGGGTGGAGCTAGGCCACGTACGTTAGGTGATAGGAATCCCCCCTATTGAGGTTTCAAACCCTTTCATCCAGTTGGATAGGGATGTGAATGAGCGGGAAATGATTTTAATTGGGGACTCCGTAGTGCGTCATGGATAAGGAGTTTGTTGAACTGAATCCAACCAAGAGGAGGAGGGTCTGTCTACCAGGGGCCAGGGTTGACAGAATTAGAGATGAAGTAGATAGGATTGATGTTGCCTCCCATCACTCAATGTTGGTGATGATGGTAGGGGGCAACGACTTGTATAGGCCTGATACAAGAGTGCCTGACCTTTTGGAGAGATACAGGGGGTTAATTAGGTCCCTGAAGGAAAGGTCAGATGGGTCTTTAGTTCTAGTTATTACCCCTAGGCACGGTTTAAATTTTAGGATTACGTCAAAACAATATTTTTGAACACTAAACGAAGAGATTTGTGCTCAGGATAATGTACCCCTCATAAAGCTGCGGTCAGAATTTAGTAATCCTAGTCTTTTTATAAAAGATGGGGGTGCATTTCAATAAAATAGGGAATGTTAGGCTAGGTAGGTTAATCGATGAGAACGTTTGAAAGCTGTATAGGTCAAAGCCCTCTTTAAACATTGTGGGTCCGGGAAATGCTGGGTCAACATGAAAAATTTACTTTTTATGACAGGTTTGAATGTGTCAGGAGCAGAAATTACAGTATCCTATATCAGCTAAAACATTTTCTGCTGGGATACTCTCAGATTTGGGGTAGATGCAGTTTTAATAATTTGTTCAATTTATCATCTATATACAAATTTGGTTAAGACTAGCACCCCAAATTTCTCAAGAATCTGACATGATGGCAAAATTTCATTATCATTTTCGTAATCAGAGATGAAAAATGCAAGAGAAATCATTACTATCATCTGAGAAAAAAACCATATACTGTATTAGAATACAGTATGTGGTTCCCTATCTTTGGTATAACAAACTGACCAACTGCTGGAAAGTGGAACATACCAGATAACCTATAAGGAACACCCAGCTGCTCTGTCCCCATATAGAAGAATGAAGGTCTTGTAAATTTTTTATTTTTTTATGCAGGAAAGAAGGGCCAAGGGCGAATGGCCGCAAAATCACTCCCCCCTCCCCCTCCCCCCAATAGAAGTAGAAGAGAGCCAAAATCAAGGTCCAGGGTTTCTGAGATGCCTAAACACTGCGTTTGAAAGATTGGAGGTCATAGGTAGGGGAAAGATGGATTGAGGAAGATTGTTCCAGAGTTGACTGGTTGAGTAGATGAAAGATTGAAAATACCGATTAACCCTTGTGTTAGAGAGTTGGACAGAAAAGGAATGAGTGTGTTGAAAGTCTGATGCAGCGTGCTCTCCTTAAAGGAGGATGCATGCAGTTAGAGAGTTCAGAAGAGCAGCGTCCATTATAATAGTGATAGTAAAGAGAAAGTGAGGCAACATTGCGGCAAAGAGAGAGGGATTGAAAACAATCGGTAAGAGACTGGGAATTGATGAGACGAAAAGCCTTTGATTCCACCCAGTCAAGTATGGCTGTGTAGGTTGAGCCACCCCATTAGGGCGGGTCGTACTCAGGTGACAACATGAATCTGAAGGAAATCCTACCATCAGGAGTGTCTAAATTATGTGTTTTTACATGGGGAATTCAAATATGAGCTTCTTTTTTGGATAGGATAACTCTAACCTACATCATTTTGTATTTCTAAATTGTCAATTTTACCCTTTTGAACCCCTTTATAATATATTAAAAGATATAAGGTAAAGCATTTATATTGACAAGGCCAAATCAACTTTACATATATTTATTAATAGGTGAACTGCATGTATATCACTGGATATAATTACAAAGATCATTCTCCTGACATCTTGAACTTTGCCAGGTTGCACAAATCCTACTTTGACTCAGACTTGGACATCAGCTTCCTGCTGGTCTCCTGAGCCCTGAGCCCTGATCCCTCCATCCCTCTTTTCCTGTGAGAAGTACTTAGCAGAAGCCTCAGTCACCATTTTAACAACCCTCTCAATGCTTTGTGTGTGGCAAGGCCAGTTGCGCACCTCCATGGGGGTGTTGTTGAAGTTTTTCACCTGAGGTGCTTAGAGAGCAGGTGAGAGGTGGCTCTGACACACCTTCTGACCAGCTGATCAAGTCACCGATGCTAGAAGCATCACAATTGATGTCAGGTGTCCTTCTGCTCCTAACAGAGGAGTCCCCCAGCTGAGTGTCCGGGTCCCCCTCTCCCCAGGATTCTCTCCACCCCTTCAATCCTCTCCTTCTGATCCTCAGAGCATAGTAGTGTTTGGAGGATGACTTCACTGTGGGCATACCAAGCAGATCTTCTCACAGTTGGCATCACAATATCCAGCACCTCCTTTCTCTGGGACTTCAGGCAGTCAAGCTGAAAGAGGATGTGCCTAGGCCTTTCGGTCCCTTGATGTAGGCAAGATCTTTCACAGGAATCTTTTTCTCTCTGCTGCAGGAACAGTTAATGTGGGCTTGGATAACACAGCCCTCACAGCCTCCCCCCTCACAACTGGTAATCTGACACTTGCAAGTCAAAATATCAAAGAACTTGTCTAACTTGACAATGAACCTCTCTTTGGCATCAAGTTTGCCCTTCCCAAGAGAAAACTTCACTGCCTGATTCCAGACCTCCTTGAGCTTGGACATGATGGTCACTTTTTCATTGATAACAGGTGGCTTGAAAAGAGCATTAGCTTTGCTCCACTGACAAATCAGACCAGGGTAGATGTCACTCACCAGCTTGTCCACTGGGTAGTTCCTCCTGTCATCTTCACTTTGCTTCCTCAAGTAGATGCCATACCTCAGGATATCCCTCACAGTTGGCAGTTCAGACACCAACAGCTCCCGGCCAGTGCCAACAAGATTACTCAGATGAGAACTTGATTTCGTCCTTGTTCTGACTTGAGCCATTTTCTTAATGAGTTCACACTGAAAAAAAACAATAATACAACAGTTAAGTATCCACTACAGACAGGTATTAACTCTTTTCAGCGCAAAATTCTTGGTTAAAAAAAAAGAGCTGAAATGGGCAAGAACAAATTTATCTGCAAATGCTAAACACATTATGCTTTTTTGGTTTCAAAATGTTATAAAATGCTAATTTATCTGTTGTCTGTAATGCAAATAATTTGTTCATGTACTCTAAAAAAACTAAAGAAACACATCCTAAAAATATTCTTTAGAACATTGAAATAGGCCTCATACTGCTCAGTTGTACTAAAAATGAACCACCTAATTTTAGCTCAAATCAAAGTTGTTAATTAAATTTTGCCCAATGTATTACTATAATATGCGTAGAAATAGCTTTTTCTAAAATATAACAGAATAATACTCACGTGTGAACAGTAAAAAAAAAAATATCAGTAGATAATCACTAAATCTATCCCCTCACTGCAAGTCGAGGTGGTAAAATAGCTTCATAAATCATGAGTCACTTCAAATATTTCACAAAACGTTTTAGAATGTTCTGAAACGTTACATTCTAGCCTCTGAGAAAGGTGGCTCAGAAAATGGCCTTATGCGCGCCAGAAAACCGTCAAAATATTTCATATACCAAACTGTATGATAATTACAATTAAGTGGAATGGCACACCTTTTTATTTGAGTATTTAAATATTATTATTATTATATGAATTACATGTAGGTTAGGGTTATAGAATTAAATATTTTCTTCAGAATTGTGTTCTATACACCAAAATATGTCATTTGAACACCCCTCTCCATTGATTTAAAAAAAATGCATAGTATGACCCGCCCTACACCCCATGTATGAGAAGCATACTTCATGCAGGGGCAGACAAGATCCCTGTACAGACAGCAACAGAGCCGGGGTGAAGAAACTGCAGAGGTGGTACAGCACGTTTAACCTTTTAGAAGCTGTTTTGGGAAGAGAGTATATGTGATCTTTCCAAGAAAGACCATGAGAAAAGGAAACTCCAAGAATGTTAAGAGAAGAGCAAGAATTGAGTTGTGTATTGTTGAAGGTAAGGGGATAGTCATGTGGAAGATTGTGATGAGTAGACAGATGGATGAACTGAGTTTTTGAGGCATTTAAAACCACAAGGTTTTCTCTGCCCCAATCAGAGATGGCAGAAAGATCAGAGGTCAGGTGCCCCACAGCTGTCCCATGGAGTGACTGTTGAGAGGAATGCTTTTGGAAGCAGGTGAAGTGAAGAGTGGAATCATCGGCATAGGAATGAATATTTAATAAATAAGTCATTATTAATAAATAAAAGAAAAAGAGTGGGTGACAGGACAGAACCCTAAGGAACACCACTGTTGATAACTAGAAGAACAGTGGCCATCTACAACCGCGGCTGTAGATCAGCCAAAAAGTAAATTAGAGATGAAGGCACAAACAGAAGGACAGAAACAGGAGGGCAGTTTCAAAATTAAAGATTTGTGCCAAACTCTATCGAAAGCTTTCGATGTATCTAGCACAATAGCAGAAGTTTCAACAAAATCCCAGAAGGAGGATGACCGAGAGTCAGAGAGATATGCAAGACGATCGCCAGTCGAGCGTCACTTGCGGAATCCATACTGACGATCTGAAAGAAGATTGTGAGAAGAAAGGTGTTTAAGAATCTTGCTATTAAGGATAGATTAAAAAATTTTGGAAAGGCAAGAAATCAAAGTAGTTGGATGATAGTTGGAGGGTTGAGAGCGGTCACCACTTCTTTGGGGCAGGTTGAATGAAAGCGAACTTCCAGCAGGAAGGAAAAATACCAAATGAGAGACAAAGACGAGAGAGTTTGTCTAGGCAGAGTGTCAGCACTGAAGCAGTTTTTAAGAACATGAGGAACACCATCAGGACTGTACGGCGTACGCCTCCCTGAAGTTGAGCCCAGATAGGGCAGAAAGAACATCTTTAGAAGAGATTCTAATTTCAGGCATAATAAAGTCAGAGGGAGGATGAAATGGAGGAACAGCACCAGAATTGTCCATGGTTGAGTTGAAAGCAAAATTTTCAGCAGACTTCAGCTTTGTCAGGGGGAGACACTGCAACTGAGTCATCAGAATGGAAAAGTGGAGGGAAAGAAGAGGAAGTAAAGTTGTTGAAGAAGTTCTTAGCTAGATGCCAGAAAGAGAGAGAAGAATTAGAATTAGATAGGTTTTCTCATTTTTGTGTGATGAAGGAATTTTTGGCAAGTCGAAGAACAGATTTTGCACGATTCCAGGCAGAAATATAAGCTGAGTAAGTCAGGAGTTGAATGGCAACAGTACCCTCTGAAAGCTTCCTCTCTGTTGCGGATACCATTGGAACAAGTAAAGTTAAACCAAAGTTTTTTGCATTAGTAGTAGGAATAGAATAAGGAATGTATGCCTCCATGCCCGAGAGAATCACCTCTATGATGCACTCAGCACACTCAGAAGGGCCCCGACCACAGAAGCAGGTAATCATTTTGTGGGAAATCACAGTAGTACTGCCTAAGGGCCTACCAATCAGCAGCGCTAAAGTGCGAAAGGTGTCTCCTCTTTGGAAGATTCAAAGGCCAGATTGGAGCAATAGGACAGTAGGGATGAAAGTAATATCACTGTGTGTGTGTGTGTATATATATATATATTATATATATATATATATATATATATATATATATATATATATATATATATATATCCCCGCAAGGGGGTTCTAAGCTCGTGCTCTTGAGTGCTCTTTGTGCTCGTTTGTACATGCTTGTTCCTGGAGGTTTCACGTGCGCCCTCCCGGCCCTAGCACCCAAGGATGATGGGGCTCGACCCTGCAGTCCTTGTCATCCTTGGTCTTTTTCCACTTCGACTGTCCCCTCCACCCTTTCTTTTTCCTCTGTCTTTCCTCTCACTTTTTCTTTGTTTTTCCGCTGAGATATGCCCTTTAAATAGAGGCGAATCGTTTTTTCCTGAACTAAAAAAAAAAAAAAAAAATATATATAATATATATACAAAGCTGGGCACAAACCGTTAATCCGTTAATCGTTAATTAACGAAGTTAACTTTTTCGTTAATGATTTAACTTTTAAGTTAACTTTGAAAATCATTATCGGACTAATTAACTTCCGTTACATTTAACTTCCATTAACTCAAGTCCGTTAACCCAAAAAATTCATAAATAAACATTTAAAAGTTTCTATTATTTTCAGTGCTGAGCAGGTGCGCAATTAATCCGCCACTGTTAATAGTGATGAACGAATTTCCATTTCCGCAGTGCAAAATCAGGCGATATATTTGTTTCCGTCGCCACAATTTGTGTCTTACCAAATATGGTAGTTATTTATGGCATTGGTTTGAGCAAAACATGGTCGACTGTAAAATCAGGCGGAAAGATTTGCCATTTGAGTTGAATGTTTCAACTTCTTTCAAGAAATATCACGAGCATTTTAAGGCACTTTCAATAATATATATGTAACAATTACAACAAATAACTACATTCGTTTCATTTGCAGTCTCTCTTGCGCAACATGTTTGTGCTAGTGAATATTTAAAAATAATCATTGTCAAGTAAGTCATGTATATTTATAATATGTCTGTGAGTACCTTATTAGTAGTCTCCTTGATACATTTCAAGAACCATAAAACTGATCAGGTAAGATTTCAATTCTCATGTCACTTTGTTCTCTATGGGCAAGGACATCCTGAGGGCCAAGAGATCATCCCTGTCTGATGAAAACTTTGATATGCTAATTTTCATGAAGGGCAACATGCATCTCATGGACAAAATGGAGAACGAGAAGAGAGAAAATTAAATTTATATATATTGTGTTTTTCATTTTTTTTATAATAAAAGTTAATGTTAACGGTTTATCGGTAACTTCCGTTACATGTTTAACGGTTAACGAAGTTAACTTTTTGGTTAACGGATTAGCGGTTAACGAAGTTAACTTTTTGGTTAATGGTGCCCACCACTGTGTGTGTGTGTATATATATATATTAGGGTGATTCAAAAAAATCAGTTTTTGTTCCCTATGACAAAAAAGTAGTGTATGCCAAATTTGGTGAATTTTAAATAAAATTTACTATGTGCTACCAGGCGTCAAAGTTTCCCTTTTTTTCAATTTGTTTGTTTTTACAACTTATGATTTTATGTTTAATTGTTTGAATTTCTGACTTTTTAATTAATGGTTTATATGACGCGTTCGGTGGAGAAGGGGCGAATGCAACATTTTCGAATTATGCCACAAAATGCAGTTAAAGTTTGTAAACTTTAAACCTTTGTATTTTTCTGGTTTATTGAAATGTTGTATGAATTTGAACACATATTTGAGTAAAATATTGTTGTGTAATATGTCGATGAAATGTGGTGCTACCTTTTCAATCCACAATCCAAATGTCAAGCCTTGTACTGGAAGTCACTTTCATCATCTAGAAAGCAGACGTTTCATGCAAACCACTCAAAGGGGAAGGTAATGCTAGATGTGTTCCTTGATATCCAGGGCATCATTATCAGGAGGTCATACTGGAAGGGTGTAATATTAACCAGACCATGTACAGAGACATCCTTCACCACCTGCGAGAAGCTATCTACTGTAAATGTCTGATGTTAACTGATGTAATCCATTATTTGGTCCTCTTCGTCGAATGTTGTATTACCTGCTTCAACTGTTTCGGTTTCTTCCAGTTCCTTTAACAATCTTGTATAATAGTTCACTGCAGTTGCAGGCATTAGGTCTGATAATTCTTTGAGATCTTTTATTTTTTCCTTAGTTATTGGCAGCAATTGGGAATACTTTGGTTGCAGTGTCTGCTGTGGCTAGATTGATAAACTGACACTGTAGGATTTTTTCCCTTTCTGCAGTCTGACGGGATGGCTATTATCTGGGTTGTGCGTATGCAGTAGATATTACGTAGCCTTCTTTGTGTTGAAAGTCAAATATTAACTTTCTTGCATCTGTAAATTTAGTAGTTGTTGATTTCCTAATGACAATGCACGTTTTTAGGATGTCAAAATCGAGAAATCAGCCTGTTTCATTTCTACAACTAGGAAGCGCTGCGAAACAGCTGTAGTTATGGCCGTAACATAATCTTTTTTGGTGTAAATAATATTGCTGTAATTATTTTTTATATTTTGTTCAATTTGGCCAAATTGAGCATCACAGGGCATTGTCGAGTGACCAGAAAGTAGATAGATGTGTTCAATGTGAAGCAATGATGCGGAGTGAATTTCTCTGAGATACATTAAAACCTAAATTTTACCGTCAAAGAGTGCAGACTAACATCTAATTTTTTGCATAGGTAAAGCAAAGGTTTTAAAGGATAATTATACGACAAAAAACTCATTTTTCGAATTTTGTGGTGTTCGCCCCTTCTCCACCGAACGCGTCATATACTAGCTTGCTTTTAATTGATGTTTGGCACTCGTAATTTTGATACCAATTAATTGATTATGGGAGCTAGGCCTAACTCACCATCACCTAGTTGCTCAGTTGGGAGAAGTTCTATGAGAAAAGAAACTGAAGTATGGCTAATTGGGCAGCCCTCTGCAGTACTAAAACATCCGTATTACCATCAGAGAAGGAAATGATGGCCCTCTTCATGCACTACAGAAATATTAAAAAGCGAGGCATTAGAGAATCATGCTACTCTACTGTGGATGATGTGCTAGCAGTTTGGAAAAAAACAGGAATCCCAACAAAACAGAGTACATGTAGTAGATAAAATTCAAGGAATACTGAAGGAATGGCAGCTGCTTAAGAAAAACAAAGCAAACAAATTGAAAAGATCACAAAATTTAAATAATAAAGAGAAAATGGAAAGATAAACTGGAAAACTTATTTGACATTGCTCATGAGAATGCTATGCAGCTTATAAAAATAGATGATGATAAGGAATTCTTGAAAATGCAACGTGAGAAAGGACGTCATGGAAAAATGGGTACCATTGATAAGGCTGTTGCTAAAAAAGAGCAAAGAGCAGCAGAAAAGCAACAACATTATGAAAAGAGGAAAGCAGAAGAAGAGATCAAAAGAAAGAAGAATGAAGAGGCTGTCATACTCACCAGTACATCATCAGAATCAGAAGCAGAGGAGAGTAAAAGTGATGAATCTGGTTTCTGTGCTGCACAACCTTCAATATGGAAAAGTAAGGTAGGCAAACGTAGAAAATTGTTTGATGATAAATTATTAGGAAGTCTTGATGTTGCAAAATTGAGTGACAGAAATGCGTCTCTAGTTTTAATGCCAACAATCAGACATCGCTTGAATGGGGCATCTGCGAACAAATAAAATGCGTGTGTTTCGATGTAATGGCAGCCAATACTGGTCCTAGAAATGGTGCAGCTATTCTTTTAGAACAAAAATTCGACAACGATTTATTGTGGCTGGCATGTCGACACCACATATTTGAAATTATGCTGGAAGCTGTTGTTTCAAAGTCTTTATCACCATCTTCTGGCCCAGATATAGTCCTTTTTAAGAAGTTCAGAGAAAAATGGTCAAGCATTAATAAGGAGGACTACGAAACAATATTATCAGATCCAGATATCTATGAAAATATTCATGACATCAAAGATGACATAATTATATTTGCAGCAAATCAACTAGACACATTCCAACCAAGAGATGATTACCTAGAACTATTGCAGTTAACAATTATTTTTTTGGGAGGTGAACCAAAAGGTGGAGTCAAATTTAAACATCCAGCGGGACTTCATCGGGCTAGGTGGATGGGCAAAATTACATATTCATTAAAATTTTTTGTTCAAATCTCAGTTCAAATTTCAGTAAAAGACAAAAAGGACTAAAAGACATCTGTCTATTTGCTACTCGGTTATATGTAAAGGCATGGTTTACAGCTCCTGTGCCATCTTGCGCTCCTCGTCTTGATCTGGAATTATTACAGAATCTTGTAGTCTACAAACAAATAAATGACACAATTGCATTTGTTGCTATTAAAAACTGTTAGGTCACCTCTGGTACCTATCAGAAGAACTGGTAGCGTTGGCCTTTTATGATGATGAAGTGCCTACTGAAACAACAAACAAAATGGTAAAGGCCTTGCAAAATACAAAAGAAACTCTTCCTGCAAAATGGGCTTTTCTAGATCCTGCACTTATTCTAACGAAGAAATTAGAAGATTTTGTCACATCAAATACTCAAAGATTCTTTACAATAACAGAATTTAGTTCAAAATTTTTACTCAAAGATGCTAAAGAATGGCATAATGATGAAGAGTTTAACTCCGCTAAGAAATCTATCAAACAGTGGAAAGTCGTGAATGATATAGCGGAAAGAGGAGTAAAATTAATGGATGAATATAATAAAATACTAACACATGACGAAGATCAAAAACAATTCTTGCTACAAGTAGTGAAAAACTACAGGACTGTTTACCCTGATAGAAAAAAGAAACATTGATGAAGTAAGGACAGCTAATGTCTCAAATATCATGCTAGTTTAATTATGCATGCTTGTGGTTATGGTAGGACCTACGGGGGAGCTTTCCACATTAAAAAAAAAGCAATGCGCCTTGTACTGTACCTCCTGGGTGGTGTGGAAAAATTTGACAATTTGAGTCATTCTGTCAATTTTTAATTGCTGGTAGCAACCCTTAAAAATTAAAAATTTGCTAAAATATTTTAGGATAGTTATTTTTATGCTGAAATGAACCATTTAAAGGGTTGAACACATTAAAATATAAAAAAAAAATTTTTACCCCCATATTTGAATCACCCTAATATATATATATATATATATATATATATATCAGGGTGGGCCGTAAGTTTCCATACATAGGAAAAATAAACATTTTGTTATGGACAACCATTTTTATTTATATAATATGCTCTACATGGTTGCCATTGTTTTGAAAACACACTTCAATACGTGTTCCCCACTGTTGATGAACAGGCATTAGCACAGTTGACGTTATGCTTGTAATGGCATTGGTGATACGTTCCTTTAGATGATTTATGTCTCGTATCTTTTCCTGATACACCATGGCCTTCAAGTGCCCCCAAAGATAGAAATCAAGGGGGGTGAGATCTGGGGATCTGGGAGGCCACTCCACAGGACCACGCCGACCAATCCAAGCATCCGGAAACTGCTGATCCAAATACCGACGCACGTGAAGACCATAATGAGGTGGAGCTCCATCTTGCTGGAAGTAAACTGGGAAGTTACCTTCCTCGTTTAGCAGGGATGGGAAAATCTCTTCTTGCAACATGTTAAGATACCTTTCGGCATTAAGATTTCCACTGACAAAAATTGGTCCAATAATTCTGTCACCCCATATCCCGGCCCACACCATCACTTTACCGGCACCTTGCATCTTCGTCGGACTCAGCCAGTTAGGGTTAGCATTACTCCAATAACGTATGTTTTGCTGATTAACCTCTCCATTGACGTAAAAATTTGCTTCATCAGTAAACAAGATCTTACGTCAAACGCATATTCTTAGGGTATCTGAAACATAAAAACAAATGTTTAATTTTTCCTATGTATGGAAACTTATGGCCCACCCTGTGTATATGTATATATATATATATATATATATATATATATATATATGATTAAGCGATACACATAAGATTAAGGACTTAAGGAGTAAAAATGACAGATTTTCTAATATTTTATTTGTGAAAAGAAACAAAAATACCATAAATGTTCTATATAAATTATTTTTTAAAAAGTTTTTTTATATAAAAATTTTATTTCTTATGATGATTTTGGAAGTAACTTTTAAAGAAACAGAGAGCATTTAAGGATTCTTCAGCTAGATTGGATCTCAGATTTGTTAAGAAATAAGCCAGCAGCAGAAAATGCTCTTTCAGATTCAACAGTTGGATGTGGTTTGTCATATTTATTCATTTTTAAATTATTGTGAATAAATCCACTTTTAGCAATAGAATATTCAAACGAAATTCATCCACACAGACAAGTTTTGAAATTTCTTGGCAATAAAACCATCCAAAGTTGTTTTTAATTTTATTGGGCTGATTCTCTCTCTTTTTAACAGCAATTTTACAAATTGCTCTTAAATGAACAACCATTCCAGTGGTTGAACCTCCACTACAATTAATAACATTTTCACATTTAGTACATTCTGCTTCATCTTTATTCTCCTTTTCAAACTACTTCCAAACCTTTGATTTTATTGACATTTTCGGAATAATCTGAAAAAAGGGCCAACGAAACCTTTAAAAAGGTTTTTAATTGATGTTTTTCCTTCACTTAACAACAACTTGCAACCATCAATCAGTTATAAATAGACTAAAGAACGTGTGGTTAATAATACCGAAAAACTGGTATTGAAAGCCCTGAGATCGGCATTACTTTTTTGAAACTATCAGTTTTAATACTGGTTTTCATCCCTATCTAAGGAGAGTAAACAGATATAAGATTGTGGTTGGAGGAGCCAAACAGAGAAAAAAGTTTGACAGAGTAAGGAGGAGGATGAGAGAGAAATAAATCCAGAATGTTGAGCCTCTCTCCAAGGTGATCGGGGATACGAGTAGTGTGCTGTACAATCTGTACAATAAGGGCTACACTACAATGTAGATTTGAACTTACAACTGAACTAGTGTAGGCCTTACTTAACCCTTTAAGCCCTGAATTTTTTGTAGGGTTAAGTTATGAACACTTGTATTTGAAACGTTAGCAATTTGTACCTTCAGTCATTAAAGGGTTAAAGCCTATAAATGCATAAGTTTAATCTAGCATAGTTTTCTAACATCGATATAATTTATTTTCTTGTATATATGGGCCTAAATAACTCGATGCATTCTTGGAATACCTGATTCTGCAGATGATGACATTGTTTGTTTACAAAAAAGTAACAAGTTTTCTCTAGCCACCTCTGGCATTGGTTTTGGCAAAACTGTAGTCAAGGCTACCAAAGTAATTTCTTCTGACCAAAAGAACGCAGCAACTTGAATTGACTTGACTTCAAATTGGTTAGATGAAAGGGAAATGGCTTGAGTTCTTTTTGAGAATGTGGCCCAGGTTTCTTGTGACTGTTATTTGTAAAGACCACTCAAACTGTCCATCTTTTACTACTACAAAATAAAAGTGCATTGTTATCAGTGTAATTCATACCTATTGCCTTCCTTCTTAACAAGTTCATTTATTTTTTCAGCGAAAGATGTGGTGCAATTTTCCAAACCTTGAAAGATAATATAAAATGTAAGTGTTTGCTTTTGTTTTGTGTGTAGTTAGATAATGAAATATGGGTTACAATAAAGTATTAAATTATTTATCAATAATTTACCACTTATCATTTATCAATATTTATGATTTTTCAGATCTATTCCTTCTCCTGATAGGTTTTTACAACTTCCTATCACTTTTGTGATAGTTGGTCTTGGTCAGCAGATTGAACTGCTTTATAAGACATTGTGGAATATTTACTAATTCTGCACATGTTCAAACTGCAGGCTGTAAAGCCATTTACATATGTAATTTACATTGTGTAACATTCCATTAGAGTCATTGGCACTCCTTTTGAATGTTCACTTTTAGTTCCTCAGTGGTGTGTGGCTGTGATCTGTAAACTGATGACTTCAAAGAAGAAAAAACGAAAGGAGTCTGCCAATGTTTCTTCAGAACATTACACAATCCATCGTAGTTCAAGTGTTACTTTTCTCTTTGATCGTGTTTGGAATTCCAGCTGAGCCTCGAATGGCCAAGCTCTGAAGGGCTAACATTAACCTAAAGCCTAAGTTAAGGTAGACTAAAACAGACGCGAGGGACCTGGGGGTCCTATTCGGGTCCTATTCGGTCTTACTTCAGGGTTGTCGACTAGACACGGGCCTACTTTAGGCCTCAGCATAATAAAAAGGGGGCACTATTTGTAGTCTTCTTTCTAAGCCTTCCAACAACAATCCTGTATCTAGACTACCAAACTGAGTTGCAAGAGAGCCCTTTATAAGATCACGATCTATCAGTGCCACTTCCAAGTAGAAGGACAATGCCAACATCCAAAATTGATGCCAGAATCCATAAAAGTTGGCTTTAATGACAATTTTTCATTAACCTTACAATTATGAGATGGATATATATTTAGGCCGGGTCAAATTTCTGGGGGCAGATCGGGTACTATGTGGTGCTTATGAATTGGGGTCCTGACCAACATACTCCAAAAGAAAGTTTATGCCCCCCCCCCCCCCCCCCCCATACCACTAGCATACTACTCCTATTTTTGGCCTCGCCCCAAAAATGAAAATAGTCTCATAAATGAAAATGGAGACCATTTAGAGCAGTGGTTCCCAACCTTTTTTGCGCCATGCCCCACCTCGACACCTCAAAAAATTTGATGCCCCCCATTAATATAAAAACAAATTTGGTGTTGAAAAGGTATTATTTAAAATTTACAATAATATGAGTACATTTAATATGAGTTACCGTACATTCAATATGAGTAAATAACTTGAGGTTGAAGCTAACTAAATTATTACCTTGAAATAAAATTTCTCAGTTGAAAAGTTATAATTTTAAATTTCAATAATATGAGTACATTCAATATGAGTTACATTAAATATGAGTCAAGAAACTTGAGATTGAAGCGAACTATATTATTTCCTTGAAATAAAACTTCTCAGTTGAAAAGTTGCAATTTTAAATTCACAAAAAAGTAATTTAATCAATAATACCACTTTAAATTCACAATATTAGGTAAAAATACAGCAAATTCAAAGTTTGATAATCTCAAGTTAGTGAGATCCTTGAGCTTGATGTTTACTACAAATGGTTTTGATTTCAGGCACTAACTTAGTTAGCTTCAGTCTTAAGTCTCCTCATTTTGTGATATTCAGTCGGTTTCTTTTTTTCTGTAGTAAGTCACTTACAGCACTAAAACCACATTCCACCAAATATGAAGATGGGAATGGTAACAGTAGCTCTCTCGCCAAACGAGTTGAATTATTATGTATAAATTTCATTTTATTATTATGTATAAATTTCATTATTTTATAATTTTATTATTATGTATAAATTTAATTTTATTGTAGCATTTTCAAATTGCGCCCCACATTGGGAATCACTGATTTAGAGCATCTTCTCATAAAGATGACCCCCCCCCCCCCCCCCCCCCCCAAATTGCATCATATATATCGTGCAATTTTCAGGCAATTACCTCAAATTTTGAGAAATCCAAATTTTTTCACCACCCACGCATTTTTTCTCAAAATATTTGCTATATCAGAAAATTGATTACACATAAACATCGTTTATGCGTAATCAATTTACTGAGCTGTGTGTTGAATTTCAAATTCAATACCAATAAATTTCATGTTCTAATTATCATATATTTTTACAGGAATTATAAGAATTTATGCTCTCTAGATTTACTTATGATCCATGCATGATTCTATAAAAGCTGGATTTTTAATTTTTTAAAAAGGCTGAAAAAATGTCAACCAGAAGCAAATCTTTGAATGCAGCTTTTGGTTTTGCCACTGAATTCCACCTATCAATGATTCCTACAAAAGCAGACATTGTCAGACACTATTTCTTCATTCAAAAGAGAGAAAATCAAGTCAAGGGGATCAGCAACTGCGAACAATTGCTACAATATAGTTACCAAAGATCTTCAAGATATTTGGGCCATGTTCTCTTTCCCTGTCATTCAAGAAAGATATATTTCTTCTGCAGTGGAAAGATTAATCAGATCAGCTTTTTCCTTGAACAAGGTTCCTCTACGTCAAAGGAATGAAAATTTTGCTAAAAAACTTGCTTCATATGATGAAATGTTTGACATTTGTACTTGCAAATGTTATGATAAAGGAATAGAAAGGCCGTTTTGTCGATGCGAGGTAAAAATCCCAATGGTAGAGTGGGAGTCATTTGTAGGCCAAAAGCAAAGAATAAATCAATTAGGGCCATTTGATCGTGAAGCTGCCGCTGTCTAGAGACAACTCTCTCAAGAGCAAGAGAGGCAACAAAGGTCACTAGATGACTTTAGCGAAGATATAGAAGACAGTGACAATGAGCTAGAATTCGTGCCTGATGTGGAATTGATTGAAAATGATGAAAATAGGTATTCATACAATGAATTACCATTGGTGGCAGACCGTTACCGTGTGAGTTCGAGAGCTACAGCAGCTATTGTTAATGCTGCATTGAAAGATATGGGAATAATTGATCAATCTAACATGCTTGATAGGAAGAAAATAGAGAGAGAGAGAGAATTCGTGTAGGCAAGAAAAATATTGTTAGATCTAGATGTGAAAATGTGAATATTGAATGTATAGGGTTTGATGGAAGAAAGGATGATACGTTAACCAAGCATGGAAAAGAGAAAGAAGAACTTTATGTGCTGATCAAAGACCCTGGAGGTATCTATGTAGACCATCTCTGCCCTGACGCAGGAAATGCTCGGTGTATAGCTGATGAAATTATAACGTTCTTAATTAATTCAGCGAGCATTACACTCTCAATGCTCTGCTATGTGACGGTACTGCTGTCAATACTGGTAGAATTGCTGGTACCATAAAATTGATTGAAATTTTTTTGCATAGATCAGTTCAATGGCTCGTGTCTTTTACACATGAATGAACTCCCCTTCAGACACATATTTGAAACCATAGACGGAAAAACATCAGGGCCAAATACCTTTAAAGGTTCAATTGGAGCCAAATTGAAATGTGATTTAACCATTTTAGACTTAGTGGCATTTTCACCAGTTCAGGGCAATGTCCAAGATATACCACCGAATGTCATGAAAGAGCTGAGCAGTGATCAAAAGTATCTCTATGATATGTGCCTAGCAGTGCAATCTGGATGGGTATCTGAAAGTCTAGCCCGCAGGTCTCCAGGTGCCATTCATCATGCTCGCTGGATTACCCGAGCAAACCGGATTCTTCGTTTATATGTATCGACTTTGCATCCCGAACAAAATCTGAAAGAACTGGTAACCATCGTCATGAAATCATATGCTCCTGGATGGTTTCATATCAAATCCCATCCTAAAGCTACTGATGGAGCACAGAATGTTTTTCATTTGATTGTCTTGATGCGAGGATTGGAAGAAAAACATCGCATTATTATGGAACCAGTGTTCCATAATAATGCCTATTTTGCAAATCCCGAAGCTATCCTACTGTCAATGCTTACTGATAGCAGACATGTCAGAGAAGATGCTCTTCAGAAGATACCGGGTGTCTCAAAATAGATGGAACCCATTGACATGATAATAATTTATTACTCAGAAAATAAACTCCAAAAAAGATTACATTTCCTGGAAGCTGATATGATGATAATTAAAAACTGAAGATTTGAGATCTCTAGATCAAAGGATACATTTATTAGAGCACATGTTCCAAATGACCGCCGTTGCGCTGCAGACACACTTGAAGCCGACGAGCGAAGTTGTCAATCACCCTGACACCCTGCACAGAGTGCAAGGGCCTCTGAAGCACCTCGTCTGGGGCTTCTGTGCCCCAGAACACATTGTTCTTGCTATTGACATACCCACTGAGCAAGAAGTGTGCTTCGTCGCTGAACCAAACATCATCAAGAAAGTCAGGATCCTCTTCGATCTTGGTCTCGAACCACCGGCACATCACAACACGTTTTGCCATGTCAGCTGGTGTGAGTTTATGCTTGATCTGGATCCTGTATGGGTACAGCTGAAGATCCTTGATCAAGATTCTTTGCACTGACGCACGTGAAAGACCCAGATCTTGGCAACGTCTTCGGATTGACTTTTTCGGACTCCTTCCAACAGAATCTCTCACCGCATTCACATTGTCAGGAGATCTTGCAGTCACCTTCCTGCCAGATCTGGGTGTTTCTGCTTTCTTGTTGAGATTGTTTACTGATCCTGTGGCTTGAAATTGTGTGCCCAACAATAAATTTGGCTTTTCTGGGGATAATTGTTGAAGTTGAACTTCCTGCGAAATTTCGCTTGCACAGTTTTGAATGATTTCGTCTCCAAATAAGTAGTGACGCAAAAAAATTTTTCCTCCTTTGTCCAAGGCATTTTGATTGATAATTATTAGTTGTTATCGTCTCCTCTCTTCAAATCTGAGAAAATAGAACGAGAACATTAATATTGGCAGAATTATTAGCAGTGACATGGGTTGCATGTATATTGAGACACCCTGTACTTCTCAGTCGGACACGTTTCAGTGGCACACGAAATTTTGAGCTTCCTAAATCTCTAAATTTCGATTCCAAAGACTACTACAAGATGATTGACTGGAGAAAGGAAGCTATCAATCCTCCACCTTTGATAAGGAATTTCAGCAATGAAGAGCTACTGCATACAAGAACAGATCCCTTGAAAATTGCTGCCTTTTCATGCCACAGTCAAAGCATGGAAAGTGCAGTGAACTTAGTGACAAAAGCATCAGAACAAAGGATTGGCTACGGCAATCAGCACAAATTTATCCTCAATCAACTGGAATCAAGAAAAAGACTGCCACAGTTTGAATGGAAAAGCCAATGGGGCCAAGGCACATCCACAAGTAATTAGTGAATTGTGAAGGTAATTTTTAAATTAAATTTTGTCTTTACTTCAAAGCTGTTTTGTGTAATAAATGGTACAATAGACTAATTGCCTTCTTTTCAGACAAATATACTAGGCCTATATGAGGTTTATGAATTGGTCTCCTAGGCAATCAGTACTCCAAACTAAAGTTTATGCCACCCTTTTCTATATACTGAAACACTTTTTGGGGATGCGACAATTTTTCAAGGATTTGAAATTTCTTGGATAATTGCCTGAAAATTGCACATGAGGTATATTATGCAATTTTAAGGGGGGTCATCTCTATAAAAAAATGCTCTAAATGATTTCCATTTTAATTTGATACTATTTTTAATTTGGGAGTATGTTGGTCAGGATATCATTTCATAAACCCCACATAGTGCCCATCTAAAAAAAATCATTTTGACCAAATTTTGACCCGGCCTAATATATATATATATATACATTAACCTAATATGTGTAATAGGGTGGATCGATTTTACATTTTTTTCGATTTCCATATTCTAATAGAGACAAAAACTTGCGCATGCATGAGAAAATAGCCTCTGCAAAATCTTAGCTTAATAGGTAATCATCTTCTGCCCCTGGCAGAGCGATGAAAATCATATTTTAGAGTCAAAAACGTATTTTTAAACCCTAGCCTAGAGTCATAAAATTTTGCGTGTGTGTTATTTCATGCCTAAGCAACAATATAAATGCTATGGGAAATATATAAATGCATTATTTAAGACAAAGAGCCGATCTGAAAATATGTATAATTAAAATATGATTTTCATCGCTCTGCCGGGGGCAGAAGATGATTACCTATTAAGCTAAGATTTTGCAGAGGCTATTTTCTCATGCATGCGCAAGTTTCTGTCTATTAGAATATGGAAATCGAAAAAAATGTAAAATCGATCCACCCTAATGTGTAAGCAATGCTGCATTGATCAGCCTAATCATTGTATGGCTTTGGGATAATTGGCTCCTCCTTTTCTCGATTTTCTAACGAAGTAAAAGAAAGGACATGTAAACAGTTTCGTGGCCTGCCGTTTGAACATTAAATTACTAACTATTCTACATGGGGGATAGGTTTTTGGTTCGTGTCTCATGCTTTATACTTGTATACACTGTATATTAAGGTGGTCCAAAAATGTGAAAGATAGAATTTCAATCATGGCTGTAGCAGCCCTTGTTAGGTAGGTATTGCCCAAGGAATATTTATGTCAAATTTTAACTCATTTGGGTAATATTTAGAGGTCACACCAAAAGCTGACTTTTTGTATATTGGAATAAAAAAACAAAAATCTTCCAAATTCTTATAAAGGCGACAGATTAAGAAAAGGAACGACGAATTTTATTATACCAGGCAATGCAAACGACTAAATACATTACTTTTCAATGATTTTTGAATCTTGGTCAGATTTCCGAGGTGCTGGCATGGACTTCCGGTGGAGGTCGACTGCGCGGAGGAGGAATTGTTTCTGTTCTTCATCTTTTGTGATTATGGAGTTGTACTTCTGAATCATTGCAACTCCTCGCTCCGCACAGTCGTTCATGATCTTCATTTCTGATGCCCGCTCCTTTAGCTCCTGGTACGTAAGGTCGGCGGACCCCCGAACCCTTGTCCAGGAACACCTCCGCCTTTTCCTTCCCGTTAATGGCCAGGACGCCAAAGGTGTTCTTAGTTTGTCGGGTAAACAGGGTCTCGATGGCGGTGCCTGGCTGGAATCCCCTGCCTTACAGTTTTTCCCAGCTCTTCCTCTTCGCTGGCCGCTTCATGTTTTCTGCCATCTTAGCCTTCACCCCGTCATCCAAGCGGGAATCGAAGAGGGCGAGTCCGACCAACTCTTCAGCCAAGTACCACAGGTGGTGGTACATGACTTTCAGCGCCACGTCAGCCAAGCGATGGTCAAGGTAAGCTGCCAAGGTGGAGATCAGGTAGAGGTTGTTGGCAGGCGCCCTCACCGTCAGGGGGCCTCGTACCAAACCTCGCAGTAGAGTAGAGTAACGAAGAGACAGAAGTCTATGAGGCCCTTCTCTTCCCTAACGCTGAGGGTGACCTGCTCCCTGAAAAGGAAGATCTTCAGGCCGTAAATGGCTTTTGCCATCCACCGTCTTTGTGCATAGCACCCGGTGCCCTGAAGTGCACCTCTGCAATCTCCATCCCCCTGAGGAAGACGAGGCACAGTTGAAGGAGCTCGGCGTAGTCTTCCCTTGGGAACGAGAATGTGCAAGGGCCACACTGCAGTACGAAATCATCTCTTCCCGGAGGTCAGAAAGGAGGTCGGTGAAAAGCTTCTCTTCCTCCGCCTTGAATGTGGTCTTCTCGAGGAAGGGCCACTGCTGTTCGAACCACTTGAAGAGAGAGATATCTGGTCCTCCAGAGGTGCCAAAGGTGAGAGAAAACACATCTGCGAGCACAATCTCGAAGATGTGGTGGCGACATGCCACCCATATCACCTCTTTTCCAAGAGCTTTTTGAATGACGGTACACAATCCCCGTCTTGAGTCCGGTTTTCGACGCCGTGGTGTCGAACACCAGACCCTGGATGTAGTCCTTCAAGCCGGGTGCAGTGCACCCCTCGCATCCGCCTAAAACTGACCCTGCCGCGAACAACGTTTCCAGCCAAAAATTGAGAAAAAGATGGGGGGGATAAAAAAAACCCTGCAAATCTGGCGCTACCTCTGAATGAGTTCCGATCTTGTTAGTTTTTGGCGTGTGGAGTCCTGTCACATAGTGGAACAAAGACACACACAGCCAACAGTGAAATTTTGATTTTGAAATTTTACCCTATCACCTTGGATCACCCTACTGTATATATATAATCGGTGTGTAACATGTGTTAATAGATGAAGTAAAAGATGCTAAAAGTTGTGCTTTTATATAAAGCACATTTCAAGTTTGACACTTGTCCTTTAGATTAGCGAGGTTAATGGTCGGTGTGGAAAGTAGTTGGATGGGTGACTGTCCTCTGCATTCAGATGATGTACAGACTCTTAAATGGTTCAAATCCCACGTAAAGCTGTCGGTCCCTTCTGTTAAATGAATTTTGTCATTATGAAGGTTAAACAACCCAAAACGTTGTTTTTCATGGCATTTATCATAAAATATTATTTTCCCTGCAGTTTACCGTACCTATTACCCCCACCCCAAGGTCTTTTGTCAAAATATAATTTTTAAACACACACACACACACACACACACACACACACACACACACACACACACACACACACACATGTATAGACTACTACTGGCCACATTGTTACACCACTTTAAGATCAGCGAAGTTAAGGAACATTAGGTTTGGATGGTTGGCGGCCGTCCTGCGCGTTCAGACGATGCAGCGGATTCTACGTTAAGCTGTAGGTCACCCCCTTTCCCCCTTTGGTATGACCCTGGCGATTAACACGAAGGCTAATCATGCACTTAGCAATTATCACTACTTAAAATTCGTAATGGAAGTCTTTCAGAAATTCTTTGACGCTCTCATTGAATACAATTGTGCCATAATCTTGATGAATATCGATAGGCGTAATCCCTTGTAGTTAACGACATATTAGTGCGTATTTACAGTGTGTGCGTATTACATGGTACCAGCATTTCTGTACTGTCTCTACAATAACTTGGCTTTTCTAAATCTAAGTCAGTTTGATCCTACTACTTACTTTATTCTCCTTCAGCTTCGAGTCATGATAACAGGAATCTTATTTCAGGTATTTAGAAGACTTAATTTGTTAATTTATTTATTTTCAAAAACTTTCGTTGTCAAATTTTAATGACTTGAAGGTTTAGGTTTGTGGGGATCCCTTAAGAACTCTTACTACTTTAGGTTTTGCTGAATGAATGGTACAAGCAAATCCCCAGTAATTAGGTTGAGTAATGCATCAGAAGGAAATTCGCGTGTATTTATATCGCTGAGGAAAGCCTTTATAGTTTCGTGTGGCAATGCTTTTTGGACATTTTTTTCACGTATTTAATTTTTTTAATTAAACTCGTTTCAGTTTATTTTCAAGAAATATCTTACGCCCATGCAGTGGATTTCCCTTCTTATTCTGACAGCGGGTTGCATCGTGAAAAACTTTAGTATCCCGCCGAAGAAGCTAAATGTTAGTGACGTCATAAATCACAGTAATCCAGTCGATATTTTGAGGAACTTTTTATCATCCGACTCCTTGTTAATTATTCTCCAGGTAAACTCACGTTGTATCATTGGTCAAGCTTGGAATGCTTCAGCTTGTAGTGGGCTGGCCAAAAATTGAAAAGTCCTCTAGAAAAAACTAAACGGCTTTTTTTGTTAATAGCAGGCACCCACCTTAGATAAGTAGTATTGAGGATGCCAAACAAGATGTGGGTGGATGCCACTCTCAATTTTGGGTTTGAAGGTCTCTATACAAGGTTACAAAAGTCAAATTCTGAAAAATTCCTGAATTTTTGCATTTCAGTGGTGGCTCTATGTAACAACGTATTTAAAGGTGTATCATTAGCATATAAAGCATACTTTTGTGATTTTATGGATAATAATTGAATGTAACTATGACTCTAGATGTCTTTTTTCCATTAAAACTACATTTAGCATGTAGGGTGAGGTGCGCATGTGCCTACTACTACCATAGTACAAGTAATAGCATACTTTCACATGTTGAATATTTTCAGTGCACTGGCTGGCCAGACATTGGTTTGGTATATGCAATTAAAAGAGTGCAGACGGTGCCAGCTGGTAAAATAATAATAATAATAATAATACTGCTAAAGGATCGGTATGTTTCGAATTGTTTCACTATATCTCTGGCTACTACATACTGCCATTCCCATTTGTCTTTGCAGAAAGGGAGCTCATCAGCAGTGGACCTTGTAACTGTCATCAAGCGCAATAGGAAACGTCAGGATGTCAGTGAGGATTGTTGCTGCTTCTGCCAAAGCAGCGCTGGTGACCTGCGCACAGCATCAGCAGAAGGAAAAGCAAGAACTATGACTGTGGGCGATGAGAGAGAGAACCTGGGAAATACCTACTATCTTGATGTTTTACAAAGACTGGAAAGTCATTCCAAGGATGATTTCAATGCATTGGAACGCAAGTGGCATAAATCATGCTACTCTTTATTCACCTCTGAAGGCAAACTCAAAAGGCTGCGAAAACCTTCGCTGATGTGTACAAAGCTAAAGTTTCCACCAAGCAGAACATGCAGAAGACCATCAAAGCTGACAGAAAGCTACTACAGCGGCTCCTGAGTGCCGCGACCGCAGGTCGCATGGTGGAGATGGTCAACGTCTTGAAGCATGAACTGTCCCCAGTCCCATTTAGTCTGGCGAAGGCAGGAGGAGAGATGAATTCGACATCGAAGTCTGAGCTGATGAACATCCTGATGGCTCAGCAGACCATAAGCTCAGAGGTTCCAACCTCTGATCTGAAGACCTGTGTGATGATAGATGGCCAATTGGCCATGCACTCATCCAAGCTCTTGGCAAGCCTGGCGGAGTTATTTCAATGAACACACAAGAGTTGATGTCATCTTTGATCGGTACGCAGGGGAAGGATCCATCAAAGCAGTTACCAGGACAAAGCGTGCAAGCGAGAAGAAACCGATTCGGAAAGTCATTGATGGCCCACAAGTTCCACTGCCTGAAGTGTGGAAAAACTTCATGGCCCTGGATACAAACAAGGCTGACCTAACCTTGTTTCTGTCTAACGTCATCACTGAGAAGGGCAGAGATCTTCAAGAAAGATGTCAGCTGGTGATAGGGGATGGCTTCTCTGAAGCCACTGAAGTACGGTCAACCAGGCGACATGACGTTCCACTGCATAGCAACCATGAAGAGGCGGACACCAGGCTCATCCTTCACTCCTGTGATGCAGCGTCCCAGGGCTACGAACGAATACTGGTAGTGTGCAGAGATACTGATGTAATGGTGCTGCTGATTCACTTCGTTTGCACCAAGGTCACTGAAGTGTGGATGCTGTGCGGAACGGCCAAGAACTGAAAATGCTACCCCGTGCACGATGTATTCAAGTTTGTCGTCCCCAGTCAGGGTCAACCTGGTCAGCTTCCACGCTTTGACCGGGTGTGACACAGTCTCGTCCTTTAGTGGTCATGGAAAAAAGTGGTGTTGGAAGGTGTTCAGTGACCACCCACTCCTGCTGCACGCCTTTGGTCGAGATGGGGATATCGCAGATGTTGAGAAGTTTGTGCATCATTTGTATGGCACCCCAGAACAACACACAGTTCATGACGCCAGAGTTCCCCTTTTGGGAAGGCCAAGAAGACTCTGGAAATGCTCCCACCGACAAAGGATGCCCTGGAGCTCCACGCCAAACGGGCAAACTATCAGACCAAAATATGGCTCCAGGCTGACAAAGAGCACGTAGATGTTGAAGATCCGGTGGACACGTCAGCCTGGAAGATGGGAGCCTCCTACCAGTGTGGACAAGACTTCCTCCAATCCCTGAAGCCTTCCTGGAGCTTGATGCTTGTGGTTGCAAGAAAAAATGCAAGACAGCTAGATGCAACTGCTTCAGGAGAAGGATGAGGTGTACGACAGCTTGTGGTTGTGACCCAGCTGGACAGTAGATCTATGTCTCTCTTCCGGGCTGAAATCGAGAGAAGCTGTAATGTGCTCTAAGGAACTAATAACTCTGTTAAGTGAATGCAATCCACACAATTGTGACTGTCAGTGCAGCATTTCGGTGCTGTTCAAGAAACGTGAACTTGTAGATGTTACTAGTGTGTAAACTGTATAGTACGGGGGGTCGAAACATATCAAAAATCGAGTTTCTCCAATTCCACAGTATGCACGTAGTTGGAAATGATGATCTCAACATCTTGTAAAAAAAAAATGAGTATATGCGACCCCCCTTATCCCTTCCATAGCATCCCCCCAATTTTACTCTCTCCACAGATATAAACCCCAAATGTGAAAATCATGCATTATATTAAGTCTTATTAAGTACATTAGATTAATTTGGATAGATTATTTAAGGGGTTCCAAAAAACCTTAGCCCCCCCATTTGCAGCTTACATGTTTACTTATATCGAAATAGTTTTTAGTGATTATAAAAATATATAAAATTCTTTATTTATTGCAGGTATTAAAATTACTCTAGCTGATAAAGTGATAATATAATGGCTTCTCAATTAATTGGTGATTCGGAGAGGCAACGTGTGATAGATAGCATACGAGCAATAACATTTCGGGAAGCTCGTGATGCTGGAGCCACCTTTATAACACGTTCATGGGTTGCCAAAAAGTTGCGGAGAAGTGAGGACTTCGTCAAAAGAAATTGGAATAAAACTTTGGATGAATGCGAAATGGATACAACCAAATCTGGGCGCCCAAATTTGCCACTCTCTCAGGAAACAAAGGACATCATTGAAAGCGGTACGCGTAAGCGGAAAAACAGCTGTGCTAAACTTTCTAGAGAGATCGAAGTGTTGAGAGGAAAGATCGTTAGTGGTGAGATCATTCGACTGTACCGTCATAGGCAAGGTTTAAAGCCTTGGCATGAACTTCCAAAGCCAAGAAAAACTCAACTTAACATCGATGACAGAATGTGGTTTGCCCATTATCTTGAAGATTGGGATGTGAATGATTTCATGCATTTAGCTGTCTCCGATGAATTTTTTGTTTACGTAACACGTCGGCCTAACTACCAAAATGATCGAGTGTGGGCCACAACACCAGATGAAATCGATGACAATGAACATTATCGCGAATTATTAAAAAGTCCAGACTGTGTTGCTGTGTTTGTTTTGTTCAGTGCAAAGAAGCTCATGTGGGTGCTGAAGCCAAATGGTCAGAGTTGGGATGGACAGTATTTTCGTGATATTATTCTATCCCAGCATGTCATTCCTTTTCTAAGAAACCCAAACAATGTTATGGATGTCGATCAGGTCATACTTCTGCACGATAAGGCCCCCTGCTTTAAGGCATTAGCCACTCAACAGTTGTTGCGGAACCATGAGATCGATTTCTTTGGAAATGAAGAATGGCCAGGAAATTCTCCTGACCTGAACGTCTGTGAACACATTGGATCAGTTATAAAGGACAAGGTTGAATGTCTCTTGTTTCAAGAACCTGCAGCAAATCGATTTTCGAAGGATACAATGACGCAACACATTGAAACTGTTTTAGCAAATTTGTGTAACGATCAAGATCTATTCACGTCACTTTTGGTAAGCTACCCAAAGCGAATTCAGGCTGTCTTGGAAGCCAATGGCGGGAACACCAAGTTTTAATTGTTTCTCATTAAATGCAGGATTAAATAGATTAGATGATAGATTAGATGAATTATATAAGTTATTGTCACGTTTTTTTGTTTAGTTTCAGATTGTTATTTTCAGATTGTTTATGATTGAATGAGTTATGATTTAATTCCGAATGAGTTATATTAAATTCAGATTGAATGATTCAATTGCTAGAATTTAGCAATTAGTTTCTTGTTATTAATGCTACTAGGCCTAAATAAGTGAAATCATGGCGACAAGAAGCAAAACGCACAATTCAACATTTGGTCATCCTGCAGAATTTCCACCTTCAATGACTCCTTCAAAGGCTGACGTATTTAGGCATTATTTATTGGTAAGAAAACGAGAAGAACTGATTTCGAAAGGTTCTAGAACAGCAAAATAATGTTACAGAATTGTCACTAAAGATGTGGAAGCCATTTGGGAGAAGTTTTCCTTTCCACATATAGGATTTGAAGGAATAGCTACAAAAGTTGAACGATTGATAGAATCTGCAGCAAAGCTAAATAAAGTGCCATTAAAACAAAGAAACGACAGTTTTCAGCAGAAGGTGGAGACATTCGATGAAATGTTTGATATTTGCACTTGTACTTGTTACGATAAAAAATCAGTCGAACGGATTGCAGATGTGATATTAGAGTTCCAATGATTGCGTGGGAGTCTTTTGTTGGGCAGAAACAAAGAAAAAACAACTAGGACCAATCGACAGAGTAACGACTTCCGCAAGAAAAAGGACTCACGATAGAGTTAAAGGATTAGAAAGAAGAGCCAAGATAAGCCTAGATATGAATGTCGCCTCAACCAGCAAACTGGACCCTTTACATATTATGGAAGATGAGAGCATGGAAATTGATGATGACAGCGACGATATTGACTTTGTTCCAGATTTTGAGCTGAGAGAAAACCATCACAACAAAATTATTTATGATAACTTAACAATAACAGCAGATAGAGCTACTGCAGCTATAGTAAATGCAGCTTTGAAGGATATGGGAATATTAGACGAAACCAATATGTTGGATAAGAAAAAAGTGGAAAGAGAAAGAATACGTGTGGGTAAAAAGAACATAATCAAAGTGAAATCAGGGAACACACAGATTGAAGGCATCGGATTTGATGGTAGAAAAGATCAAACTAAGACAAAGAAGGGAATGGAGTACGAAGAACATTATGTAATAGTCAAAGAACCTGGTGATGTTTACATGGATCATATAGCTCCGGATAACGGAACTGCTTGTTGTATTGCAGATGAAATAATAACTTTTATAGTTGATTCTAATAGCAAAGAATCCCTCAAAGCTTTGCTATGCGATGGCACCCCAGTGAACACTGGCAGGATTGGCGGAGTGCTAAAATTGATTGAATTATATCTGGACAGGCCGGTACAATGGCTGATTTGCCTTTTGCATGCAAACGAACTTCCCTTCAGGCACGTATTTGAAGCAGTTGATGGAAAAACTTCGGGACCAAACACCTTCAAAGGTTCTCTTGGAAATAAACTCCGAGAGGATTTGACCAAACTGGATATAGTTGATTATACCCCTGTAGAGGGCAACAATAAAGAAGTTTCGGCCGATATTGTTAAAAGTTTCATCAGTGACCAAAAATATATGTATGAAATGTGCATTAGCATATAATCTGGACGCATCTCACAAGCGTTAGCCACCAGATCCCCAGGTGCCCTCCATCATGCAAGATAGCAAACAGGATCCTGCACCTTATATGTCTCTACACGGAATCCAGACAAAAACATCCAAGACCTAGTAAAAATTATAATGCTGGTTTACGCTCCAGGCTGGTTTTGGATAAAGTCTCATCCAAAGGCAAATGAGGGAGCATCTAATTTTTGGTATATCATGCACTTGCTTAAAGGCTTAGATAAAAAGCATCGGATGATTATGGAGCGTGTCCTCAGAAATAACGCTTATTTTGCCCACCCAGAGAATATCTTACTCTCAATGATAACAGGCACAAGAAGAGAGGTCAGAGAGCTGGCTCTTCAGCACATCATTCGAGCAAGAACTAGGAGCACCAATGCGAGAAATTTTGAGCTGCCAAAAACACTGAACTTTGAAACAGACAATTATCCTAACATGATCGACTGGGACAACGAAACGATCACCCCTCCCCACCTATTTTACAGAATTTGACAAATGATGATGATCTTAAAGTTCGAAATGAACCACTTCAGCTTATTCCTTTTCCCTGTCACAGCCAGGGAGTAGAACATGCTGTAAATGTGGTAACAAGCATCACAATATAGAATTGGTTCCGAAAACAGACCTAAATTTATTTTGAATGTACTGGAGTCGAGAAAAAAGCTACCTGTGTTCCAATGGAAAGGCCAGTGGTGTCAGTAATTTACGATTTTAAATTTCTTAAGGTGAATATTTTGGTTTTAATATGCTTCAGTTAAATTTCTTAAGGTAAATATTAGTGATGGGACGATACCAAAATTTTTAACGATTCCGATTCCGATTCCGATACCACTAAAAAGTCTCGATTCCGATACGATTCTCGATTCCGATTCTCAATATTTTTAAATATAATTCTATACTTGTTTTTCTGGAAATTGTCATATTTTACTCTGGTAAGATTAACTATTTACATTATGAGTATGGTAATATAAATTATAAATTATAAATTATAATAGATTGGTTTAAAAATAAAAATCAACTGTAAGTTGTAACAATTCATTTTAATCTTCTTGATTACACATCATGGATATACATGTTTTAATGTATAGCTACAATACAATAAAAATAAAATTTGTTATCCTCTTTCATTTAAATTTTAAAGTTTACATTGCAAAACTGGTTCAATTAAAAGTTAAAGAATCGTTTTAAGAATCGGAAATCATGGTACAATTCTCTCGATTCCGATTCCTGAAAAATGCTCGATTCTTCCGATTCTCGATTCCGATTCCGATTAATCGTCCCATCACTAGTAAATATTTTGATTTTAGTATGCTTCAGTTGATTCTTTGAGTAATATATGGAGAAAGATTTCTTATATATATATATATATATATATATATATATATATATATATATATATAAAACTTTAACTTTACTTATATCATTATTTACTTTAATGTTTTTCATTTATCAGGTTTTTTTATTCAAAGAATTGGTTTCAATTTCATTTCAATTTAAAAAAAAGGGGGGCATATGCAACGGGTAGGGGGGGGGGGCATAGCGGTGTAATTACAGTATGTTGTTTAGGGTCCCAAAGGAAACTCCGAGCAGTGTGTAGAATAAGAATACAAAATTTCGACCCCCCTTACTGTATAGTTATGGGCCTATATTTACTGCTTTGTGATTTAGTCGTGATAATTCTGTTACTGTGAGTACTTAATTCATGCCATCAAACTTATTAAGCACTAATCATGTTAAAATAAGTTGTTTTGACAAACAGACTTGCTCAATGTTTTTTTTTCGCCAATTAAAATAAAAAAAATCATATTTTTAGCACAATTTCGGTCATGATTAACTTGAATTTGACCTAGAGTTGGTAATTTGGATGGAATAAGCGTGTCATCATACTTCTTTATCACTAAGTGTGGCAAAATGAAACATTTGGTCAAACCAATTGGCTCAGAATATTTTTTTTAAATTAAAATTAGAAAATATTTTTTGCACCGTTTGACCTCGAAAATGACCTTCAAAGTCAAAAGCGAGAGTGGCATCCACCTGCATTTTATTCCTCACCCACAGGTACATTGATTTAGCATGGGTGCCAGCTATTAACGAAAAACGCCGTTCAAAGTCGATTTTAGAATTTTGGCTGGTCCACTATTGCGTGTTGGAATTAGAATTAGAACTCGAAGTAGAGAAGTAACTTTTTCTCATAAATTACTCGTCTATATTTTGGGTGTCGTTCCCTTTATATTATTACGCGAGGTAGTATTAAGGATATTGCTATCGGTGGCAGTGTTTGAAATTAGAATTAACTTTTATAGCGTGGTAATTGTATATGCTTTTTGAAATTTTACTGAATCAAGACTAAATTTAGTTATTTTTTAAACTTACTTAGCTCCTCTGGTTTTTGAAAAAGTAATTTAGCCCCAGTTTCTTTTTTATATAATGTTAATTTTCCTTTTAAAATCATTATTTCTTTCAACCAATTTTTAGTTGATTTAGTTGGCCAACTTTGTATTGTTAGTTAGTGACTGAACTTTATTTTGCAGGTGTTTTGTTCGTGTTTGGCAGGTGTATATAATGAAAAGCTTTTGAAGTACATTGGAGCGGGAGTTGATATTCTGGGACAAAATGTGTTCATGTGCGTGGACTCCATTTTGTTTAATGTCATCGTTTTATTGACCGGAGAAGATTTAAAAACGCTCTTCACTGCTAACTCACTCCATCAGGTGAGACGATGGATGTCGTATTGCGCCTTAACTTCATGTTTGTTCTAACTGCTCTGAAGTATTTACGAAAATATTTCTTGTTTAAGGTTTTCTAACTTTTTCCCATCTTTATTCTCTGTTGATTCTCAGATTTTGAGGGTAAATGTCATAATGATAATTCTGAACAACGCAGCCATCGGCATCGTAACTGCTTTCTTCTTAAAGAACTTAAACTCCATCGTGAAAAACTATGCATCCGCTCTCGAGCTTATTTTTACTGCTATTTTATCCTGGGTAAAACTTCATTTTTGTTTTGATTGATGTAATGAGAGAGTAGAGGAGAGACCTCTGCATGTAGACAATGTAGCGACCAGCGGTTCGTCATGTACGGAAAGAAAGTGGCGGAAATAAGAGTGGAAGATGGGAAAGGTGATGGCATGGTTTTTGAAAAAGGCACTTGGCATTCACCAAACGCCAGATTTTCATTATCATTAAACTCTTATTCCTTATGGCCCACATACAGAGATTTGAATAAAACTTTAATACTTTAATTGCTCTGTTAAATTTGAGTAAATTTACGAAGATAGAATAAAAGCAGTTGAAGTATTTATCAACAAGCTCCAAGTTCTGAATTAGAATTTAATATAATGAAGGTTACTTTCATGTAACGTTGGTTCTGGCAAGCGTTTTTTCTTTCAGCCAACAAAGAAGGCAAGATCTACAGTAGTTACGTGAGCCACTAGCAATTATAATTTTTGTATCAATGATTAAATAATAGATGGACTTGGGGAAAAGTTTTATGCAAATAATTTTGTATGTAGTGTTCATAAGAGATTTTCGGTCAGGAACTTGGTAATGTCTCTAAGTCTTGAGATTATTTTTACCAGTTATTGATGTTAGGTGACTGAAACCTCTTCCGCTTCAAGTTTTTGCCGTCAAGTGCCTGTAGCGGTGAAAAGTGAAAGTGCCAAGAATGCCAGTAGTGCCAGATCTTTAAATGACTGTGTTTGTGGTCTGGGGAATGGGAATGAATGAAAGATGCTGAATTTTAAAAGGTAAGAAGCGTTGTTTCCTGTGAAAAATAAACAAAATGTCGACTTTAAATGTCTTGTGGTAAGTGTTACTTCGATAATGTTAACGGGATTTGTGATTGTGAGCACTTGAAAAAGAGCTTTGTTTCTCGTATGGGTTGGAAGTAAGAAGAGTTTTTTCCTCCCCAAATCGCTTGTATGGGAAGCAATTTGAATGAAAGTTGGAATGGCTCATAAACCTGTAGTAATTTTGGAGTGTATTTTCCCCCAGTAAGTGATATTAGTTGTAGAATTAAGGAAACGTCGTACTCGATTAAAAGTCTGATTATATCGTACCCTATAATTAACAAGTTCGTTACTTTAACATTGAAAATTATTCTTTCACGGGTTCCTTCGTTTGCGTAAATTGTCTCAGAATATTTAGTGGTTTGCCTTGAGGACTTGTGAAGTAGTGAATAATGCATAAATCCTATCAAAGAGTACACGACTTCATTGACTGGGATTATGGGGGAGGTTTCCACGATGCTTTTTCTACGTTAAACGTTGCTCGTCATTAACACGTTCTCGATTTACAGATAATTTTTGGAATTGAAATCGGAGCGTGGACGATCGTTTCTATCGTTCTCGTGGTGTTTGCGACGTTCTTGTACATTCATAACCCTGTGATAAACCCCGGGAAGGACTCTGTCAAGGATGATCTTCGGAGAGACGGGCAAATGTCTTTGCCAACCATGTGGAAAGGACATTTAAAACAGTACGTTTGAGTACAAACGAGGCTTGCCATACTTGGGCATTTATACCTTTTTTAATACTAAAGGACCCTGAATTAGGCTTACGATGAAAATGTAAGTGGAATTTAATTTAAAGAATATTTTTTATTATAATGCTTTAATTTTAACACTTTAAGTACAAATATTTTTTTACAACACTAGTCCTGCTCATTTATGGTCGTATTTTAATTGCACAGTAGTTAATATTGGTTTTGTTGTATATCACCGCTAATTTATTTGTCAATATGATAAGGCAGGGGTGCTCAGGATGTTGATTACGGTCGACCGGTGGACCGTTAAACTCAGTTCAAGTAGACCGCGGAAATTTTCAAAACTTACCATACAGTTAACCTAGGGTTGACGCCTCTCTAGGTAGCGATAGAGAGAAAGATCACATGGCTTGAATTTTTAACCTGTTTGTATTCCTATTCCTGAAGCCGCCCTTATTTTATTGTCCAATGCCGATTCTTTGTCTAGATTTAAAAAAATCTCTTCCCCTTCATAAATTTTACTTAGCAATTGTGAAAACTGAATTTTCATATTCATATACCTAGGGCTACAGGGGCTAAGCTTTGTAGCTAGTTATAGCCCCTATTTGACAATACTTAAATCACGAGATAAATAAATCCTTAAAAATTAAGAAACGCTCTAAATTCACAAGTTATTTACATCAAAGTAAAACCCAATCCGATACAAAATATTAAAACAAGAAAATTATTATGTTTTTGGTCGAGTTTCTTCAACAATGTAAGCAACAAAATTTTCCATTAAAATTTTTAAGCCCCTGGTAGCCTAATTTAATAAAACAATGGATGTACAATTTGTGCTTATACAGTCGCTAAAATACTTCAAATAAAGTCAACATAATAAGATGGTGTAATATACAATTATAAAGTACAATTTAATATAGAATAGATTACAATCGTTTGTAATATTTAGAGATTAGCTAGTTCGAGAAAATTTAAATTTATGGGTAAGCTTTGTTTTTTCCGTGAATTGAAATATATTTCATACAATTACACTTTGAGATGAGTATACATTATCAGTGTGTTTTGGTATGTTCAATCTTCTATAAATACAGAGGAGGACGGATATAAGAGCACCCTCGGTTCCCAGGCCAAACGCTCTTATAACCGTCGCCGTGCTCTTATATCTGTCGGTGGCTGTGGAGACTTCAGAAACGATTGTAAAGTGCTAATGATCATGTCTGTTGGGTGTAGAATCATTATCAAAAGTACACTAGTCATTAACAGCCATTACATTACACATGGTCAAATTAGAGAAAAAAAACATGTTCAAGTCAATAATAGATCAACAATCACGAATCAGCCAGTGTACATCATTAGCCCAGTAAAAGTATTATCAGACCACTGTCAAATTATCATGTTCTTGAAAAAGTCTGGAATCCAGGATTGTTTCTTCTTGGCGACCAAGCGCTGCGCAATCGATGCTTCCACATCCTGAATCCGGCAGTTTGCCAGGTCCATTTCCTCGGCGGCAGAAAATTGCCGAATGAGGTTCAGGGCCTCGAGGACCTGTCGGTCCGAGGGCACATCCTCAACCTCATCATCGTCGTTGTGATCATCCTCCTCGACCCGGGCCACCTTGGCTGCTCGTTAGGATGTCGTCTCTGCGATCAATTCCTCGTCCGTCATCAGTCCATGAGCAGGTATGTCGTCGTCCGCGTTGAGGTCGTCATTGAATGTGTCGCGAGTCATGTTGCCCGGGATCTTCACGTCTTGCAATTTGTCAAGAGGTCCGTCTTCAATCTAGTCTGGCCTAGCGCCGGGAGAAACGCTCTTATATCCTTAGAGTTTTACTATGTAAAAAATCCGGTGCCCTTGATTTCCCGCTCTTATATCCGTCGTCGTCTTGTATCCGTTGTCTTCTGTATAGATTTTTTGTAATGAAAATTTCAAGGAATTGGTAAAAGAGTCCGCTAAATCTTGCGATGCCGATGCCGATGCCGATTAAGTCGGTACACCACTATAAATTTCTAAAATTCAAAACTTTTACAGAAAAAATTACTCCAAACAGGTTTCCAGTGAATTTTTCAATTAAAATTTTAGTGGATGGCTAATAATGAGTGCTGGACTAAGCAACAACAACAACAAAAATTTTAATTTTTACAATGGTAAATTCAAAGTGCGTGTATTTGATTTGCCGTAAGTCCATAGCTCTTTTTAAGAAGGGAAATGTTGAGGCATTTCAGAACTGTTCACGAGAAATACGAGTTACTTTCTAGCCAAACGTGAAATGTGCAAGACGAAGATGAAGGAATTGAAGTCTCGGTTTGCTGTCCAACAATCCATATTTAGTAGGCCCATCGAGAAATCAAAGGCAGCCACAATTGCATTCTTCCAGGTGAATCACGTGTTTGCTAAGTGCAAGAAACAGTTCGAGGATGGAGACATGGTAAAAGATGGATTTTTTGGAGGCAGCAGACTCATTATTTGATCATTTGAAAAATAAATATTTTCGGCTATTAAGAAAATTCAGCTATCCAGACACACTGTTACGCGACGTTCAGCAGTGATGAGTGAGGATCTGAGAGTGCAACTAAATAAAGATATAAATGAGTGCGTTTTCTTTTCACTTCAGTTTGATCAGTCGACAGATGCTGTTGACATCGCAGCTGTGCATTTTCATAAGAATGGTCTTTAAAAATGTGACTGCTAAAAAGGAATTGCTCAAGATCATACCGCTGAGGAGAGGACATTTTCGAGACACTCAAAGACTGTTAATAACACTTCCTTACCCCATTAACAAACTTGTCCATTACCACCGATGGAACTCTAGCCATACCTGTGGTTTCGTTGCTCTCTGCAAAAATGATAGCGATTTTCCTAACTTTCATAGTTATCATTGCATAGTTCATCAAAAGATTCTGTTCAGTAAAATGGTGAACATGAAAGAAATCGTGGATATTGGGCTGAAAATCGTATGTTCATTCGGGCAAGAAATCTGCAGAGGCGCCTCTTTAAATGTCAACTGGAAGAAAGTGAAACCGAACGCAGACCTTTTGCTGCACGCTGATGTAAGATGGCTTAGTAGGGGAAAATTTCTTCAGAGATTTAAAGATTCGTTGACCGAAAACAAGGAGTTTCTGGCCTCAAGAGGTCCTTTTTAGGCGGAGGTTGCGTTTCAAATAGAATTTGCACGAAAAGAGCCATTTATTACACGCATTTAATAGGCATGAGTTCCAGGACCTCTATTGACTCCTACTATACGAGTAGCATAGGTCCACACACAATGTTAAATGCGACACTGAGTGTGAGGGAGCGTGCGGGGTGCCCGGTGCTTCCCCACACGCGTAACTGAATTTCCTGAGATAAAGGTAAAAATTTCCTGAGATTTCTTATTTTTTACTTAATTTTACCTACAAATTTTAAGTTGACCTAAACGTTTTTTTTAATATCAAATTTAGTTCAATTGTATGGCATCGGCCACAGTATTAACTAGTAATATTGTATCGCACTTCTCGAAAGCCCTTGAATTTTTTATTTAGATTTGTTTCTTGACCTAAAAGCGCCCAAAGTATAGCTAAAAGTTATAATATAGCCAGAATAGTATCATAGCATTTATTGTACAGGGTGTCCATAAAGTCAGGCATCATAGGAAAATACATTTGTTTATTTTTTTATTTATTTGTTCGAAATGATTCCCACCAATCTCAAAACGTGTTTGTAAACGAAAAAGTAGGTTTCTTTGAATGTTCTTCAATATATTTGGCCTGATGGAGACGAAAATAAAGACATTACTTATGTTCCTATGATGCGTGACTTTATGGACACCCTGTAGAATAATATTCATTGTTTATATATGGTCGGCTTCAAAAATATTTTTAGTAAAGATAATCATTTGTGTGTGGACCTATGCTACTCGCTCTCACCTTGTAGTGTGTGGGCTACATGAGCCACCACATATGTAGAAATAATAACAGAGTCGGCTGAGTAAACATTTATATAGACACTAATCATAAAATTAAAAGTATTGAGCAATTGACAGACATAAATGATCATTCTGAAACCCTAGCAGTTGAGGTGTATATAAATAATATTTTCTATTCAATATTAGGCATCTACCGACCACCAAATGGTAACTTGCCAACGTTTATTGCAAGCACAGATACAACTTTAACTTATCATATCAACAATAACTGCATCTTGCTAGAGATTTAAACATCTGTCTCGCTAAAATAACTCTAATAATAATGCTAACTTCTGCAATCTCGTTACCGCAAATGGCTTTAATTTAACTACAACTAAACCAAGAAGACTACATACTCGTAGTACCATAGAAAACTCCACTTTATTAGACCAAATCTGGGTGCGATCTTCCCTTGACTGTATGTTAGGTATACTCCTATTACACATTACGGACCATCTGCCCTCATACTCAATGCTGATTAACCATATGGTTGTGTGCAAATAAGCTTTAACTACACTTTACAAAATCATCATGTATGCTCGTAACTCGAAAAAAAAAATGCAATCGTGCACACACGATTAATAATTGGAAACACTCCTCTTGCAAAAGTAAATGAAGTTTGAAGTTTTTGGCATCAAGATACATGAAAAATTAAATTTCAAAAGCCACATACAACATATCAAATCAAAAATATCTAGATTTCTCGACATAATGTTTAAACTCAAAACAATAACCCCCCAAAATGCCCTCGCACCCCACTGTATTACTCTTTTATCCATCCACACTTGCATTATGAAATCACAGCATGGGGTAGTACAAAGAATTATATACGATATCCCGTAGGTATAAGTAATCCATAAGAAATGCTTACGAACTCTCTCAAACAATGATAACACTGGGGAACAAATTTCAAATTTTTGTCTATTGAATTAGATTTGACAGTTAGTTCTAGGTAATTTGGGTGCGCTGAGCACGAATTTTTACTCGGTTTTGCTCTATCAGGTCCTGATTTTGCTCAACACCCCTCCTCTTTCGTCGTATTCATAAAAAGGTTTTTTTCTCAATACTCGCTAAGTTTTTGCAGTTACACATTATGCAACTAGGTTTTTATCTAGGTATTTTTACCTATTGTTATGGTATTGTTGTATTATGTATATTTTTATATGTAACACCCTAAAAATATTTTTAATTTTGTCATTTTTAACCCATTTTAATATTAATAAATTAAGCTAAAAATATCATAGAATTCTAAAATTTTCTCGAGCGTTCCTGTTCTCTGTAGAGTATTCTAGAGGGACAACTAAAATATATAAAAGCGACTCGTTTCCAGAGTTAATCAGTCAATTCAATCAGTCAGTCAGTCAGTCAGTCAGTTGAGTTAGTTAATTAAGTTTGGGCATTAACATAATTTTGAATTGGCATATGATTTAGTGAGTAATTTTGTCATCGTGATTAATGTAGTTGATTTAATTAGACGTAATTTATATTGTACCTACTCATCCGTGTTTCTAGTTTAATTTCATAGATTGTAAGTACCTATTTCATATAAGTACCTATTTAAACTAATTTTTGTGTTTATATTTCAGATTTTCTAAATTTTATGAATTAAGGGCTTAAATACCTTTACAAATGGCAGAACATTCAAGCAATATGTCATCAAGCACTAGAAAGTTCAATGCGAAAACAACCCTGATTCCTTCTGTTATATATGTGGAAATTTTACACTTCCACTCAACGAGCAAATATACTGACTTCGTAAAAGAGCTTACTTAGCTTATTTTGGCATAAAACTGGGGGACCAAGATAAATCGTGGGCTCCACATAAAGCCTGCACTATATGCATTGAAGACTGCGACATTGGACGAAGGGTTCGGATTCAAAATACCTTTTGGAGTTCCGATGGTAAGTTTATGATTTCATAAAACTACGTAATTTAATCACTAGTATACTGTAACTTACCTAAATGTAATTGTAACTTAGGTACATAAACAAAAATTTACAGAAAATGTTTATAAGAATCTCAAATATTGCATAAGGTTGAAACACATAGAAATGTTAAATGTTTGGGTGATAACTTTTGATAAAATTCATAAAAACAAGTCTCTCGTCGCTTTTGTTAACGCTTTACAATTTTTTTTTCCATATCAGGTGTGGCGAGAGCCTACTAACCACGAGACCGATTGCTACCTTTGCTTTGTCAAGACTTCGGGCTTCACTAAGAAAAATAAACATTGTATCGAGTACCCAAATTTCGACACCGCGATACGACCTGTGCTACATTCAAATGAGATCCCCATTCCAAAATTTAAGGGTCTGCCACTCAAGAATTAGTTGAAGATGTTCCTGAAATATTGTTATGCACTTTGAGGAGTCAGACACCGATTTTGACCCCAGCGTATTTGAAAGTCAAAACGATCCGCAAAAGTTTAACCAGGCCGGCGAGTTGAGATCTTGTAAGGGATCTAAATTTGCCAAAAAAGGCTGCGGAAATTTTAGCTTCAAGACTTAAAGAGAAAAACTTGCTTACTTCAACACATACATTCATTTTACAGAAAAAGAAGAAGAACTTGTTAATATTTTAGAACAGAGGATAGTTTAGTATATTGCTGCGACATAGTTGGTTTGTTAAAGAAGATGGGGGTTGAGTCTTACGATGCAAATGATTGGCGCTTGTTTTAGACAGTTCGAAAAGAAAGTCTTAAGTGTGTGTTGTTGCATAATGGCAATCTATACGGCTCGATACCGATTGGGCACTCAACAAAATTAAAGAAAAGTATGAACATATAGAAAAGGTTTTAAATCTTATCAAATATAGGGAGCACGAGTGGATCATATTTGACTTAAAAATGGTTAATTTTCGCTAGGACAACAAGGAGGGTATACTAAATATCCCTGCTTCCTTTGCTTATGGGACAGCAGAGCCAAGGAAGAACATTATTTCAAACAAATCTGGCCAGCACGAACATCACTTACTGTCGGAGAAAAAACGTAATTCCACCTTTAGTGAGCAGAGATAAAATCATATTTCCATCCTCTGCATATAAAACTAGGCCTCATTAAACAATATGTAAAAGCTTTAGATACGAACGGCGAGTGTTTCAAATACATAACTTCAAAATTTCCAAGTTTAAGTTATGAAAAAATCAAGGCGGGAATTTTCGACGGTCCACAAATAAGAACAATGATTAAAGACAGCAATTTTCCTAATGTCATGAATGAACGCGAAAAAAAATGGCTGGTTCTCATTCGTGGACTTGATAGAAAACTTTTTAGGCAATTATAGGGCAGATAACTACGAAGAAATCGTAAAAAAACTTTAAGGGACTACAAAGAGTTAGGTTGCAATATGAGCATAAAAATGCATTTTTGAATAGCCATCTTGACCAATTTCCAAGTAATTTAGGATGTAAGTGCGAACAAGGGGAGATTCCACCAAGATATCAAAATTATGGAGGAACGGTACCAAGGCCGCTGGGATTCCACATGATGGCTGATTACTGCTGGTGCTTGAAAAGAGACCTGCCATCAACAAGCAAATACGCTAGAAAGTCTTACAAAAGAAAAATTTTGCACAGTGAAAGCTTCAATTCATATCTGTTTGTTTTTTATTTTAAGTCATTTCTATCGTTTATAATGTAATTTACTGTAGTTTGAACTGCTGTATTCATGAAACTTGAAAAAAAATTTAACACATGACTTAATTTTTAGTCCTAATTTGAAAAATCTGGAAAATGGCACATAGGCTGTCGACAAGAATCAGGACCTGATAGAGCAAAACCGAGTTGAAATTCGTATTCAGCGCACCCAAATTACCTAGAATCAAGTGTCAGATATCATCAATAAAATACGTGTTGCCCAGTGTAATAGACGATCTCGTACCTCTCCAATGTTCAGACACTTAAATATTCTAAAACTAAATGACCTGTATAAACTTACTGTCGGTATCAGTATGTACAAAGTTGCTAATAATAGAAACTATACTTCGCCCATTCACAGGGCGATTAACCCCCATCAAATCAACCATAATCATAATACAAGGCTTCCCTATGATTTCGTACATAAACCAAATTATTCCATGCAAATTGCAGGAAATGCTCTCATCCAAAGGGGCAGATATCTGGAACGCTATACCCATAAACATCAGACAAGCACCATCACTAACATCGTTTCGCAATTCGCTAAAGAAACATCTTATAAACTGTGTGTGCGCGTGCGCGCTAAACAATGAAAATCACTTATTATGAAATTTACAATCTTCAAATGGGTGCAATCATAAACCATATAAATTAGATGTTAAAAGTATATATCTTTGTAACTTTAAGATTGTGTCATGATTTGTATTATTCACCATTTTTTTTTTCCTATTTCTGTTATTTCAAAGATAATTTCAATTTTCATTTGTAATGACAGAATTAACTAATGCAACATAATTTTTTTTTCTATAAATTCTATTTATATTTGACATTTTCCTTTGTAAAACTAGAAATAAATCTCAGACTTTTGCCTGAAAAGCTGTCATGCTTCCCAACGGCATATTCAGTGAAGAATACTGTAATTGAACGACAAAAATTAAACGTCAATCCCAGCATTGTGTAAACTAGTATGGATGTGATGTACAGGGTGTTTCGGGTCGACCCAAGAAATATGGAAAAGAAACACTTCATATTAGTTATGGAATTACTATGACAAACTTCAAATACCAAATGCAAACTAAAAATTGGCGGAATTTGTAATTTGTATTTGGTATTTGAAGTTAGTCATTATAATTCTGTAACTAATATGAAATGTTTCTTTTCCATATTTCTAGGGTCGACCCAGTGCTGGACTTACCTATAAGCTAAATAAGCTATAGCTTAGGGCCACACACCCTCGGGGGCCTCATTTTTTTAAATATATTTTTATTTTATCATTAGTTTTTATTCTTTAACACTAATTCATCAAAAATTTTATATATATATATATTATTTTTTCTTTATCATTAACATTAATATAAAAAATAATAATTATAGTAATAATTATTTTAAATTTTTTTACCCGAATTTTTTTAGAGAAGGGCCTCAAATTTCATATAGCTTAGGGCCTCAGCAGGTGAAAGTCCGGCCCTGGGTCGACCTGAAACACCCTGTATATCTTATGTTAATGTATTCTTTTTGAATGAAGATAAGAAGGAGAATTATTATTATAATTATAATAATTATTATTATTATCATTATAATCATTGTCATTATAATAATCATCATTGTAATTACTAGGTATTCCAGCGTTAATATTTCTTAGATTTCCTGATTTTTTTCCATTTCCTGAGAAATTTCCTCAGAGCGTCTAAATTTCTTGAGAATCAGGAAAATTACATAGAAGTGAAAACACTGGCGGTCCCTTGCGTGGCTTCCAATTCGCCGCTAAACCAACATCAACTGCATAGCGGAGTCGGCGCGCGCCTACATTGGTCGCACGAGCTTCGCATAATTGCAAATTTTTCTCGCACAAAGGTGGTAGAAGTATGGTCGTCGCATAAAGCGAGGGCGACCTGTATAAGCAGTTGGAAGATGAAGTGGGGTTATTATATCTACCCCTTTGTGACTGATGTCACTGCTAAGCTGAACGAACTCAATTTAGAGCTTCAAGAAAAAGACAAAAATATTGTCCAAATGATTAGTTCTATGAATACCTTTAAACAAAAATTAAAACTTTCCTTCCCACAGTTACAGCGACACAAACTTAAGCATTTCCGAAATATGATGTCAAATAGAAAGCCAGAAAAAACCTACAAATTTTGATTGATCGATATGTGGAACAGGTAAACAGCTTTATCACGGAGTTTGAGAGGCGCTTCCAAGACTTCGCCGTTGCCGGACGATTGTTCGAACACAATTGTTCGAAAACCATAGTTCGAAAAACAAAAAGTATTAAAAAAACATTAAAAGTTAAAAATCTTTATTCATACGTTATTGAAAGTTAAAAATCTTTATTAATAAAACGGGATAGAAGCATATGAAAGTCAAGGTAGGTCAATTGAATGCCCGGTTAGGTCAGTTGAATGCCCGGTTAGGTCAACTGTACGCCCTTGACGATTGGTTAGGTTGTCATGATATTTTCGTTAAAAATACATTAATTATTTAAAGTGCTCTAACATGTTTGTTTTTCATTTTTCCAAAAAAAAAGTGTTATTTTTTAAATCAGTGATCAAAACTACATTAGTATACCGATTTTCATTAAAATTCGGTGCTAGCCCCCAAACGGAATAAATCCACTACTACATTTTGACATTTCCAGTACACTCTTGCTTTCACTTGCTTGTCTCTTACATATAAAAACCCATTCACTAAGAGCATTGGCTTTCCTTTCTCACTAGAAACAAACTCTGCCATTTTAAGGGTGGTTTAACTGCAGCACTATAAATGTTATAGTTTAAATGAAGAGGCTAACCTTCTTATTTACGTCTTCGTATTTGCGTCTTGGCAACTAAGATTTTATTTAGTTCGTTGTTCATTCGAACAATTATAACTTCGAATAATTGTTGCTTCGAACAACAACTGTTTTTCGAACTATGGTTTTCGAACAATCGTCCGTAATTCGACTTCGCAATGCTAGAACCCGCAGTAAGATTTGTGCGCTTTCCGTTTGATGCAGACACGGATGTTGAAGAAATTGCATTACCAAAATGACATTATTGTTTCACATGGACACGTCTTACATCGCAAATCGACCTTGAAATAAAGTAGAGGGCATCTGATAACATTTTTTGGAATCTTCTCGTGGGAGAAAAATATCCAACTGTAAGAAAAAGTGCCATGTATTTGACAGTTTTTTTTTTTTTATTCCACGTATCTCTGTGAATCATCGTTCTCAAAACGTGAAGATAAAGTCCAAGTGCCGATCCACTCGCAGATAATCATCTGGACGCCTGCTTGAGGCTAGCAATCAGCAACTATAATTCAAACTTTGCACAGCTTGCTGACGCCATGCAGTGCAAATCATCTGCGTGTATTTGTTAATATAAGAACCAAAGAATATCAGTATTATTATTTATTTTATTTTTTTTAAATAAATGTATTTTGCATGAATAAAGAAAATATATTGGTGTGCAAATTTATTTTTGTCTATTTCAGTACTGGTAGATCGCGTTAGGATGAGGCTGGCAAAATTTTATCTTAGGTACCGTACCGTCGGAGCACCCCTGTGATAAGATAATATGTTTAAAGTAATTCGCAATTCTCGGTTTGAGAGAGAGCCATCATACTTATATATATTACTCTTATATAGTCAACGAGTCTTTTTCTTAGTAATTAGTCGTAAAGAAAGTTTACTAATGACAAAGGAGAGGAATAAATAGGCTAAGTAAATAAAAATGGAATTACGAGTTTATCAAAGGCGATGTTATAAGTTTAGGTATTTTGACGCGTTTAAGGGGATCTTCGAGTTAGGCATCGCTTATAAAGTTCTTATGGGTATAGTCTACAGTATGTGGTTTTGGCTATGTTCAAAGTAGAACGAATCGTAGTGGTACATAGTTGAAAATGGTTAATGATGATAACACTGGGTAACAAAATTTGAAAATTTGAAAAATTTTCTGTTTATTGTGATTTTTCTGTCGTTTCTTAATGATTTCGGGGCGCTGATTCCAAAAATGATATTGATTTTGCTCTATCATCAACCATTTCAAAAATATAGGTTATCACACTTTTCATATGGCAAAGTATATAAAGAAGGCTAACATAAGTATTTTCTGAAAATAAAAACATTATTGGAAATTAATGTTTATTGAGCCAAAATTGTTTGACAAACCCAAAATGGTGCAAAGGATATAATATATATCATGAGAACCGATAAGAGAATAACAAGCCCCGTTATGCAGTGTGCATTCTTTAAAAATGCACTGAAGAACGCGACTTCCGCGTATGAACATTCTTATCCTTTCTGATCAGCGACCATACGTAGTCTCCCATCATGAAAGCATCCCAATGGCCCTGGTACCTTTTCTCCATCGTTTGAATATCTTGATGGAATCTTTCGCCTTGTTCTTCACTCACATCGCCCAGGTTATCACGAAAAAGTCTAGATGTGAATGCAGATAGTGTAATTTTAAAGACATACGGCACCCCATTTTGCCATAGCACTTAATCAAGTTTGACACTAACTCCTTATAGTTTAGTGCTTTATGGTTGCCTAAAAACCCACGAACCACATCACGGAAAGAACACCAAGCCTCTTTTTCGATCGGAGTCATCTTGGCTTCAAGGTTCTTTGAATTCAACAGCGCCTTGACTTGTGGTCCTACAAAGATGCCAGCCTTGATTTTGGCCTCAGAGAGTTTAGGGAACATGACCCGAATCTGTTGGAAAACTTCCCCTCCAAAATCTAACGCAGTTACAAACTGCTTAATTAAATTAGACCCAACTTAATATGGAGAGGTGGTAGCAGAACTATGTCAGGCTTCACAAGAGGTTCCCTGAGTACATTGTACTTTCGTGGTTGCAGTCCTTCACGTGGAGGCCACTGAACTGTTTTATAGTGCTCAGTTGAAGCCCTGCTATCCCACAGGCAAAGAAAACATGAATATTTAGTAAACCCTCCTTGTAAACCTAACAGGAAACCAATCATTTTGAAATCACCACACACGTCCCAGTTATATTGTTCATACCTGATTTGAGTGAGCAGTTGTTTGACATTTTCATAGTCCTTTCATTTGAACAGAATGTGCAACTGGTATAGATGGATATTTGTTCCCATTGTGGAGTAGAACAGCTTTTAAACTCCGAGTTGAACTGTCAATAAACAGGCGCCACTCTGAGGGTATATGTGTTAACCCAATAGCTGTGAATAGACCATTAATCTCGCTGCAGTAACAGAGAGAGCCATTGACATCGTAGAACCTTGCAAACTCTTCATGCCGCTTTCGGTATACAATGCTCTTGCAGTCTTCTCCAAGCAAATTCCACTCTTTGAGTCTGGAGGTCAGAAGCTGAGACCCTGATTTCGTCAGACCCAAATCTCTAATTAAGTCGTCCAATTCCCTCTGATTTGGAAAGTGAGGGTTTGTACTGAAAGTTACTGTATATTCTTCATCATGACTGTCCTCACCAGCTGACATCTCAGATGAGCTAGCTGCATCCTCATTTTCAACCTGCAAAGCAAAGAAACAAAATATAGGCATAGCTATACAGGGTGTTTCTAAAGTAACCATCTATTTTGCGAAATAATATGAATTATAAAAAAAAACACCTTTAAAACATGAAAATATATATATATATATGTATGTATGTATGTAAGCTCGGCACACATTGCTGCTCTTCGTGGATAATCTTCTTGTAAGTTGTGGAACACTTGAATGTGGTATGGCTTTTTCTTTAAATCATAACGTAGAATTCTGTAAACCGTTGTTTGTGGAATTTCTAATCTGTGGGATGCCCTCCGAATCGATAATTGTGGATCCTCTTCGAATGCTTCTTGAACAGATTCGATTCTTTCGTGAGATCTTCTTGGCCGTCCAGATCTACGCTCGTTAAGCACAGATCCAGTCCTCATAAATTTGTTTCTAATTCGCGAATAGCCTGGTCTCTAGGGCCTGTTTTACGAAACCTTCTCTCAAACTTTTCTCTAATTTCATTGCACTTCATGCCTTTTATCCTGCATGTTACTACATAAACCCGTTCTTGCACATTCATCATCAATGATATGGGTCTGAAAATAAAATAAAATAATTAACAAAAAATCGTGTAAAGCAATTGAAATATTATAAATACATGAATTTTGTATTACAATGCACATACCATTATGCCAATATAACAATTGTTTAAAATCCCCCTATTTCACCAAAATAGATGGTTACTTGAGAAACACCCTGTATATGTAGAAGAGCATCAGCACTAAGAAAAATCGCCACATAATGACCCACAGTCTGTAAATACAGAAGGTAAAGTAATGAATAGATACCTGTTCTGGTGGACGTGGTATTGGAAGACCTTCGCCATGTGGTACAGGAGCTATGGACGACGCTATGCTTGGATACTGAAGAGTCTGCCTTCCTTTAACCCTTTAAGGACTGAAGATGCCAATTGCCAACGTTTCAAATACACGCATTCATAACTTAACCCTACAAAAAATTCAGGGCTTAAAGGGTTAACTTTTCTGTACTTAGAAACATCTACCATGCAGTAGTAGCAATCGTCGTGGTGGCTCTTTGGTTCTCTCCATATTCTGGGTACCGCAAAGGGCATTGCCTTGCGTACTCTCCGCAGCCACCCTTCAAGTGTGGAGCGGCAGCTTCCACAGATCACATGGGGTGCCCAGGGCTTATCTTGGTCACCCATAGGCATACCAAAATAGAGCCGATACGCGATCCAGAACTTGGTGCCTTTCACAATCTTGTGTGATACTTGTTTGGGGCCTATGTAATACCCACAAACGTAGCAGAATATATCCGGCGAGTGTTTACAAGCTCTAGTTGCCATTCTCTTTACCAAACTGTACTACATTAATCATAACCTGCAGATATAGAGAGAAGAGTTATTAAATCTGCAACAGATTACAGATTCCAGAAAAAAGATATATTCACAACAGTGAAATAATGTTCGCAATAAAAAAGGATCGACAACACTCAAATCGTCAGCACAGAAACACAGTACCTCAGTGCTGGTAACCATCAGACAAACAACCTGCTTTCTTTGTGTGCTCACACTTACTGACTTCTCAGTCTCTGCGCTCTTTATATTGCACAGTGGAAGTTTCGGGCAATTTCTAGAGCAAGAAACTGTCAACGAACATCCGGATTGTTCTCAACAATTCCTGATTATTCTGATATTGCTGCGCCCATAATAACATTATACTGGTAAAACATGAAAAATGGATTATCTCTGAAACCATTGATGATACACACAAACCAAGGCCAGATTTGGACTCAGCGCCCACAAATGCATATAAAAACATAAAAAATTCTATATAAACAGAATCAGTGTTGAATGATAGATTTTTCACTATCTCGCAAACAAAATTCAGAGATATATCGGTACGGCTAGTTTTGCCTTTCCCGAATGTTTTTAAAATGTTCTTTCATTAAGTTACATTAATAGTTACTGCTCTCGTCTTTCTTTTATGGTTACATCTTTTCGTTTTAAAAAAAATATATATATTTTTTTATTTTCCCTGTTGGGGAAAGACTATGTGATAACGCGCCAGTTTTTGGCTGTTTTTAGGTTTGAGTCGCGTATTATAAACTTAATAATGTACGAAGTTTCTTTTCGTTTTTCATTTATTGTTTATATTTTTGCATAGAAGCACATTTTAGGGTGCTAAGAGTAATTTAAGTTTACCATTAGGATAATGCTTAATTCTATTTCAGATGCTTATTTTCTTCAAATAATTTTAACTCTAGAAAGCCAGCGTGGCCAATCACAATAAAAGCACATTCGTTTTTCTGGAAATGATGTCTTTTATTGTTTGCGAGTTAATTTTTATGGTTTAGTAACAATAATTTATTTAATTGAACCTAAAAATGTAATTTTCGTTATGGGGTTACACGCCAGTTGCTGTGTGCGTCTCACACTGGACTTTGAGTTAAATAATTTTTACACTTGTTTCCATTAAAATTTGAAATGTTTTGCATTATACTTGTGTAACACAACACACACACACACACACACCGGGTGGACCAAAAAAACTACTACCCTGATTTTGAACAATATAATTTTACCTTTATCAAATGTTATTTGTACAATCAATATATATGTCCTGTATAGAATTTTATGGTCTATTTCGTGGTGAAGTTGGGTTTTTGCTCACTTTAACCATTATTTTGTAATTCGCTGTTATACAGACACGGGTAGAAAAACTTTGTTTTTATACAGTTACCTAATTGAGTCCAAGATTATGAGGAATGTGCCCTCCTCCATTATCAATGCACGCTTGCAACCTTGACTTTTCCCATATCGACGGCAGTACCGCATCAAGGATTTTTTCTTGGTAATAAGCAGCAGTGATTTTGGCATTCTGATCAACAAAAACAACCTCTGACTTCCGTAACTTTGAAATAAAAATGGAAACCATGACTTTTTGAGAAAAATGCGGACGTTCCCGGCAAAGTCGATCTAGACTGATAGATTTTTGTCCTTTCTTCCATAAACTCGGTCATTTTGCGTTTATTGTTGAAGCAACCATAAAGGTCTTCTCGTCGCTGAAGCATATTTTCGAAACTTCTCTGTCTAGGAATCGACCTAACAGAGCACGACATTTTTCAACTCTTGCTTGCTTATTTGATATAGAGAGCTTATGAACTTCGACCCTTTTAAAACATTTAAGACCCAGATCATCTTTTACTATACGACGAACACTAGAGCGAGAAATACCAGGAGTTTTTGAAATTTCTCTAACGGACTTGGGTGTTGGGCCGTTCTTCTTGACTGCATATCATGGATGAAACCGTGTCAATATTTTCCTCAGTACGTGATGTTTTTGGCCTTCCACTGCCCGTTTTTCGTTTGGTCGACCCTGTAATATCGATTTTCTTTGAGATATTGAAGTACAGTTATCGTCCATCGTTTATTTGGAAACTCTTTCTTCATTCGTTTTGCACCCCAGTGTTTCTCCTTACACAGGTTCAATATCAATGCTTCATCTTCCAAAGAGTATTTCATTGTTATAACTTGTTCACCAACTATAACAGAATGATGGTCTGAAATGAAAAAGGAAATAAATTAATTATTTTCTGTAAAAATTAGGAAAATTAATTATGGAGAAACTGACTCATCTGAAAGTTGATATCAGTTGCTGACTTTGACTGCCTTTCAATTGAGCACCATATTCTGATACCTCCCTCCAGTTGTGAGCTTGTACCTCTACTCCTGGGCCGTTGAATCTAGATTCAAAGCCAGCGTTTGAAAGAGTAAAAGTATGGGTACAACATATGGCCTCAGCAGTAAGATAAATATACAGGGTGAGCCACAATATTTTTTCAAAAGTTGGGTAATAGGTTTTTGCCCACCCTGTATATATATACTGTATATATAAAAATTTTCTCTGCTTAATAATAATAATAATAAGAAGAATAATAATAAAAAAAAATTTGAAGATTTTTGTTTGAATTTAGTTTCTTTGATTTTGACACACGTTGTCACTCTGCATTAATTGTAATCAAAATGAACATCTTTCTCTTTACTCGCTCGTTCCTTCACTTCATAATCACATTTTACATTTTTTAAATTTAAATAGGAATAGATACGACTCTTATTGTTAACGGTTGTAAACAAAAGCACAAATAAATTAATTATAATTTTATTCGTTATTTTTGTTTAGAATGTTTTTTATTAATAGTCAGTTGCCTTACTGTTACCTGTGATTTTGTTGTTGTGATTTATGTGTATATATATATATGTGTGTGTATTATATATATGTGTGTGTATATATATATATGTTTATCCAGATTTAAATGTTGTTACTTAACCTATTAATTGTTTCTTCATGTAAAATCGTGCACGAAGTCTTGTCCCTCTGGTTCTATCGTGGATGACTCTTCATTACACTGTATTGTCACTAATTTAGCATTTTAATTAGTAATGGTTGGTGACGAAAATGGAAAATAGCGTAAAAAATTGAACCTTCAAAAAAGTACCGGTATAAATGATTTGTCACTAGAACTACACCTTTTCACTCTCAAATTAAAACAACTGAATTTCAAATTAAAATAAATGAATTTCAAATTAAAAGAAATGAATCTCAAATTAAAAGAAATGAATCTCAAATTAAAACAACTGAATTTCAAATTAAAACAACTGAAGTTTAAATTAAAGCAAGTGAAATACAATTTAAAATATATGAAAGTCAATTTAAAACAGAGATTGTGCAAAATCTGAATGTGCATCGAAAGCTTTTATTTTATAGCTGGTGGGAGTACTTGGCATCTGAATCACGTTGGCAACATTCACAAGTCCCTAGCAACCGTTGCTATCCATGACTCGACTCTCTCAGTTACCAAGGACGTCCTCTCTGACCCGGCCAGCTCTCACTCGCTCTCACAGCTGTGTATTTCAAGGTTATTAAAAGAACTGAGTTACGCTTTACTGTGATGATTTGGATTATTTTTACAATATAAATTTCTACAGGGTGATCGAAAAGTCTCTCCACAGTTATTTCACGTCCATGATTGAATAATGGGAGCTAGGCTATTAGGCCTTTTGTTTAGGCTACATCTATCAAAGCGTAGGCTATTAGGCTGTTTCTTACTGCGGAGAGACTTTTGGATCACCCTGTAGAAATTTATATTGTAAAAATAATCCAAATCATCACAGTAAAGCGTAACTCAGTTCTTTTCATAACCTTGAAATACACAGCTGTGAGAGCGAGTGAGAGCTGGCCGGGTCAGAGAGGACGTCCTTGGTAACTGAGAGAGTCGAGTCATGGATAGCAACGGTTGCTAGGGACTTGTGAATGTTGCCAACGTGATTCAGATGCCAAGTACTCCCACCAGCTATAAAATAAAAGCTTTCGATGCACATTCAGATTTTGCACAATCTCTGTTTTAAATTGACTTTCATATATTTTAAATTGTATTTCACTTGCTTTAATTTAAACTTCAGTTGTTTTAATTTGAAATTCAGTTGTTTTAATTTGAAATTCAGTTGTTTTAATTTGAAATTCAGTTGTTTTAATTTGAGATTCAGTTGTTTTAATTTGAGATTCAGTTGTTTTAATTTGAGATTCAGTTGTTTTAATTTGAAATTCAGTTGTTTTAATTTGAAATTCAGTTGTTTTAATTTGAAATTCAGTTGTTTTAATTTGAAATTCAGTTGTTTTAATTTGAGAGTGAAAAGGTGTAGTTTGAAAGATTGATGTTTTGAAGTGGATGAGAAAATTAAAATCCACGTTACTACACTATCGTCAGTATTTCTTTCCATTCAAGTCTAATTCAAACCCAGGCTTATACAAGCCTGCAATATGGTATCGTATGTGGTACCTTTATTTCATAATAATTAAATTCAAATTATTAATTTATTGTATTAAATAATAACAAATTTGCTTCGGGATTGGCGACAAAGCCTATTGGGAATGGAAAAAATTGCCATAAATAGAACCCAATATGTAAGCATTGGGCCTACATGATAAGAAGAAAAACGTGTCTTATCAAAATTTTCCATCGCTGATTCATGAAAATACAAAAAATAGACGTCTGGATACTTTGCAAAGTAAGCGAACGTAAGACAAAGATTTATATTATTTCAGTCAGAGCTGCCTAGTGATGAGCATTGCTATAGGCAAGGAAGACGCGTTTAATCTTCCTACAAGTTCTGAGTGAAAAACCATTCACGCAAAAGGATAGGCCTATTCCTTCAGGTATTTAGGCATAGTGAATTGCCTATATTTATTAAACTGAATAAACTCCTTGCGTAACCCTATCGCAACCCTATTGCCTACATCGAAAGAGTGGCGCGATAGGCAGCCGTTCGCCCTACAACCAGAAGCGAGATCCAGTGAATAATAAGGTACGGTAGTTTCCTTTTTTACCATTAGGCAGAGTTAAATACCGAAGGCAAATAAATTTAACATTAACCAAAAAACTACTTAACGAGGTCTTTTGAAGACCTCCACAAACGCAATTTTTTAACGTAAAGACGTAGGGTTTTTGCCGTCGACTCGGCATCAGAGTCTGGCGTTAATTTTCATCGGCTCGCCGAGTTGATAACAATCAACCCATAACCGTATATAGTTTTTTCATACTGCTTCATCAGTTCCTACGCACCAACTAGTAAATAAGGTTAGTAGTTTTTTTTTTATTAATTTCACTCGTATGCTATTGCAAGTTTCACTTGGGAAAATGGTTTTAGTTAATGAGGGTGTATGAACTCGTGAAAGTGGTTTGATTGAGTACTGTATCGAGAGAGAGTAGCGCACGGAACGGAATCTTAATTTGAATAGAATAAACGGGTTTGGACTGAAGTTCATAAGTTACAGCAGTGAGGGATTAAACAATCGGGCACCCGGTACAAAGAATTAAAGGCTGCCAATCGAGTGGAATCAGTTTGTTTTTAATAGATGGTTAACAAATTCTGGACATATTTTCATTCGTGGCCCACAACTGAAGAAAGTATCCAAAGTATCCAAAAGATAACGCGAAGTGACTATATTAAAATTATCAGATACTGGTCGTAAATACGATTTTAAGAGATGGAGTGATATATATATATATTATATATATATATATATATATATATATATACAGGGCGTCCCAAAAAAAATGTATACACACTTTAACAGCTGATAGCTCAATTGATGTTTCTTTCTTTCCAAGTTAAGCCCATTAGAATTAATAATGGCAGTCAGACTAAGCTTTGAACAAAGGAAATTCATTCTAAAATGCTACTGGAAGTGTGAAAACGCAGTTGAAGTGCAAAGACAGTTTAGGAGGGAGTTTCAAACAGATCCACCAACGCGACTTACCATCACTCGAATTAGAGATAAGTTTGAAGCCGATGGAACTGTTCAGAATGTCCACAAGAAGCGTTCCGGAAGACCACGGACATCGACAAGCCCACAAAGCAAGAAAGAGTACTGGAAACGTAACACCAAAGTCCAAGAAAATCTGTGCGGCAGCGAGTCGTGAGTAGGAATTTCAGAATCGTCTGTCCAACGCATTTTGAAGCGCTGTCAATGAAAAGTTACATTCCAAGATTAGTCCATGCTGTTAATGAAGATGATGATCCGGGCCGAAGAGTGGAGTATTGCGAGTGGTACTTGGCACGATGTGGATGTGGATTGGACGAAGGGGTTTCGTAGAATACCCTCCGCGTTCACCAGACCTCACACCACTAGACTTTTTTTATGGGGATACTTAAAAGACAAAGTCTACGCTATAAAACCTGCAACAGTCGCTGAATTGAGAGCAGCCATTGAACGAGAATGCACACAAATACCAAACGAAATGTTTCGTGATGTTTGCGATTCCATTGCTTCGCGTTATCAGCAGTGCCTGGACCAGAACGGACGTCAGTTTGAAAACGCGTTGACAAAACAATTAAATAATGTCTGTAGATTCTATTACATTTTGAGAATGAAATGTATTTTAATGAACACTGCCTTTATAATTATTTAAAGTGTGTATACATTTTTTTGGGACGCCCTGTATATATATATGATGTAAGCATTATTAGCAGGATATGAATCCCATAAAATAGTACAATATTCTTGAAGGTAATAAATGATAAGATAAATCAAACGATAATAAATTTAAAAAAAACAGAATTCTGACTAAAAGAGAAATAAAAATAAGACGTGTACTGAAACAAATAATAAAAACTAGCCACTACTAAGACTACGAAAATAATAATAATAATAATAATAATAATAATAATAATAATAATAATAATAATGTTACTGGCACGAGACCCCGCCCCCAACCACCTAAAAAAAATTAAATAAATAAAGGTAATCAACAATACAATTAATTAAACAATGAATTTAAAAAATAAAAAAGGATTACGGTAATAAAGAAAGAAATAAACAGTAAATTAAAAAAAAAAATAAAGAAATAACGAAAATTACACTGGATGACAAAATCGAACTTTTTTTCTCATCAAATATGTATACACGTGTTTCTAGACCAGTTTTGTACGCTGATTACAAATCTGTTTTCGGGTTTCCTCTAGCACATCTAGTTATCGAAATGTGGCGTGTTAATTTGGGCACAATTTATCGTAAAAGTACATTGCGAGTACGATTTTCTTTCGTAAACCTCGTCCAGATAGTCGCGGTACAACATTCAGCAGTAGTCTGCCAGTATACTTTCGTTCCAGAAACCTTGGTAGCGATTGACTGGATGTCTTGATGGAAGCGTTCCCCCTGTTCGTCACTCACCGCGCTAAGGTTTTCGGGAAAGAAATCGATGCGAATGTAAAATATGTATTTTCAAGGACACGCGACAGCCCATTTCTTTATATGCATCGAGCAGTTTCTGAACTCCATCTTTGTATGCGGGAGACTTGTTGGTTACCCAAGAAGTTTCCACAAATCCATTTGAAAGCCTGCCATACTTTTAGTTCTAAGGCATTTAGGCTTCAAAGCCTTCATCCTGCAGAACCTCCCTGATTTGGAGCCCCACAAAGATTCCCTCCTGCAGTTTCGCGGCACTGATGTTTGCAAATTTCTCAGCAAGTTATCGAAACCCTCTCGAATTTGCCTTACCCATCGCTTTCACAAAATTTTCATTAAGCCGAACTTAATATGGAGAGGTGGCAGGAAAATCATCTTTGGATCAACTAAAAGAACACACTGGACACTGCCCGTTCCTGGCTCGTATGTGCTTCTTTGATGCCAGTCACGTCTGATGTAATGATCCGCGGTAGCACGGCTGTCACATAGGGATAAGAAACAACAGTATTTCGTGAACCCTCCTTACATACCCATTAACATACAAATGACTTTGAGATCACCACAAATATTCTATTGTTGAGTGCTGTATTGGATTGCTTCGAGTAGTATATTCATGTTATCGTACGTCTCCTTTAGATGAACGGAGTGGCGATCGGGATGGACGGCTTTAAGTTCCCGTTATGCAGGAGAACCGCCTTCAAATTTCGCTGTGAGGAATCAATGAAGAGGCGACATTCAGATGGTGTGTTTACCTGTGACAAATTCTCGAAAAGTCCATTGATATCATGGCAATAGCGGAGCGGAGCGGACCGTTTACTGTAAGGAATGTCGCCAAATCATGGTTTCGTTTTCGATAGTGATACACTTGGACGTTCTTCTCAAGTGTTTCTGCTTGAGTCTCGAGGAGAGAAGTTATGATTTTTCTTTGGAGAGGGCTAGGTCTCTACATTCAACTCGTTTTGGGTAAGCCTCTCCGGCTCAGATTGCTCTTCGTCAGTTGTGCAGTCAAGATCAGCCGAAGGTCCTGCATCTCTGCCAATCGTACTTTCGTCTGATTCCCTTTAGTCTCTTAAAGAATCGAGTCCATGCTGTGGAGGTACCGGAATCGGCATCGTGTCATCGTGAGAGATCGGTCTGATCGCGGAGTCTACGTTCGGATAAACGATGTTATGCTTGTTCTTCACGGAGAATCCAGTTATGTTAACATTGCAAAAGTAACAATCACCATGATGGTCTCTCGGCTCCCTCCATATCATGGGTATAGCGAACGGCATCGACTTTTTCCTTTGGTTCAACCAGTCACGTAATCCATTCGAATAAGCGGTACAGATAACATGTGGCGCCCACGCCTTATTTTGGTCGCCTAATGGACAGCCGAAGTATAACCGGTAAGTTTTCCAAAGATCCATTGTGATTGTACGCCGTTGATTTAATCGCGAACGAGCCGCATACGTAGCAGAAATTGTCCGGGTGATTTTTACACTTTCGAGGCATGATGATCGATGAGTGGGTTGATGTAAATCACCTAAAAAAATAAAATGTGTAAGTGGGCGACACAAAACACAACACAACACAACACAACACAACTAGACATGTGATTGTTACGCCAAAGAGTAAACGGGTGTACATGTGCAACGTTTGCAAATTTGTGGCCAGCAGCTGCTCTCACCTAAAATACCACAAGACAATCTGCGGAAAGCGCAAGTTGAAACGACAAAATGCCATACATAAGGGTACAGAAACTAAAGCAAAACCCTACCCTAAGCTGCAACGACAAAATTCTCCGCTACATGTATAAAGGACGCATATTATACAGGGTGTCTCAAAAGTCACTATCTATCTATTTTGAAAAATAATGGGAATTACGAAAAACTGGTTTAAGACATGAAAAATATATTTATTTCAAAGTAAGTGCCACAAAGAATTAGTGCTATTTATTTATCTGTCTCCACATGGCGACTATCAGTGTCTCTACAGAGCTCAAAGCGATAAGTTGTTTCCCGAAACACTTTCCAGCATTTGAGGTGTTATTTTCTGAACTGCATCGGTAATGCGATTTCGAAGTTCGGCTACATCACTAATTCTTCTACCAGTGTACACCTTAGACTTAATGAAACCCCAGACGAAAAAATCTAATGGTGTTAAATCGGGTGAACGTGCTTCCCATGGTTGTGTTCCTCCACGACCAATCCAGCGACCGGGGAAGCGTCTGTCAAGATAATCACGTACAATTATTGCATAATGGCACGGTGCTCCATCCTGCTGAAAAACTACTGTGTCAAGAATGCCATCTGTAAGAAGTTGAGGTTCGAGGAATTGTTCAAGCATGTCAAGATAAATTTATAAATTACACAAAATTCGAAATAAACCAATTAACTTTTTTTAAATACACAAATTTGCACCAGAAGTACATATCTTTATGCCAGCATAGCATTTTTTAAAAAAACATCTAATGTCACCGAAATAGATAGTGACTTTTGAGACACCCTGTATATTGTATATATAGCATTATATATTATATTATAGTTATATATATATATTATATGTAATATATTATATTATATTATATACAGTATATATTATATTATATATTTATTATATATTTATTATATATATTATGATCGGTTTGATCTTGAAAACTAGACGTGCTAGAGGAAAACCGGAAACGGATTTGGAATCAGCGTCCGAACAGCTATCTACCCAACTCATGAAAAATACTTGTTGACCAGTGTTATCGTTATTTCTTTATTACCGTAGTCCTTTTTTGTTCTTTAAATTTGTTTAAATATGAAGTTATTACTATTTTTTATTTCTTCTCTCCTTACGTATATTATAAATAAGAAAAATTGTAAATATATATATATATACAAAGGACACCAAACAGCAACAGACCGGCTGGTCCCTACGAGACACTCTCTAAGGATGGTAGGTCAAAAGCAGTAAGAAAATTTGAAGACGTGAAAGTTTTAAAGCAAATCAGAGAACTGAATTGAATGAATAGCAGTGCTTCACACGCGCTTCGACTGCCGAGGTCATACCGCGGTCCGAAACTAATATAGAGAGAGAGCGCAAGGAAATGGGGAAGAAAGACCATGAGAAAAGAGAGCGGGAGGAGGAAATTGTATCCGAGTCATATTAAATAGAAAGTAGCAGGCCACTGTCGGAGAAAAGTGTGTCATTCGGTACAGTCGCCCAACAAAAGAGAAAAAGTAAGAGTGGAGGCTGAAGGGAGGAACTGAGAACGGGCGGCGGCAAAGGTAGGGCAAACTAAGAATAAATGTAAGATGGAGAGAGGAATGGCAGAACGGGGCAGGATCCCCCATCATAAGATGGCCATGTGTGAGGCGAGTGTGACCGATGCGCAGGCGTACCAGAGTGGTCTCAAAGGTTGATCACGTTGACAGGAGGACGGCCACTGACGAATCGTGGGCTTCAAGGCCCTCCGGAAATTCTCGGACACATCCTCCCACCGGCGCTGCCATCGCCGAAGGAGTGCATCCTGGAAAACACACGAGAAATCCGACTCCCTACCTTTCGACCCTAACAAACCTCTTCTGGAGGGCACCTTCCTCGCTTTTCCGCGCGTTCGTTGCCCGGAAGACGGACGTGGGAAGATACCCAACAAAAGGTGACCCATTTTCGGCGTGATAAAAGGACAAGCCAGTTCTGGATCTGTCGCACTAACGGATGCCGGGAGACGAGAGAGGACAGGGCCTCAAGAGCGCTGCGGGAGTCTGAATAAATGACAAAAGATGTAGATGAGAGTTGAGAGAGGAATCGAAGGGCCAAGAGGCTCAGAGTTTCGTCGTAAAAATGGAAGCTGTTAGGGGTAGGGATAGCAATTGAACTACGGACGAGAAGGCTGCTGCGCAACCCACTCCAAGTGGCGAGCGAGAGCGTCAGTGAACACAGGGATAGAATCAGAATGGGATAGAAACAATTGATGGAGAGCAAAAGGATGGAACTATGATTTTGGTGCAGTAGAGAGGAAGGATCCACGGGGAAAAGGTAGTTGGATGAGAGGGAAGTACTCCCTCTGAAAGAGGGCCGTAGGTCGAAGTGAAAGAGCTAAAGAGGGATTTGTAGACCGGGGTGAAAGGAAAATGTCGGACGCGAAAGAGATATTTTAACCCCCCTGTCATCCAACGGGAGATGGCCACTTTCCACATAAAAATTGACAATAGGCAGTGCTGTGCTCGTTACTTTGTAAATGTAATGCCGTTACCGTTACTACAGTCTAAATGTAACGCCGTTATCGTTAGTTACCATTTTTAAAAAGTAACGAGTAACGGCACCGTTACTCGTTACCGTTACTTTTAATGAAATGTAAATATATTATATTTATGCATAGGTATATTATAATTTATATATACATAAAGTATTATATTATATAAACATTCGCTTGTGCGAGTATGTGTTGGTTTGTATCTACTAGTTAATGCATAGGCTATGAAGTCTGTGCATGCCTTCATTGCGTTGTTATGACTTATAAGGCATAATATTTTCACAAAAGTGAAACAAAATTACTGCAAGATTTATTACTAGGAATTGCAACATAACAGAGGATGTAGCATACTATTGATACTAATTTACTAATGCTAGAATATACCAGGAAAGTTTAGTTTTGCAAAACAATAATACGAAATACTAAAAAATGAATCAAATGAGTTATTGTGCATGGCAATGATAATTGAAATTTATTAGCTAAATATACAAACTTAAAAACTATTATTCGAAAGATCTTTATTGACCTTTAAGAAAACAAGCTTCTCAAAAGTTGCATCTATGAGCGAGCCTCGTTTCGGACGCAGTACAGTATATCCTTCCCTATTGAAAAAACCCGCTCAACAGAGGCACTAGATGGTATAGGAGTGTTGAGTTTAATAAACATATTTTTGAAGTTAGTGGATGGGAAGGATGCAGAGCTAACGTGCCGTGAAGGCCCAGATGAGAGGAATGACGAAACCTCTGTTGAACTTAGGTCCCTCCCTGCTCCAGGGTTCTTCGCCTTTTTACTTTGACAGTGCTGTCAGTGTAGGGGGAGAAGGTGGATGAGAGTAGGCTGCCAGCATGCCAATGGCTAACATGCACACCTCGCTCGCAGTGAAGGGACAAATTTTTAACGGTTAATGAATAATAAGTGAGGATCGAAAGAAACTAATTGCGAGCTACGATAAAAAAGTAACGACTAACAAATGTATTTCCCTAAAAAAGTAACGTCGTTACTGAAAGAGTTACTTGATTTGAAATGTAACGCCGTTACCACTACCGTTACTAAAAAAGTACCGCGTTACTGCCCAGCTCTGACAATAGGAGAGGCGGAATGCGCCGGTGCTGATGCGTACATCTAGGGAATGGATGGGGTCCAGTATGCGCAGGGCGAAAGAATGGGGCTGATAGCCATAATCCAACTTACTTTGGAGACAACAGGGAGCAGCGATCCATAAAGCGAGAGGAAAGGGACGGCAGTGAAACGGCGACGGCGACAAAAAATGCATCACCGCCGTCTTCAAGGGGTAAAACCGAAACCCTTGGTCTGTGGCCCATCTGGAGACCGAATCCAGGGCCCGCTGGAGGAGACGTTCAAGGAAAGTAGATCGGGAACCGGAACAATAAATGGCTACGTCGTCGACATACAGGGTGGCTGTAATCCCCGAGACCAGAGCCGTTACCACGTCATCAATCGAGAAAGCGAAGCAGATGACGCTCAGGACGCTGCACTGGGGAACTCCCTCCTGGGAGTGCACAGAAGAGGTGGTGGTACCCACCTGAACACGAAAGGAGCGGGAAGACAAAAAGCTGGAGATAAAGGAAGGGAGAAAACCTCGGAAATCCGAGAAATAAAGTTTACGGCAGATCCATCACCGCCAGGTAGTGTCATGCTTTCTCCAAATAAAAAAAACTGCTTACAGGTGACTTCGCTCTGCAAAGGACGCACGGACCGCAGTCTCCAACTGAACTAAAATATCAGTGGTGCTACGGCCCTGCGAACACCAGTCTACGTGGGAGAAAGCAAATTGTGGTGGTCGAGTTGCCACACCAGACGCCGAGAAACTATCTTCTCAAGAAGTTTCGAGAGGCAGCTAGTAAGGGCTATTGGACGATAGTTAAGGGGAGATGTCGGGTCCCTACGGGGCTTAGGAAAGGGGAGCACCACTGCCTCTCTCCAACAGGAGGGGAAGGTGCCCTTCACCCAAATCCAGTTATAGGGGGTGAGTAGATAGAAAAGAATCGAAGGATGTAGGTAGCGCAGCATATCAAATTAGATGCCATCGGGACCGGGAGCAGACTTGCCGCAAGAAGCCAATGCCGAGCGCAGTTCAACATGAAAAAAAGCTAGTTGTAAGCGAAGTTATTGGGAGTCCGAAAAAGATGAAGGTAGCGAGCAAGCAAAGCCTTACATCGGAGGAAAGCGGGATCCCGGTGATTATGTCGGGAGGTGGAAGCAATGATCGAGGTCAAGACCTCGGCCACTGCAGTAGGGGAAGATACTGCGCTTCCGTCTATCATAAGAACAGGAGGAGATTGGAAGAAGGTTTACCGGAGATCTTCCGGATCTTGTTCCAGATTCGGGAGGAAGTGGTGGGGGAAGTGAGACGAGACATGAGTTCACCAGGAAAGGCAGTGGGCTTCACGGACCCTACGACGGGCCTGAGCTCGCGCACGTGTAAAAGCTATTGAATTAACAAGAGATGGGTTGCGGTGAAGACGGCGAAAGGCCGACTTTTTGGCTCAAATGGCTATGGTGCAGTTCGGGATCCACCATGGAACCGAAAGGGTGGAAGTGCCGGGGAATGTTGATTTAAGAATGGAATGAATAAATGAATAGCAGTGCTTCACCGGCGCTTCAACTGCTAAGGTCATATCGCGCCGAAATTAAAGTAAAGAGAGAGCACAAGGAGATGGGGTAAGGAGGACTTTGAAGGAGTAACAGTTAAAGAAAAGTCGTGAGAAAAAAGAGTAGACACACTATGAACAGCAAAGTGAGGAAAAAATTACACCAGAGTCATATTAAGTAGAGTAGAAGGCCAGTTTGATGGTGAAAAGAGAAAAGTGTGTACTTTGGTAAAGGCGTGGAATCACCCAACAAAAGAGTAAGAGTGGAGCTTGAAGGGCAAAAAAGGAGGAACTGGGAGCGAGCAACTGCAAAGGCAGGACAAACCAAGAGCAAATGTGAAACAGAGAGAGGAATGCCGGATGAGCAGGAGGGGGCAACATCTCCCAACAAAAGATGCCCATGTGTGAGATGAGTATGACCAATGCAAGGCGCATCAGAGCGGTCTCTAACCGTCGGTCACGCTGACAGGAGGATGGCCACTGACGAATCGTGGGCTTCAACGTCCTCAAGGAATTCCCAGACACGTCCTCCCGCTGGTGCTGCCACCGCCGAAGGAGTGCTTCCGGGAAAACCCTCGTAAAGTCCGACGCCGGGAGAGTCATGTTAGGGTCGAAGGGCAGGGAGGACACCTCCCTCGCCGCGGTGTCTGCGCGTTCGTTGTCCGGAACACCAATGTGGGAAGGTACCCAACAAAAGGCGAGTACAGTTTCCGGGGTAGGAGTGGAGGAGAGAATGCCGGGGGCATCGGGAGGTCAAGAAGGGAGCGGGGCGGTGGAGACGAGGGATACGAAACAGGGCGGGGTGAATCCGGTTTCTGGGGTGGAGGTGGATAAGAGGATGCTGGGGGCATCGGGAGGTCAAGGAGGGAGTGAGGTGAATAAGGGGGGGATAGGGTGAATGTCAGCTTGAACTCGAAGTTCAAACGCTGCATAATCACCATCAGGAATGGAGGGGAGGGGGCGGTCGCGAAGGGAAGCGGGGGAACTCAGAGGAACCGGCAAGACGAGAGGGACCCCTGTAGACGTGAGGGGTATGGGGATGGGAGGGAGAGAACTGGTGGAAGAGGAAGTAAGAGGACGAGGAGACGGGGGCAGTACATATGGTGATGATTCTGTTAAATGCTTAGCAGAGAAATTTAGTTTGCCAGGTAGACTGGCAGTCTTAGCGTTCAGAAAATACAAGGCCAGCAGTGAGAAAATTCTACAGAAGGAACTAAAGAATGTTATAACCATGATACAAATTATTTCTGTGTGTACAGCAGAATGTGAGAGGCGGTTCAGTCAGATGAACTTAATATTAACTTCACAGAGCAATCCTAACATTATCATCATTTTTATTCTGTAAGATTGTTGGACCCCCTCTGCAAAAACTTGAACCCACCAGGTATGTGCAGAAATGGTTAGCACATGGCCATCATACAGCAGATGACAGAAACAGTAAACTTGGTCAACCACTAAAGTTCTCCAAGGAGTTTCAGCCTGTATGGGATCTCGTAAGCACAAAAAATGTTACAAAGTAATATACAGGGTGTTTCAGGTCGACCCTAGAAATATGGAAAAGAAACGCTTCATATTAGTTACAGAATTACTATAACGAACTTCAAATACAAACTACAAATTCCGAAATTTGTATTTTGTATTTGGTAGTTGAAGTTTGTCATAGTAATTCCGTAATTAATATGAAGTGTTTCTTTTCCATATTTCTATGGTCGACCTGAAACCCCCTGTATTTCCACTTGTCTGAAGTATATGACAGTGTATGTTTTCTCTTACATTTTCTCTTACCAATATTACTAGTTGTTATTATTTTTTTTATTGGGTTCAAAATCCCAGCTGAGCCGTGAACGGCCAAGCTCTGAAAGGCCAGTTCAACCTACAGCCCAAGTTAAGCTAGATTAAAAACTTACGGACTTGGAGGTCCTATTAGGTCCTACCTCAGGGTTGCTGACTCGATGTGGGCCTACCTTAGGCCTCAGTTGCATGAATTTAAGATAAAAAAACAAAAGGGGCACTATTTATGGTCTTCTTTCTAAACCTTGCAACAACAACAAAACCTGCACGATGCAACAATCTTGTATCTAAACAACCAAACTGAATTGCAAGAGAGCTCTCTATAAGACCACACCCTGTAAGTACCGCATTCCACAAACGAGTAGAAAAGACGTGCAGCGCTCCAAAACATGATGCCACAAGAGTACCCAAACAATGATGTCACAAGAGCCCAAAAATGCTAGCTCTAAATTAAGTGAATTTTTCACTAACATTACAATTATGAGATGGATATATATATACACCTTAACTTAATATATACAAGCAATTGCTGCATCAATGAGCTTAGTCATCATATCGCCTTGGGACAACAATGATTCTTCCTCTTCTAGATTTTCTAACACCCGACCGAAGAGGCATTGTTGTCATTACCTTCTGCAAGTTTAGCCAAGCCTTCTCCATGAGGCTGTAACTCAAGTGTTTCATCTTGACTCTCCGTGTTTTTGCTGATTTCTAAAGCATAGAGTTTTTGTATAGGTCTCTCTAATTTTCCTCCTGAAGTCTACCAGTGCAGACCTAACTAAAGTGTCTTTGCCAACAAACAACTCTTCAATTATGCCAAGCTTCCAGCATTGCCTTGGTCTTTCATCCCCAATCATTACCACTTCTCCCACCTTGATACAATTTGCATTGGAGCCCTTTACATTGCCTGATGGGTAATAATTGAGTTCTGGCAAGTATTCCATCTGCCACCTCTTCCATAACTGATCTTGTAGCTCTTCAAGGTACCTGAACCTTCTGGTTAACTCTCCTTGAGTGCTCTGGATAGGCTGCAAGTCTTCTGGCACACTGGGGCTTGATGTTAATCGTTTACCACAAAGAAAATGATTTGGTGTCAATGGCTCTGCATCCTGCATACTGTTATAAACAAAAGTGATAGGCGTACTGTTCACCATTGCTTCTACTTCACACAAAACATTGCAGAATTGAGAATTCTTCTTTGCTCAAATGAGCATTAGCTGAAAGTTTCTTTAATGGACACTTTACACTTCTCACTAGCCTTTCCCCAAATCCTCCCCACCATGGTGCTCTCTCAACAATAAACTCCCACTGTACCCCTTGGTGTGAAAAGTAGGATTGAAATCCTTCCTCTTTCAGCAAGGACCAAACTTCTTGGAGTTCCTTTGCAGCCTCTTTGAAGGTTTTTGCATTATCCGATATGATTTTATTTGGGAAACCCATTCTGTTCACAAACCTTTTAAAGGCCAAAAGAAATACATCACTACTTAAGTTGCTTACCAACTCCAAATGGATTGCTCTGGTGATAGCACATGTGAAAAGACATATATAACCTTTGTTAGACTCCCCTTGCTCATACACAGACTGGACCTGCGAAGTCTACTCCCACTACATCAAATGGAGCAGTATAGACACACCGTTCTCTTGGAAGTGGAGCCACTTTTTCATAATAAGGCTTTGCACTCCAACGCTTGCAAACCACACATTTATGCAAGACCTTTTTTACTACTTGTCTAATTTTGGGAATCCAAGACTGTTGTCTGATCCCTATTATCACTTCTCTAACTCCAGCATGTAACAACTTATGATGAGTATCCAGGATCAAAAGTTCCACAAAGTGCTCCCCAGAAGGTAGCAAAATTGGATGTCTTTTCTCCTCTGGAAGCCCAGAAAACTGTAGTCTACATCCTACTCTCAATAAATCCTGATCCAAAAACACATCCAAACCCTTGAGAGCAGAATGTGTTGGTAGAACCTGTAATGGACGGTTGGTGAGCAATTCCCTCTCTTCACCAAATTTTTCCTTCTGCACATATACCACCCAGTATTGCCTGGCTTCCTGAATCTCCTTACTGTTCAGAATTCCTTTCCTTCTTGTTTCTCCCTTAATATTGTTGGTAAATATATATACCCATGCTGTCACTCTTAACAACCTTTTCAGACTGTTAATGTCCTCAAGCCTAAATATGGGGTCCTGTTGCATAACTTGACAACTGTTCACAGTGCATTTTCTCATTTCACTCACCCATTCTTCTTGAGCCTGGCATTCTCCTACAATAGGCTGATTAGGCCAGTTTTCGCTCCCAAGTTTTAGCCACTCTGACCCATTCCACCACAAACTTGACTGTGCAAGATCTTTCACTGAAATTCCTCGTGTTGGTAAATCAGCTGGGTTTTGGGTGCCTGGACAATGCTTCCATTGCTTGGGATCTGTGCGCGCTTGAATTTCCTCCACCCTATTGGCAACAAATGGTTTCCATTTCCTTGCCTGGCTTCTTAACCAGTGCCAAACTATAGTGGAGTCTGTCCAATAATAGCTTCGAATTTCATAGAGGGCCAGAGACTTTTGCACTGTAACTGCAAGCCGACTAGCAATAACTGCACCCATCAATTCCAACCTTGGAACAGAAAGCCTTTTCAAAGGTGCTACTCTGCTCTTTGCAGCAACCAACCTGCAACTTGCTTCCTCTTTCAATGTGCATCTTATATAAATACAAGTTGCATAGGCTTCCTCACTTGCATCACAAAAGATGTGCAGCTCCAAATTGTCTGGACTATTGTTTAACTCTCCAAAGTACCATCTTGGGATTTCAATGTCTCCATGATGTGCCAATTCTTTGAACCAATATTTCCACCTTACCACCATATTATCAGGTAACTCTTGGTCCCAACCAAGTCCAATTTCCCAGAGGGTCTAAAACCAAATTTTTTACTTTATCACAAATGGAGCCAGGAATCCAAGAGGATCAAAGACCTTTGAAGCCAAACTAAGAGCTGTACATTTTGTCCACCTTGTCTAATTCTCAGCCAGCTCTACTAAAGATTTCCCATTGAAGGTAAACAAATCCTCTCCTTGCTGCCAAACAATGCCTGGCACCTTTGTGTCTATTGCCCACAACTCCTTAATACCAGAATCCTCAATACTTTCTGCTGCATCAGGTACTACACAGGACTGACTCATAAACTCTTGTAATTGAAAATGATTGGTCTGCCATTTTCTAAGCTCCATGCAAGCCTCCCTCATTATAGCTCTAGCCTCCATGAATATCTGTTTAGCCATTTCTGTATTATCCACGGAACACAGTAAATCATCAACATAAAAATTTTTCCTTATGTGTTCAATAGTGTTAGGATAGACTTCAGAATATTTCTTAAAATGGTACTGCATAGTACCTGCCAACAGAAATGGACTAGAGCTGAGGCCAAACAACACTGACTTCATTCTATATGCTTGAACCTTAGGTTCATTTTCCAACAAGTCTTTCGTATCCAGCCACAGATACCTTACTGCATCTCTGTCCTCTGGTTTTAATTTTATCCGCAAAAAGGCTTGCTTCACATCTGCAGTCAATGCTACTCTACCAAACCTGAATCTCAGTAACAAGGAAAATAAATCTGCATTTAAATTTGGCCCAGCATCCAAACAGTCATTCAAGGACACACCACCTTTGTCCTTGGCTGACCCTCTAAAAACTACCCTCAATTTGGTGGTAGTTTTGTCTCGCCGTACCCAGTGGCGGACCTACATTTTTGGGACCCTGAAGCTTGAACTGTTATGGGGGCCCCTTCGCAACCAGCAACAATAGGGCAACATCCAACAAGGTTCAAAGGGCCTTGCTGCCCTTGTCCTTGAATAGATTCTGGCGAGCTCAGCGAGCCCATACAGCTGGGGGTTCGGGCGCTGCAAGCCCCCGAGAAAATTTTGAAATTTGACCAATCACAGGGGCATTTTGAGGCCATATGAAATGGGTATTAGAGCATATTCTAAGGTCATTATTAAGTACTTCAACCCATTGGCTTATGATTCTATCACTAAAATAGCCTTATTTTAATAACAAACACTTAAAAAAACTCCATCGATTTTGTTGAAAAATTCACTCATTAAAAAAAAAGTTGCTTCAGAGCCCCTCCTGGATTAGGGGCCCTGAAGCTTAAGCTTCATTAGTTTCATAGTAGATCCGCCACTGGCCGTACCACTGCATGGTGTGGCAGATAATGTGCCTCCTGGCTCACCAGCTCACCTTGCACCCTTTCAGCATAGCCCTCCCTTACATAGCTTAGGATGGCCTCATTGTGTTCAATTAACAACTCATTTTTTCTTAGCCTGTACAATGAAGTCTCCAACCTCCGATTAGTTAGCTGAAGGTTTGAACCGGGTTTGCAAGAATCCTTCCAAGGGAGGCCAACTTCATAGCAACCATCTATAAACCCAATCCCTTTTTCAAATTGCTCTAAAACATCACTGTTCACTGTACTTGCCTGTTTGTCCTTTATGCCAATGGATTCAAGTTCCCAAAAGGCTTTCAAATGCCTTTCTAAACCATGGCTGTTCTCCTCAATCTTAACAAAAAGAGCTTTAACCTCCATTTAATTGCAATAGCTACCATGCAGCATCCAGCCTAGCTTACTTTCAATAGCTACCGGGTCTCGAGATGTGCGGACAATATTACCAGTGATGAAGACCCAGTAATAGTCAGCTCCAATCAAAAGACTAATATCTTCTGTTCCTTCAAACTTATTATTGCCCAAATTAATTCCTTTAACTTGCAATTCTTGGACACATGCCATATCTAAACAAGTAGTGACTGGAGCACAAAGTTCCTCAATCTCTACAGCTTGGACCTTGATAGTGGGACCTTGTGGTAACAACACAACCCCTTAACCAGAACTTCTACCTTCTTAACTTTGGTTCGGTTTTGAACGGAACCCCCAAACCCAGAAATTCTTAAATTTTCCCTCTTAATAAATGCAAAAAACTTCTTTTTTTCTACGTGAAGGTCAAAATATGAAAATAAAACCCCACTCTAATAGACAGAGTTTATTTCCACAACAGTTTCGATTCGTGTTTCTGTATCCACCCGAGGAGGATGCCAGTGGGCGTCGAAACTGTTGTGGAAATAAACTCTGTCTATTAGAGTGGGGTTTTATTTTCATATTTCCCTCTTAAGTTCTTTAAACTTCAATTTTCTGGAAATTCTGGTCTTAATAAAGCTACACTGGCTACCACTATCAAACAACACTTACAGTAGCTTCTCCCTCATTCCCAATTAATAAGGCTGCAGCTGTTTGCAATAATCCCCCTTTACTTTTACTCCCTTTCATAGCAGTGGCATGTGCCACTGATGTCTACTAGGAGTGTTTTCACACAATAATGGCTGATGCCTGCCATGACATTTTTTGCACAAAATTTTAAACTTACAAAACCTTGCTCTGTGACATTTCAAAAAACATTTAAAACATGCTGTGGACTTAGTTACCCTGTCCTTTCTCTCCTCAAAAGGTAAGCCTCAGCCACCTCACATTTATATGACTTGTGGTTGCCTTCGCAAAATATGCATTCCTTGATTCCCTTTAATTTATTTTCAGAGGATGCATGTACATTCAGCCGACACTGTGCCTGGGCTATTCCTTTTTGTAGAAACCTTGGTGCTGTGCCTGCCTTTGTCCCCTTGTTTAACATCCCACTGTGCAAACTCAATTCCTTCTCGTCTTGCTAATTCTGTGCCTAAAAGACTTAACATCTGCTGAAGGGGGATGTGCACATGTTCTGTAGAGTGTCCCCTACTTAATTCAAGCAAAATTGAGCTAGGCAATTTAGACTCCAGTATAGTGACCAACATTATACCATACCTTTCCATTCCTACACCCAAGTTGTCCAGGGACCTAGTTCTAACTTCAAATTCATCATATAACTGCCGTAACTCCTTGACAGTATTGGGATTATTAACAGGAAGTATAGCTAAAAGTTCACGGAGGTGGCTTTTAATTAAGATCTCTGGCTTACCAAACCGTTTCTTTAATAAATCCCAAGCCACATTATAATTAGCTTCTGTTAATGCTAATCCTGCTGTTGTTTTTGCTGCCTCCCCTTCCAAGAGGGACTGCAAATAATTAAACTGCACCGCACTTAACACTTGACGAGAATGAACTGCTGAGTGAAAACTGTCTGCCCATCCTTGCCATTCTTGAATACTCCCAGAAAATGTTTGAGTACAAGCCTCGATAATTGAACTGCAGATCTGTTAACCTTAACTTCACAAACACCATTTGTTTCATTATTAGACCTGGTCTCTAACTGTACTGAGCTGCTAAACTCTTTTGCTCGGTGGCATACTTTAATTATATCATCAATAATATCTTCAAAGTAAATTATGTTGTTTTCTATTTCATCCTCTTCTATAAGAGCCTCAATTTTAACATTTACTTCACTTAGAGCAACCTTTTTAGTTTCTAATATGGAAAGCTGCGCAGTCACTAAGCTTAAATCCTCTTGCTCTATGGCAGAATCTATAGTGGCAATGACCTTTGTAATTAGACCTTTGTAAGCGCTTCTCCTTTTTTTAAACTTGTTCAATTCAGCTGCACTCATCTTCAATGCAAACAACAATTGGGCTCAATGCCAAATAAGCTGAATTGGCAAAAATACTTTACCAAACTTATCAAACGCAAATTTTGCTTTTTTCAAATAAACTGAATTGCTTGGTTGGGGTACTGACCAACCACCAGTATGGAATACCAAATTTTCCACCCAAGTAACTGGCGCACCACTGGCGCACCGAAGTCTGCAACCTTCGCCTACGAATAATAAACCAAAATTAACCAAACCGGTAAAAATGTACGCCCAAAACAACGACAGACGAGTGGCCAAGTTTTGCAATTGGGCGACCAAACTTTCTACCCTGGGACCTTAACTCAATTATGCTCAACCCGTCTAGGCCTAACTTGGGCTACAATTTGCACAATCAGAACTTTGTCGAAAAATAGTCACTGAATCAGTCTTGGGTTAAAATCTGGTTCTGAAGGAGCATGTTATTTTTTTTATTGGGTTCAAAATCCCAGCTGACCCGTGAACGGCCAAGCTCTGAAGGGCCAGTTTAACCTACAGCCCAAGTTAAGCTAGATTAAAAACTTACGGACTTGGAGGTCCTATTAGGTCCTACCTTAGGGTTGCTAACTCGATGTGGGCCTACCTTAGCCCTCAGTTGCATGAATTTAAGAAAAAACAAAAGGGGCACTATTTATGGTCTTCTTTCTAAACCTTGCAACAACAACACAACCTGCACCATTGCACGATGCAACAATCTTGTATCTAAACAACCAAACTGAATTGCAAGAGAGCTCTCTATAAGACCACACCCTGTAAGTACCGCATTCCACAAACGAGTAGAAAAGACGCGCAGCGCCCCAAAAAATGATGCCACAACAGCCCAAAAATGCTAGCTCTAAATTAAGTGAATTTTTCACTAACCTTACAATTATGAGATGGATAACTTAATATACAGGGTGTACATAAAGTCAGGATCTATTTTTGTGAAGCACTTGGAAATTATATGGAATTCAATCATAAAATGATAAAGTGGTAACATTTATAAAATAATTAAGAGTAGGATTCGACGTGACGCCCATCAGTATCCCTGCACAGCTCAAATCGTTCCGCAGCATTTCTAAACACATTCTGGAGCATTTGCGGGGTTATGTTATCTGCAGCAGTTCGTATACGTGTACGTAAGTTTTCAAGACTCGTAATCTTCGTCTGATAGACGTGCGATTTGATAAAGCCCCATGCAAAGAAATCTAAAGGGGTTAAATCTGGTGATCTCGCTGGCCAAGGTCTGTTGCTTCCGCGTCCGATCCAACGATTTGGAAAACGTCCATTTAGATAATCCTGAACAATTTTGGCATAGTGACAAGGAGCACCATCATGTTGATAGACGACGGGGATAGGATTGTTAGTACCGTCCGCGTCCGATCCAGCGATTTGGAGAACGTCCATTTAGATAATCCTGAACAATTTTGGCATAGTGACAAGGAGCACCATTATGTTGATAGACGACGGGGATAGGATTGTTAGTACCGTCGTCTATCAACATGATGGTGCTCCTTGTCACTATGCCAAAATTGTTCAGGATTATCTAAATGGACGTTTTCCAAATCGCTGGATCAGACGCGGAAGCAACAGACCTTGGCCAGCGAGATCACCAGATTTAACCCCTTTAGATTTCTTTGCATGGGGCTTTATCAAATCGCACGTCTATCAGACGATTACGAGTCTCGAAAACTTACGTATACGAACTGCTGCAGATAACATAACCCCGCAAATGCTCCAGAATGTGTTTAGAAATGCTGCGGAACGATTTGAGCTGTGCAGGGATACTGATGGGCGTCACGTCGAATCCTACTCTTAATTATTTTATAAATGTTACCACTTTATCATTTTATGATTGAATTCCATATAATTTCCAAGTGCTTCACAAAAATAGATCCTGACTTTATGTACACCCTGTATACAAGCAATGCTGCATCAATCAGCTTAGTCATCATATCGCCTTGGGACAACAATGGTTCTTCCTCTTCTAGATTTTCTAACACTAGTATTTATGGTTTACATTCATAACTGCATACCATGTGGGACTTTATGTTTGTTAACAATATTAAGGCGGGTTTACACTTTCGTATGCCACGCCCCGTGTAAACTACCCAATCGTTGACCACGCTTTCAAGGACACTCCTTCACGACTGTTTCGTGTGCATTCCAACATGTTAGAAATTTTCAGTCGTGTGTTGTGAATTGCGGCGATTGGTTATAGATAAATCATTCATAAAAATAATTAGAAATGAATACCACTGTGAAAGTAAACGTTTTAAAAATGAGTGATGACACAACATTGAAGTTTTTAGATTTATATGTTATTTCAAGTTTTAATTTCGCTGGAATAGCTTCTCTCATATTAGTATCTCTTTTTTTTTTTTTAATCATTTGCGAAACACGATCGAGTAGATATTGCAACTGATCTGAATTCATTCTAAACATATTCCGAAAGTCACATGGATCCTCCACAGCCAATTCTTTACATAGATTTTCTGAGGCACCTCAATTATTCCGTCTAGAAATCCAATCTCTTTGCCATATTCTTTTGCGACGTCGTTTCCTTGCATCAGAGATATCTAGAAGCAGCTCGTGAGCTAATAATGCACTGACAATGTTGCATGCGTCCGACACCATTGAGTCCATGGTAAACACTGACATATTTTCAGTGTCGTGAATACGTCATAGTGTAAGCCCTTTCACGACTAGACCACGACCGAAGATATTACGAAAGCATGGAATAAGCGTGCTCACCATCGTGAAACTAGCCTCGTGTAAACCCGGCTTTAAGGGCAATTACAGCCTATTTTGTTTAATGAAAGTAGTGACTAAGTCAAATATGTACTTTTTATAAGTGAATTATTTTCAACGTAATATTCAGTAACAATAAGTAGTTGTAACTGTGATAGTCTCTTTATTTACTCTACTTCGCTTACTACTCTGCAATGTTTAGTTTGAAAAAAATTCTGTAATGTGTAGTGTTCTTGCATGAATAGATATCATTACAGATCTATAGGTACTTCCATGTATATCATTTCAAGCATTTTCCAAAGCATTCTGTATATGCCTGACATTCTATACTGAGTAAACACATTGATCAGAGCATACTTCGTTAAACTGAAATATTTCTAGAATTATGAATATTATGAAACTGGAAATGTTGATTCTATCAGTTTCAGTGTAAAGTACCGTTATTTTTTTTGTTTTTTAGGTTTATTAAATTGTGAAATTGATTATAAAGAGGAATGTCATCTCAGAAGCACCCTGAGTGGGATACTACCTCCTGCAACCTCCCCACACTGAGCATCGTGCCCCAACGGGCCACGGCGCTACTGTACGCCTCACCACCCGCTGCGCGGGCTCGATCGGCTGTTCGCAGCCTCTGCCTCCGGCTCACTAGCGTTCCACCACTTCTTTTTTTACAAGTTAAGCACGTGCTGATCGTATATCAACTACAGTACATGGTATCGTCACAAAACCCTTGAACATTAATCTATGAATATGGGTGTGTATGAAATAAAATAAAATTTACGAAAATAATTACATAAAAATGAAATATATATTACATTACACGAGAGGAACCATGGGGTCAGTTTGTCCCCAAATGGATAAAATGACACTCCTTTTGAAAGAGTACAGTAAAAGCAATGAATATTTGATATATTACAGAAAAAAAAGTGTCATGTAGGATTACATGGAAGTGGAGCTGGCCACACTGCCTGATCAATTAGCAGCAACTATTTAAAAAACACTAGCCAAATAAACCTCCATGGTTCCTAATAAGGGTTAAGAGAGGAAATGGTGACTCTCCACGTCTACATCCATGTACGTGCAAAATCATCCGGCAGAAATAGAAGAAAGGCCCTCCATTCGCGTGGGCCGCTGCCTGCAAAGTGATGAATTGAATAATCTTTGTTAATTAATAGTAAAAAAGTACAGGTCATTATTAAAGGTTTTATACCAATATTATACAAAGAAGTCACTATTATACACGAGAGATAAGAACTGAACAATCGCAAGTAATGCGTTCTATCCTAGATTACACACGAGAAATTAATAAACAATAGTAATGTACAGTTGCGCTCATTATTCGTAGGACACACTCAAGAACAGATAATGACACCTGGCATATATTTGTTGAGTGTACTACAAACGGTTGTAGCATTTTATGAATGAAGCTGGGGTTTAGTGAGCGAGTGCTGATTGGTTGGTTGACTCATTGCCAAATAAGGTTTATAGATTACTCCCAGAGAAGACATATTGGTTTAATGCAATTTAACACGTAAATGTTAGTTATCAGCTTAAAAGGAAAGCAATACTGTATATTGCATCGTCGTGTGTGTGTCACACTTGCAAGAGTACTACCTGAGTTTTCTATATTATGGTTTTACCTAAAGCGTCGTTAGAATTGTGAACTGAACGATAGATGAACGAAAATATCCACTGGCCCATACGTCATTGTTTTCTACTGGGGTTCAGCGAAAAAACGTCAAGGGTTCTGATATGTTGTGTAATAAATGTTTAACATAACATACTGAAGCCCAGTAGTTCAGAATATATAGACGGAACTAAGTTAGAATGGAAATAAAAGGGGTATTTTGTAACACGCAGTGAATGATGTATTATATTTGTTCGTAACGATATGTAATTACATAGTTTTCCATCATTTTGCTACAAAACGAAGAGGAATAGAATGGATCGAGAATATCTGGGTTAAACAGTATCTTAAATGTTGCTTACAATGTCCCTCGGCCTAGAAAAGGTTGAAAAACACTGCCACAGATATATGCTAGACTTTGTAAGTATGTGATGGTCTGTGTAGCACAGTGGGTCCCAAAGTGGGGGGTAATTTTGACATTTCCTGTGGGTAAAAAGGAATTCCTGAAAATTGGTTTTTTAGTGTTCGTTTTGTGAAAAAAATTGTTTTTTCGAGTTAGACCATTTAACTGTTTAGGTCGTGGTCGCAGTGTTACAAAAGACGAATGGCTACACCACGAGGAGAATTATAGAGACTTTCCGAGACTGACATGGTTCACAGTAGCGCGTTAGCTAAAGAAAAGCTAAAAATTGAATTTCTACCTACAGAACCTAGTTTAATCTAGATTCTGTGGATCACCTGAAGATCAGGGTCCCCAGCCTTCTTTAGTTAGCCTTATAAGGCTGATTAACGAAAATATCACGACCTAACCTAACCAATCGTTAGGTCATCTGTACGCCCTTGACGATTGGTTAGGTTAGGTCGTGATATTTTCGTTAGTTAGCTTTATAAAGCTAACTAAAGAAGGCTGGGGCCCCCTGATCTTCAGGTGATCCGATTCTGTGTAGGCACTGTATGTCAAATCCACAATCAACATCCCTATTAAGGACATTAAATGAATTATTACATATTTAATACACAGCCATGCTATCTAAAAAAGAGGCCATTCACTTATTACGCCCTGAAAAGTAGTGACTCACCTGAACTAAAAGCAGAATTCCTGAAACTGCGGCAAGATCTTACTCTGAAGTTTGAGTTTGCAGAGAAAAAATCGAGACATTTTGGGCAAAAGTGGATGGGGAGTATTCTTTGCTTGCTGAAGAGGCGAAGAAAGTGCTGGTGCCTTTTGCGACAAGTTATCATTGTGAGGCAGGCTTTTCAGCAATGATGGTCATAAAGAACAAACTGCGAAATCTGCTGCACATTGAAGGCGATTTACGCTGTGCCTTGATCGAAACTGAATCCAGAATTCAGGCGTTAGTTCAGCAAAAACAGTTTCATCCTTCGCATTAGACTAGTAGTTGGTGGTGAAGCATTTTGCTTGCTTCCTTCCTATGTAATGTTGTAGCCATTCTTTGACCAATATCATGTGTGTTTAACTTACATAAGGCACCGTATATATAGAAATATACGAGTATTATGTTTATAAAATTTGAATAATTATTCTCATGTTCAGTAAAATGAAGTTTCCTGTGCTTTTTGCAGGGGGGGGGGGGTAATTTCCATTTGGCAAGCAATTAACCAAAAGGGGTAATCACAAAAAAAGTTTGGGAACCGCTGATGTAGCAGCTTAATGACCATTTTTCACTGTTTCTGCATTCCAACAATTCCACCTGACTTTTAACATATCACGTGACACCACATGCCATCATGACAGAGGTGTTAACAGCAGAGCTGGGCACTTGCGGTTTTTTTTGCGGTACTGCGGTACTACCGCACTACCAAACCGGTACCGCATAACGCAGTACCGCAAAGGATCGCTGAAAGTACAGCCTGTACTTTCAGCGATCCTTTGCGGTACTGCGTTATGCGGTACCGGTTTGGTAGTGCGGTAGTACCGCAGTACCGCAGTACCGCAAAAATAACTTAACAGGTATGGTGACTGAGAATAAGCTCTCACTATTCCTGAATCTCATCGAAGCAACTACTCTGCAGAATGGATTATCATCACCAGAAAATTGTTGAAAGGGGAAGAATTATCGGCGTGAAGGAGAGCGGGCTGTCTCCAACTCAAATTGCAGAACTTGGAATTTCTAGGAACACTGTTGAAGAGGTGGCAAGAAGAAGGGAATCTACAAAATCACCGCAGAACGGGGAAGCCTCGACTGACAACTGCTGCAGATGATCGGAGGATCTGCGATGTTGCTGAAGCCCATCCCTTTACCAATGCTGTTGCCATAAGGGAACAATTGCAGCTTGATGTTTCGGCAATGACAGTAAGGCAGCGGCTACATGAAGTCCATCGGACCCCGGCTAGCAAGGAGAAGTTAAATCAGCAACATCGAGAAAATAGAGTTCGATTTCCTCAGCAACATGTTGACAAATGACTTGAATTTTGGAGCCGAGTGATATTTACCGACGAAAAGACCTTTTCCTCCACATCCCATGGCTGTCTTCATTGTTGGAGAATGGAGGAGTAATAATACTCGATATACTCAAGAGCACATCTATGAGGAAGCACGTAGCGGTCATGTCACCTGTAACATGTGGGGATGGATTCATCTGTATGGTGTAAGAGAGCTCACCAAAATAGAAGGGAGGTTTACTGCAGACCAGTATATAGAAATTTTCGAAGAGGTTATGCTTCCTTCTGTGCGTGCATATACTCTGCCATTTTTTGAGCGAATCATTTTTATGCAAGACAGGTCCCCAATTCACACAGCACGGATCGTCACACGCTGGTTCTCTGAGCAAAGAAATATCGACCTTCTGGATTAGCCAAGTAAGGGTTATGATATGAATCCTATTAATTGATATAAATCACTGTGTGAAAAATGCTCTGTATGAATTGGTCCCCAATTAACCCACCCCTAATATCTCCAGTCTAACTGTAGAGTAGGTTAAGCCTATCCTTGTAGGGGTCAGCCTAGAGATTCCGGAAATGGTCCAGAACGAGCAGAGTAAATTGAGGTCCACAGTAGGATTCCTCACCAAATTAGGTTAGGGTAATTTACCTTAGCCTTTGTTAAGCTATGAGTTGATGCTAGGTCTTAGACCATAATGTAGGCCTAATTTAACTGGACCTAGTTTATATGTTATCACTAAACTGTGGTTTAGAAATACAATTGTTCACTTATTGAGTGTTATTAGATAAGTCCTGATTTCTTCTTGGAGCCTTTCTTTTAGTTGCTTAATTTTTGAGAGCGTACTTGCTGGTGGGGATTTTTCACTGTTTTCAAGCCCCTTCGTTCGCCATGCCGTTCTTCCTGCAAGTCCTTTGTTCTCCCAGCTTTTTCAACCAGCGTCCTTTTTGTTTGTTGGTTGATCGGTAGTGTATGTCTACTACTGAGCACGCTCTATCACACAGTATATAAATACTAGTGTGCAGAATAACTCTGGTGAGCAACCAATTGGTTTCATCCACCCAATTATTGACATAAAAGGAGTTTAATAATTGTTAGATTAACTACTTACCTACTCAGTGAACCATTTTCGTTACCTCCCAACTACCCACACGTATCAGTTTTCCATATACTGGGGGCCCCGGGAGATAAAAATCTTGGTGTCATTGTCACCAATTTTTATGTCTGAGTGTAGACTAGCTAACTATTTGACTCTAAATGCCTGTTAATCTGATTAACAGTGACTATCCTCACCTTCTCATGGAGAAGATGTAGCATTTAATTAGAAGAGAAAATATACATCCATAGGATGAAACTGTTCATGGTCTTTACCATAAGAAAAGGAAAAGTGAAAGTTAGAAGATGAAATTACAATTCCCCAGTACCTATTTTTTGCTGTAAAACTAGTCGCGCCTTTAACACTGTTTGTCGCTGAGGTCTTGTGTCTGTCAATGTTGTAGTAGGATGTGTTACCGCTCCTGCTGTCAAGGGTATAGCTACTGGAAGTTCACTGTCTCCAGTTGTTACTGTCGGTGGAGGGGACTCTCCAGAGCAGGGCCGTTTCCTGGCATAAGCAGACTAAGCCGCCGCTTAGGGCCCCACTCAGGGCCGGATTAACCATTAAGCAAAATAAGCCCGTGCTTAGGGCATCAAGGGAAGGGGGGCACCACAGAAATTTTCCATTGTCGGATTTACCATGGATTTATTATACTATTATAATCGCGGCTTATAGGCTGGTTATAGCCTATAAGCTGTTGAAAACTGAATTATATATGTTCATATATAGTATTTATTTTTTTTCATTGTTTGAATTTGTAGTGAACAACAACCCTTTTGAGAGAATAAATATATTTCGTTGTAATCACACACTTTACGCTTTGCGTTATTATTTTGTTTATATCAAATCTTTGAGCGCCATATTAAAAATACATATAGATTAAATATTTTCGTGTGCTATCTCTACTAAGTATAGAAGCAGATGTGTTACGTAAGATTAGTTTTGAGGATCTGATCAAAGACTTTGCAATTAAAAAAAGTAGGAGAAAACTTTTCAAATATAAATGAAGTGGAAGTATACAAAAATAAACATTATTTTCCATCTTACTGTAAGTTTTGTTTCATTTCAAAAAATAAAATTTTATTTTATGGTTTATTTTTGTTTATATTTTGAATTACATATATATGGGGCACCAAAATCTTTTAAGTGCTTAGGGCCTCTAAAGGTCTTAATCCGGCCCTGGCCCCACTGCTACTAGGGGGCCCCTAGACAGGCTCCCAGGTCATAGCTCAGTGGGCAAGAGTAGAATATACCTGAAGTTATTTTAATATTATTGTTATTATTATTATTATTATTATTATCTTTATTATTATTATTATTATTATTATTATTATTATCGTATTAATTAAAGTTTTTGTATGAGACAAATGTGATAAAACGGGGACAAACGAAACGTTTTGGTCGTTATGTGTAAATAACTATTGTGACATCTTATTTCTATATTACTTAACTTTATTCTTACTATATGCTTATACTTTCCTAAATGCTTAATTTTTCTAGTATTGTAAAACATTATTATTATTATCATTATTATTATCATTATTATTATTTAGTAGATTAGTTGTGGTTAACTAGATGTGACTTCGTGCATCTTGGAAAATGAAACGACATTATCTATGGAAAAACTATATAGGGCTATGGGTTGATTGCCTGATACCCTCATCCGTTGGAAATTTCCAGCAGACTTCAGTGGAGAGTTACCGACAAAAGCCCTATGTTTTTTCGGTAGAGAGTTAGGTATGTGTAGGTCTTTAAAGGACCTCTTTATGTTTAATTGTCTACGGTAATTCTAGCGTCGGGATTTTAGATGCCTATATGTGAACGAAAGAAAGTGTCCCACCTTATTTTCGCTGGCCCTTAGTTTGCTTCGATGTAGGGCGTGACGGTCTTCTTCGATGTAGGGCCGTTACGATGGAGCCTACACTGCGAGTTGACTCTTTGTAACTAATATAGGCAGTCACTAATTAAACCCCTGAAGGAATAGGCCTATCCTTTTTATAGTTACTAGTACAGTTTCCGCTGCTTCGCTGACGGTTGGACAGGCTAAACTACAAAAAAAGAACCCAGCCGTGAAAATTTTGAGCTTCACATTGTGTCAATATTTCTGAATCTGGTATCTCCCAAAACCTCCTCACCCCCATTCATACAACTTGGGGGCTAACCTCCTCCCCCATTACCCCCACCCCTCCCCATTACCCCACCCATCCCCGATTACCCCCACCCCCACCCTTCCCCCATTGCTAAACTACAGAAAAGAACACAGTCATGAAAATCTTGAGCTTCACATTTTCGCCCGTAATACAATTTCTGAATTTTTTTTACAATTTCTGAATTTTTTTCTCACAATTTCTGAAAGTGTGACGGACAGACGGACAGCTCTCTTATTATATTATAATATAGAAGATAGATTAGGTTTTATATTATAAGGAATTCACTCAGAACTTTAGAGAAGACGAAGCACATCTTCCCTGTTTAAAACGTTCGCTGTAACATAAAGAGCTCCGAGCCAGAGCCGCTATAATATAGCTTTGTATTTTAGTATAAATTGCTGATTTGGCAAAGGTCGTTGACTCCTTCTCTCTTGTAATTTACATGAGTTAGCAATGGAAAATTTTGATCACGCGATCATAATTTGGTTTCTGTTGTTATGCAGGCCCGAAGCCTACATATGGGTCGATGAATGTATGTATGTATAGCAATCATTTCATTCCCATTAGGCTATGTCGCCAATCCCAATTTTGTATAGATGTTTAATTCAATTAATTAATAATTTATATTTAATTAAGAAGTAAAGGTACCGCACACGATACCATGTTGTAAGCGTGTATAGTTTTTCCATATACTTTGGGGGGGGGGGGCAGAGAAAAATTTGTATGTTATAGATCAAATTTTTTGACAAACTGTGTAAAAACATGTAAAATTGATTAAAAGAATGAAGTAAGAATTTAGGAAGAGAAAGGTTACGCAAGACCTATTTAAATATAAAAGTTCAAGAGGCCAACTTCTCAAGTTTAGTTAAAGTTATGTCAATCAGTTTGACTCCCCTTGGTATAGGAAATTTACAGAATTAAAGTAGTTATTAAGCATTTTAACTTTGCTCATTATTTGTGTAAATTTTTATAAGTCACCAGTTTTTAAATGCTGGTTTACTAATGTTGTTTTGGGGTTTTGTCATGTTTTGTTTTGTTAACGATTTATGCTTTGAAGTGACTTCTACGTTGGTGAGTTAATTGAAATGTACTGTACTTCCATGTTGTGTTGTTTGGTTAAAAGAGTTTGTACTGTATTCAAACCTCCTACCACTTCAGACTAGTCAATACTCGTAGTTTTAGTGGAGTAAATATTACGCCTCCACAGGTAGATCTGGAGGGCTTGGGGCTTTGAATCCTGTATTGTTTTTGTGTTGTTTGGCCTATAGCCAAGGGAGGCCACAAGCCCCTTGTTGTTTGGCCTCTGGCCAAGGGAGGCCACAAGACCCTTGTTGTTTGGTCTCTGGCCAAGGGAGGCCACAAGACCCTTGTTGTTTGGTCTCTGGCCAAGGGAGGCCACAAGACCCTTGTTGTTTGGCCTCTGGCCAAGGGAGGCCACAAGACCCTTGTTGTTTGGTCTCTGGCCAAGGGGGGCCACAAGACCCTTGTTGTTTGGTCTCTGGCCAAGGGAGGCCAGAAGACCCTGTTGTTTGGTCTCTGGCTAAGGGAGGCCACAAGACCCTTGTTGTTTGGTCTCTGGCCAAGGGAGGCCACAAGACTCTTGTTGAATAGGTTGGGCTATGACCAAGGGAGGCCATCAGCCCCTTGTTGAATCGGTTGGGCTCTGGCCAAGGGAGGCCATAAGCCCCTTGTTGAATCGGTTGGGCTATGGCCAAGGGAGGCCATCAACCCGTTTGATGAATTTGTTGGGCTATGGCCAAGGTAGGCCATCAACCCGTTTGATGAATTTGTTGGGCTATGGCCAAGGTAGGTCATCAACTTGTTTGATGAATTTGTTGGGCCATGGCCAAGGTAGGCCAAGGCCCTTTGATGATCTGTTGGACTATGGCCAAGGGTAGGCCATCAGCCGTTTGATGAATTTGTTGCGCTATGGCCAAGGTAGGCCATGAGCCCTTTTGATGAATTTGTTGGGCTATGGCTAAGGTAGGCCATCAACCCCTTGAAATAGTAGTTTGGGCTATGGCCAAAGTAGCCATAAAAACCTTTAGAGTAGAGTAGTTTGTTTGTATGTGTCACTGTCTAACCATATAATTTTTGGTACAAAATTATGTGCACAGAATCAGAGCGCAGCAATAAAAGCTTTTACTCTCCGATCCTTGGTTATGTTTAGACAGGTTGTTGTGTGTGTTTGACACATGGAAAGAGTACGTGTGTGTGTGTGTGTGTGTGTGTGTGTGTGTGTGTGTGTGTGTGTTGCATTCCTCCGAATCCAGTTGGTCTTCAAAACTTGGATTCACCACTCCAGTGAAGTCAATACCCATAGTTATGATTGAGTAAATGTTATGTGTCCTACAGGTAGGTCTAGAAGGTTTGGGGTTTTGAAGGAATCCAATCTGTTTGCAAGGAATGTATGTGTCTGTTAATGAAATCTGTTGAGTGATTCTTCCTTAAAAGAAGAATTGGATGTTTGGAGTCGTATGTATATATTTATATACTGTACCGTACGTATGTGCGTAAATGTGTACTTTGTTGTAGGGTTTTATTTTTGGGTTTTGTGTTAGGTTAACCAATTTGGCTGAGTAAAGATCCTCAAATGTTGCATTTGAGACCCTTATATCAAGCTTTGTCTGTTTTATGCCTATATGTGAAATAGGACTTACAATATGTTGTGCCTATATGGTCAAATAGGACTTGGAATAGGTTGCGCCTATATGTCAAATAGGACTTAGAATAGGTTGCGCCTATATGTCAAATAGGACTTAAAATAGGTTGGCCTATATGTCAAATAGGACTTAGAATGTGTTGGCCTATATGTCAAATAGGACTTAAAATAGGTTGTGCCTATATGTGAAATAGGACTTGGAATAGGTTGCGCCTATATGTCAAATAGGACTTAGAATAGGTTGTGCCTATATGTCAAATAGGACTTGGAATAGGTTGCGCCTATATGTCAAATAGGACTTAAAATAGGTTGCGCCTATATGTCAAATAGAACTTGGAATAGGACTTGGAATGGGGTTACGAATAGGTGTTAGGTGGGTGTAGGTTTGAATTCGTGCAATTGCTTTTGGTCTTTGTGATGTTACAGTTCCGAGTTGAGTTTTATGATGTTACAGTTCTGAGTCGAATTTTTGTGATGTTACAGTTCTGAGTCGAATTTTGTGATGTTACGGGTTCGAGTTTAATTTTGTGATGTTAATGAGTTCTGAGTAAGTTAAATTGCTGAAATAAATTTTATAACCTACACCACAGGTTGAATTATAAATTTAGTGTTTTAGTTAGGATAGGCCTTGAGTGTAAAGAGTAGGGCCTACTTTGTGAGGTAGGCTTCTTGTATATTGAAATTGCAAATTGTAGTGTTTGAACTAGGCCTTCAGTGTATGAGTATGTTAGGCCTATTAGTTAATGTAAAATGATTTGGGCCTACTAAATATGCTTATGTTGAAATTGGTCTTTTTTATAGGACCTAAAATGAGTTAAACCTGTTAAATCAACAAGGCTTTGTTTTGAGTTAAAGAGTAGGACCTATTAAATAGGCTTAATGTTGTGGGCCTATTTTTATAGGACCTACAGTAAAATGAGTTATGCCTGTTAAATCAACACGCCTTTGTTTTCGGTTAGTGTAAAGGTAAAGTGATCAGTTCCCCAGTTACATAGGCCACCATATGAAAAAACTATAGTGGAGTTATGGTTGAAATTGGGGTTAGGCGTAATAAGCTAAGCCTAGCCACTGTTTGTGTCAGTGTAAATTTTAGAGGGGTTGGTTCCCCATATACGGGCCACCATGTGAAAAAACTATATAGGGCTATGGGTTGACTGCCTGATACCCTCATCCGTTGGAAATTTCCAGCCGACTTCAGTGGAGAGTTACCGACAAAAGCCCTATGTTTTTTCGGTAGAGAGTTATGTATGTGTAGGTTTTTAAAGGACCTCTTTATGTTTAATTGTCTACGGTAATTCTAGCGTCGGGATTTTAGATGCCCATATGTGAACGAAAGAAAGTGTCCCACCTTATTTTCGCTGGGCCTTAGTTTGCTTCGATGTAGGGCCGTTACGATGGAGCCTACACTGCGAGTTGACTCTTTGTAACTAATATAGGCAGTCACTAATTAAACCCCTGAAGGAATAGGCCTATCCTTTTTATAGTTATTAGGTTTTATATTATAAGGAATTCACTCAGAACTTTAGAGAAGACGAAGCACATCTTCCCTGTTTAAAACGTTCGCTGTAACATAAGGAGCTCCGAGCCAGAGCCGCTATAATATATCTTCGTATTTTAGTATAAATTGCTGATTTGGCAAAGGTCGCTGACTCCTTCTCTCTTGTAATTTACACGAGTTAGCAATGGAAAATTTTGATCACACGATCATAATTTGGTTTCTGTTGTTATGCAGGCCCGAAGTCTACATATGGGTTCTATGTATGTATGTATGGCAATCATTTCATTCCCATTAGGCTATGTCGCCACTCCCGAGGCAATTTTGTATAGATGTTTAATTCAATTAATTAATAATTTATATTTAATTAAGAAGTAAAGAAGTAAAGGTACCACATACGATACCATGTTGTAAGCGTGTATAGTTTTTCCATATTATCCATCAGGAGCTGGAAAACGGAAAAAGAAGAAAATAGAGGAGGAGAAGCTTTCCAGTAGCAAAAGTGAGATGTGCCACTTGTATATTCTTATGATTACAGTTCAGGCAACTAGGTTAGGTAAACCATCAAGCTAGGCAAGTGCTCAGGAATGGAGCTAACTCAACTAGCTTACTCAACAAGTCTCTGTAATATTTATAATATTTCGAAATGTGAAATTTAATGGATCACATCACCTCAAATTCTGTTCACACAGATCAATTAAATTATCAAACAAGATAAGAAAGAGTATTTTAGCAAAATCTAACAGAATATGTAATGTTATGTTCTTCTCAGGAGCACTACTGAAATATTTGGAAAAGCCATCCTCAGCAAAGCCTGATGAGCATCATGAGCCAACAGCAGGACCATCCTCTAAGCAACCCCAAACATCAGTAGAAGTAGAGCCTGATGAACCAACAAGTGGCCCATCTTCTGTTCAGCTTCAAACATCACACACAGGCATTTCTACTGAGCAACAAGAACCAAGATCTGCTCCACCGCTTGATCCGTATGACTGGCCAGTTGTCCTGTCAGATGCCTTGAAGACAGATCTAGTGTCTCGAGGACCATTTCAAATCAGTTCAGATTTCACATTCCCTAAAAGAGAGGACGGTAGAAGCTTTCATCACCATTACATGTACAGAACATTAATTAATGGGGAAAAAATAAAGCGAAGCTGGCTGATGTACTCTAGAAGGAATGATGCTCTTTATTACTTCTGCTGCAAGGTTTTTTCAAGGAAGTCGTACAAACTAATTACGGATGGACTTTCAGACTGGATAAACGTTGGTTCGCTTCTGAAAGGCCATAAAAATAGTTCAGAACACGCAGATAACATAGCAACATGGAAGGATCTGGAACTGCGGCTAAAAACTGGGAGGACCATTGACCAAACTGAAATGTCATTAATGGAGGTAGAGCGAAGACGCTGGCGAGATGTTCTCACACGTCTTGTAAGTATAATTAATCCAATCACTGGCAGAGAGAAACCTTGCTTTCAGGGGGTCTTCCTCTACATTGTACAATCGAGACAATGGCAACTTCTTCAAGGAGGTTGAGCTGCTTGCCAAATTTGATCCAGTGATGAAACAACACATCAGCAGAGTCGAAAGTGGCCAATATAGTCATTCAAGTTACCTAGGAGACATTCAAAATGAGCTCATTGGGTCCATTAGTGGGAAGATCTTGGATGCCATTGTTGCAGAAATAAAACAAGCTAAATATTACTCACTCATTTTAGACTGCACTCCAGACATAAGCCACCAAGAACAGATGTCGATTATTATCAGAACTGTTAAAATGGGTGAAGTACCAGAAATAAAAGAATACTTCTTGGGCATTCTTGAGGCTTCAGAAAGCACAGGCCTGGGTTTATCAGTTCTGATTCTGAAGAGACTAGATGAACTGAATATTCACTTTGATGACTGCAGAGGACAGTCATATGACAACGGAGCGAACATGAAGGGCAAGAACAAAGGTGTTCAGGCAAGGTTATTAGAGAAGAACTGTCGTGCACTCTATGTTCCATGTGGGGCTCACACTCTGACTCTTGTAGTGGCTGATGCAGCTAAAGCTTCCACAGATGCCATCAGCTTCTTTGGCAACGTACAAAAATTGTACAACCTTTTTGCAGCAGCTACACAGAGATGGACATTCCTAAAGAAGCACGTGAACATAACACTCAAGTCTTGGAGTGAAACCAGGTGGGAGAGCCGGCTTAAGAGCATTGAGGCTGTGCGATACCAGAGCCACAACATCAGAGAGGCCCTGTTGGAAGTCAGAAACAATGCCACAGATGCCATAGCTAGGACTGAAGCACAAGCACTTGCAGAGGAGGTAGGGTCTTATCGCTTTCAGATTTGCACAGTAGTATGGTATGACATTCTTCATGCAGTTAACCATGTGAGCAAACTTCTGCAGTCTCCTACAATGCAGTTTGATGTGGCAGTCAACCTCCTCACAAAAACAAAAGACTCACTCACTAGCTTCAGAAACACAGATTTTGTTGCAGCACAAGTCGTAGCTAGGGACATATGTGAAGAAATGAATGTGGAGGCTGTGCTGAAGGAGAAGAGGCTCAGATCCACAAAAAAGCACTTTGCTTACGAAGCTCCTGACGAACCATTTACAAAAGCCTTAAAGAGGCTGGAAGTCAAATTTTTCAATGTGGTGGTGGATTGTGCCATCGGGTCAATAAATGAGAGATTCAAAACATTAGATGATGTGAGGGACATATTTGGGGTTCTCCTAAACTCCACCACAATGAACAAGGAAGACTTGTCCTGCAAGTGTGAAAAGCTCTCTAAGATACTGAGCTCTGGAGCTGACTCTGACATTGATGGAAGAGAACTGCCCCTCGAAATTAAGAACTTGCCGACTTTACCTTCACACAACATGACTGCATTGGAGCTTCTCTCCTTCATTCATCAGAAGCAACTGGAGGAACTATAATACCCCAATCTCTGGGTTGCACTAAGAATTGCCTGCACTCTACCTGTGACAATAGCGTCAGCCGAGAGGAGCTTCTCTAAGATGAAGCTAATCAAGAACTACCTCAGATCATCAATGGGGCAGGATCGCCTCAGTGGCGTTGGCATCTTAAGCAACAACCAGGACGTTGGCAGGGAGATTTCATATGATAATGTTATTGATGATTTCGCCCAGAAAAAATCTAGGAGACAAAAATTTTGAAGATACAAACTGTTCTGTATAACTGTTAGCTATTACACGATTGTATCGTAGAGTTAGTAATTGTTTGGTAATTGATAATTGCATTATTTTTTTATACATAGTTCTGTGTCATTTATTCTAAATAATGTATAAGCTAATTTTCAGGAATTTCATGAAGAGTATTTTTTCTGTTTGTCTTCTGAAAGTACATATTTGTTGTTTTGGACATAAATGTTTCATTAAAATTGTTTCATAATTGTTTTTTATTAACACATCCATTTTTGTGTATGTGTGTGCTGAGGTGATGTAGTAAGGCGTGAGTTGGTGGATGGAGGGGTGGGGCCTCAAATGGGTATACTGCTTAGGGCCCCCTAATGGCTAGAACGGCCCTGCTCCAGAGTTCATTGTTTTGGGTTCAGATTCTAGGAGGTACAAAAGAGAAATGTCTCTTGTTGTGTCACCCGTTGAAGTCTTTAATTTGGCCACTCTTGTTACCCCGTCTGCCCCTGGTCTGAGTTCTAAAACTCTAGCCAGAGGCCGGTATTGTCTTGGAGTACTGTCATGTATTAGAACACGGTCCCCTACCTTAATTGTGTCAGACCAATTCTTCTTTGTCATTTGTTTGTCTCTCCCTTAGACCCATCAAGTACTCAGTTTTCCACTGTTTAATGAAATGAGCTTTAACTCTAGTTACCGTAAGTGTTGTAACTTAGTCTGGAGTTCATCATGTTGAGTCCAGTTTGGGTCTCCTGAAGAGTCTACATATATTGTAGTCCGGCAGGCGACTAACTTATTCTCCCCAATCAAATGATTTGGAGTTAATAGTTCCGGGTCATTAATGTTGTCACTCACATAAGTGAGTGGTCTATTGTTGATGATGTTCTCAATCTCAGCCAGGAAAGTGAGGAACTCAAACAAGTGTATCTGTTTTTTACCAATTGCTTTCCTCAAGCAATTCTTTACTGTTTGTATATTCCTCTCCCAGATAGAACCATACCAAGGAGAGGCAACTGGAATATAGCTCCACTTTATGTTTGAATTTTGTACATATAATTGTGTGACTTCATTGCTTAACAAGTCGTTAATGACCTGTTCACCAGCCTTGAAACATGTAGTATCGTCAGTCCAAACTGTCTTGGGTACTGAATGCCATGCACAGAATCTCTTAAAGACAGTAACAAAGGATTCTACTGTAAGATCCTCCGCAACATCCAGATAAACAGCTCGTGAGGTAGCACATGTAAATAGTATAATGTACATTTTTTGTTCAGTGGCAACCACCCCTACAGTCAATGTTCCTGTATAGTCAATGCCTACAGTCTCAAAGGGTCTGTTGAGAGTAACTCTCTCCTCTGGCAAAGCAGGAGAATTTGGTTTCCTATAGGGCCTAGCATGAATACGCCTACATGTGACACACTCATTCAGAACTGTTTTAACAGTGATCCTTCCCTTGGGTATCCAGTAAGTTTTCCTTAATGCAGTTAGTGTCTGTGGTACCCCCATATGATGTACATCATTGTGTGTTTGTCTGATGATTAATGTTGTCAGATAGCTAAATCTAGGTAAAAGGATTGGATGTTTGCTTTTGTAAGAGTTTTGATTTATCTAGTCTCCCTTTACACCTTAGAAGACCTTCCTCATCTCTGAACAAGTTTAGACCCACAACTACTGATGGTACAGGCTCTTTTGTTTCCCATTAGTAAGAATTCTAACTCTTTATTGTACTCTTTTTGTTGTGCATGCCCTATCTGGGCCTATCCAGTACTTGGTTGCAACTTCCGTATAATTGTGATTGTTCTTATTTAATTTAACTGTGTGTTAATTGTAGTTAAACAGTTGTGAGCAAACCTCAAACAGTGGGCTGTGACCCTGACAAGCTTGCTGAAGTCAGAATAATCTTCATAATTAGTGATTGGTTCAACCTTTTAATTTGAAAAGGTTAAATTTAATGTCAGGTTAACTTGTTTCACAGGCCATTGGTCTGTATTACAGAGCCACTTAGGTCCCATGAACCAAGTTTTGTTTGACTTCAACAACTTGTAGGATAAACCTCTGGTCAGAAAGTCTGCTGGATTTTGTTTAGTTGGAACATAGTGAAAGTTGACTTGGAGGCTTTCATTAGCTTCCGCTATTTCTTTTAGCCTGTTTCTTACAAAGATGTTCTTACTATTAATGCTATCATTCCGTATCCAGGCAAGACAAATCTGACTGTCGAGCCAGATGTGGATATCAGTTATGTTTAATCATGGTAAGCATCCTTAAGAAATGAAATGATCTTAATGGCTAATGCAGCAACCAATAGTTCCAATTGAGGTATCGTTCGGGTAGGTTTGAGAGGTGCAACGTTCCCTTTTGCATAAATTAGATGACTTTCTGTCGGATTTACAAGGTGCGCACAGCACTCATAAGCCTGTGTGCTTGCATCAGCAAACACATGAAGTCTCTGGGGTTTATCCCTAAGCCCACAGCACCTTCGTATTTTAATGTTCTGCACTTTTGTTAAATCAGTAGCTAACTTCTTCCAAGATTTTTTATTTTTAATTGTTATTGGTTCATCCCACCCAACATTTGTCTTCTACAGTTCTTGGAGGAGAATCTTTGATCTTATTGTTGAAGGCAGGAATAGACCCATGAGATCAAAAATTTTGGAAGCCTCTGATAATATCTGTCTTTTAGTGTTAGCTTCCTCATCAAGTTTAAACCTTTTAGTGCAGATTGAATCATGATTGTTAGAAGTTGCATCCAAATACCATTTCATACCTAAAGTTTTAACTCTGTCCGATGGTTCAGTGAAACCATTATTATCCTTTAAAATCTTTTTGTTTAAATCATCATTTGAAATCCACTTTCTAAGTTCAAAGTTATCTTGTTGCATAATGTTTTGAGAGTTTTCATAGACCTCAGATAATTCAGATTTTGTTGATGTTGAGCCTATTAGATTGTCTACGTAAAAATGTTTTAATGAAGTTTAGTGTTAAAGAGTTATTAAACTGGTTCAAATGATGTCTAATTGCCAATGCTAATAGGCTAGGTGAGCAATTGGCTCCAAACAACACAACATTGAATCTATAGGTTATGAACCCTTTATTCAAATCAAATGGATCCCTGAATCATAAGAACCTAAGTTGATTCTTGTCATATTCATTTTTAAGATTTATTCTCAAAAATGCCTTTCAAATGTCACTTTGTGTAATAGCTTGGGGTTAGTGACCCCGCTAAGTTACTAGGTTTCTAAACAACAAACAAAGGCACTTACCGGTGCGTTGAATTAGATATTCTTTAGGGCCTACCATACATTTCCTGCGTCCCACAAAGCAGTCTACCTAAACTCTCTAACTTTACTAATTTAGAAGCTATAGACATTACTCGTAACTATTATTATTTACTAACAACTTTCTACCCCATTTGTCACCTTAGAAACATCACCAAATTAAACTTAGCACCAACGATTTAGTCAGATATGAATAACCATGCTCTCGTCCAGCCAAAAACCAACGAACAGCCGCGTTGCTTTGTTTATCCCTTCGTGTTGCCATTCAGCTTTCTTTTAGTGATTTTTCCCTTTAGTGACTTTAGACTGTATATATATATATATATATATATATATATATATATATACACGTCACCTCACTTTGTAAAGCATTTTTATCTAACCTGAACCTGAGTAAGATCTTCACAAGTCAGAAATGAGTTAGGACCCTCAATCAGGCAATCATTCAAACTGTGTTTATCACTGTCTTTGAGGCTACAGTTATATACTACTCTGAGTTTTATTGTTGGGGCATCTTGTCGGTAAACCCCCCTGTGGGTTAAATAATGACAACCATCTATTTTAAAAGGGTTAGCTGTTACTTCTTCAAAGAAGCCTTTCTGTAGCTGTTCTTTGAAGACATCACTGTACATTTGAATTCTATTTCTTGTTTGAGCTTTTTCATTACTTTATATAAATGTCCTTTAGCTACTTTGAGATTATCTCTTAAAGTTGGACAATTTATTTTCCAAGGTAACTAAACAAAATAACTATTGTCTTTGCACTGAATGGTGTCTTTAAATCTTTCTACCATTAACTGATCTTCTGAAGTTTGATTTGTGTCATGTATACCCACAGATTCTAGCAACCATAAAGTTTGAATTGCCTCATGTAGAGTTTCATTTGACAGTGATGAATTAATGTTCTTGGCTGTTATAATATTATTGAAAGTATTGCTATTCTTACAGGTGTTATGTAGGACTTAGCTGAGGCACATAGTATTTGCTAGTCATGAACTATTCCGGTTTAGGTCTAGGTTGTATCTGGATAGGTCACCCAAGGGGGCTATCCCTGGTGGTGTCTAATAAGCTTTACCATTACCTATCTTACCTATGCCCCTATGAATAAGATGAATATAATCTGCCCCCCATTAACATTTCAATGTTAGCTACTGTGTTGTTTGTGATATGTCTATCAGCTATATTGTAGTTTCCTCAAATGATTAATGGTTTGTTCTAGTTTGGGTACAACCAGGGCCTAGTTAAGGTTAGGGGGAGCCCTATGCCAAGGGCTCAAGGGGGGCCTCAAGCTCATCATTAACATTATAATGTAGCTTGTTGAATATATGTGATCTTAAAATGCACAATAATTTACAAAAATATATATACACATACAGTATAAAATGTGTGCATGCATGAGACAACAGTGTAAAACGAAATGAAGTACACAAAAGATTACGGCATGAGTACATCATACAACTACAGATATTTTAATGGACCAGACAATGTACACTAAACATACCGACAATAAATCTGCAAACTGTTGTAGGTCTATCCGTAATAATAAAAAATTTGGAAGTCCTAGAAAATTAAGTCTGGGGTTTCTTTTCTTGCGGCACTTTTTTTTTATTATGTTCTAGTCTAACACTGTCACTGTGTCTGACAAAATGAAATACACCTCTAACATTTCTAATAATAGTTTTATTCAGTGGTGGCATTCAGCCGGTTCGCACCGGTTCGTGCGAACCGGTTCCTGAAAGGAAGAAATAAAGACTACAATGATAATGAAGTGGCGATTTGGAAATATTTAAAAGGAAATTAAATAAAGAATTTCAATAAAAACATTTTTTAGTTTTCATTTCTGACACGGAAGGGAGAGGAGAAGGGGGGAAGGGGAGGGGAGGGGAGGGCGAACCGGTTCTTAAAATTTTTTAATCCCACCACTGGTTTTATTCATAGTAACTCAGATTTTTATAGAAATCACTTACAATGGCTTATAAATTTATTGACAATATAATCAAAATAAAATTGCCCTCACAATCTCGTTGAGAGGTAAAACGGTAAAACTAGAGAGGGAGGAGAAATTTCGAGGGGGCCCAAAATCAGGGGGGGGGGCCCTACCCATGGCGTAAGTGGCGTATGCCTTAACCAGGCCCTGGGTACAATCATTTTGTTTTGTCCTACTTTTGGAATAATGACTGTTTTAATTTTTTCTAGTTCATTTCCTACATGTAATTCCAGGTCAATTGTCTTATAGCTATTTTTGTTTGAGTCATCCTTAACAAAGGATGTGATATTGCATTCTTGTTCATTTGGGTTTGGTGCCAAACCCAATTTATTGACTAAATTTTGTAGAACAAATGTTTGTTGAGAATAAAAGTCTATAAGACATCTCACTGGAGTGATGCTACCCTCACCATTCACTAAGTCCAAAGTAATAGTTAGTAAAAGAACCTCGGTGATTTTTGCTACGTTGTTTGAACAAACAGAATGTCCCATGAAAGTGGCCTTTTCTTGATTATATTATCTTTGTTTGGAGGAGGTATCTTTTGAGTTTGAGTACTGTTGTTTAGACACTTCAGTGAATCACACATTGATCAGATATGTCTTGAACCTTTTACAAAACTTACAATTGAATCTTAACCTAGATTTAATCTTTCTTATAATGTCCCTGACCAGTACACTTTTTACATAGGTTCAACTGTTCACATCTTCTAGATCATGAGTTAAAGTCTGAATATTTGCCACACTCAGTACTACTGTGTTCATCACTTGCACAAAATTTACAATGTGGCAGAGCATTTTTTAAGCTTTTCCCAATGAGCAACGAAAGCAGATCGGGAAGTGGGGGGTGATTAAGGCAGGGGTGTGCTGCCAATTTCTTAACAACCGGTTCTGATACAAATAGGGGTGTAAATCGGCTAGTGCCACTGGCGCGAGTCATTAACCTTGGGGGTCTCGGGTGAGCGGTAGCTCCCCCAGCAGGGTCACCCCGGAAGCCAACGCATTTTAGCTTTTCCAAACAGCATTTTGTAACATTTTTGGCAGAAATTATTTAACATATTCTTTATACTCACTAATGACATAATTATCTAAAAATAAACTAATTTTTCATAAAAAAATAAATAAATATTGAAACGACCACTGCTTGTGATACTACCTATATTTTTCTATAAAATCCTGAACAAATGAAAAAAAATTTAGATATAAAATTTAATAAATTTCTACTGACTCTTAAATATTTGTTAAAAACAAACAAACGGTTCGGTGATCCAATCAAAATTTAACAACCAGTTCGGGCGAACCGGACCGAACCAGTCCCAGAACACCCCTGGATTAAGAATGGGTCCGGATGTTCCCTAATCAGGCCACCATCCCCGTGTGGTCTGAAATAACACTAGCATTATCTTATATAAATATTCAATGTAAATTTCATATTTACATTTAAGATAAACAGTTCTAATTGTGGCATATGTATTTATATGGCTTCCAAGACAATGCTCCCAAGACAATTCTATTTTTACAAATTTTGAAAATTCCTTGTCGCCCAGTACCCTAAAATTTAATTTACTGGGCGACAAATTTTCTTCACTGGGTGACATTCATGTCGCCCACTCACTAGGTTAAAAAATGCTCCGCAATGTGGTGTGTAAGTTGAGGTCGCAGTTACATTAAAGTTCTGTAATGTAGGTGTTCGTGTGGTATAGTTGGTCATATTTGAGTCTACAGTATCAAGTTTTGTTTGTTTGGCTGTAACTAGTTGGTCTCTGGAGACAGTCTTTGGTTTGTCCATAGTCTGGGTCTTATTTTGTGTGAACTATTTCTCAATTTGAAATTAGTTAGGATAGTTGGAAAGTGTTTTCTGATGTTTTCAAGATTAGGATAATTTTCTCTCGTCTTTTGAACTGAAACATCTTTAATCCTCAAAGGGAGGCACCTAAGAACTGCGCCTTGTATAAGCCAAGATGAAGCTTTAACATCTATCTCTCGCTAACCAGTTGTCCATAATAGCTTCCAATTTTGAATAAAATCTTTCCCTATCACTATGGTTATCTTTCACGGATGCAAAATCAATAATTTGTTGAGATAATTCAATTATAATCTCATCTTTATTAATGTAATTACTTTTCAAGAGATCAATAAATACGTCATATGAATCACCCACAGCTGGTAAATAGGCTATCATGTTATAGGCTGGACCTTTAAGGAAACTAGTTAAGTAACTAAACTTATCAACAGTTAGAATATAAGGTTTATTACCTAATGAACTCTCAAATTTTTCAATGAAAGATGGGAATTGTACCCTGTCCCTATCAAATGTTGGTACTAGCAAAGTGGGTAACTTAGCCCTAAATTCTTGTGACTCGGGATTTGGCATGCCACTTAAATTTTGTTGAAGGTTAGCTCTACTTTGATTAAAATCAGAAATAGGTTTATTTGGTGTTAAGTCGTTCAAACGAGATTGTAGTCCCCTTACTTGCTGTTCAATTGAGATTACCTGATGCTCACTATCAGAGTAAAGGACTGTTAGTTGTTCATCAGCCATTTCAGGTTCAATTAACTTTGAAATACTCTCATCAATGCCTATTATATTCTTCTTAAATTTATCCAATTTAAGAATTACATACTCTAAACTTTCCTTGCCTGGTCGTGTAATATTGTTAAAAGTGTTGATGGCCTTAGTAACAGCACTCAATTTCCCACGCTTCTTCTTTTTTAATTGTTGCAATTCATCACTGGCCATGTTTAAGTCAAAATAGTTTAACTAGGGATTGTAATGAAATAATAAGGTGAGAAGAAATTATTAGAGATGAGAGATCAAATAAATTGAGTAATCAGACAAACAGTCAAGTTTTAAAGTTAGTTAAACCCCCGAGTATTTAATTAATGTCAAGATTTAATCCAATAAGTACCCTAAACCTTGAAAGAAAAAAGTAAGTTTGATTCTGGTTAATCTGTATGTGTCACTCAGTTCTAAGCTTATATATATTGGATGGTATTCAGTAGTTGAATTGTGTGGGCTACATCTAAAAAATTGGTAGCCCTCTTTGTTGCTGGTTTCATCTGCTCACCTGTCGGGTTCCTTTGAGGGTGGTGGTAACGGCATTTTTGTCCGTATTTGCACCTCCCATATCTTGCATAGGTGTTGCAGACGGTAAGATGGTGGAACTTGCACTTTTTTCAAATTTGCAATATCCTCTTGTGTAATGTGTGTTATATAATGTGGGATGTGCATAGATGCATTACCCATCCCGATATCTGCAGTACCCTTTTGCGTAGTATTTACAGACGGTATTTTCTACGCTTCTACTTCTTGTTATCTGATTATTTCCTATGTTCTTAATTTTGATATTATCATTACTTTTCTTTGGCTGTTTATTTCCTACGTTTTTAGTTTTTATCTTTTTATTATTTTGCTCGTTCGGCAGTTTTACTACCTCGCAACGTTTACTTATCTCTTTTCTTTCATCTATGTCTTCATTCCGTATTATATTGTTATTTGTTATTATATTGTTATTCGTTATTTCCCCTTCTCTCTCATCCACCCAAATTTTCATTGGGACATTTCCGGACTCTTGTTTCCCCATTATTTCCTCCTTTTTTGTAACACTCGAATTTGCTTTCTCCATTTCTTTAAATACTGCAAAGGAGTTTGCAGTCTGTGTACATGCGTCACACAGAAATTTCATTCCCACGATCTGTTTTGCGTTCGAGACGAGAGATATTTTATTTTCCTATCATCCCAATTCATGCAGATAAAGTCGTGCAGTTTTTGACAGAAATCGCATCTTATTGCTGCATTTTCAGTTGTTTTCAGATTACACAAATTGCAGATTAAGTGAGAATTTGGACCAATGGTCATGCTATTCATTAATTATCATATATATATATATATATATATATCAGCAATAGACTTGTCCCTTGGGAAGTGGAGTCTTATCAGGCACGTCGCCAGGTCTATAATCATACGGAGGAGGGGGGGGCAATTCATAGATGTAGGGGGGCAGGATAATCTGTTTACAGGCTTCGAATCACATTTACCAAATTTTATTAAGAAAAGTATATTTGACTTCCTTTTTAATTACCTAGGTAAATTTTTGTATAAACTTACAATAATTAAATGTTTGTATAATCTTTTGCATTTAAAAAGTCGAAAAAATTAATTTTTTCTTTCTCAAAAACTTCCTAAAATTCATTTACTTCATTTACTAGCATCACAGAACCCTTTTCTACTTGTATTGATACAATGGGCTTCATAACTCACCTATTTTAGACGATACAAATGAAAAGGCACAGGACAATGGCACGAGTTTAAATTTCGAACTCACTACTCAGAATGTCGAGCATGTTATGTACAATAACTATCGATACCGCCACGAGGTTGCAGCACCAATGTGCGCCAGATTCAAAATAATATTTATGCCAACTTCTTGTGAGACCGTGAGACCGTATTTTTTCCTCAACGTTAGATTCAAGTGTAGATTGATATTCAAGGAGAGAGAGAGAGAGAGAGAGAGAGAGAGAGAGAGAGAGAGAGAGAGAGAGAGTTACAAGGAAAAGAAGTACCTCAAAAGGCCTTGCGGCCCATACCGAGGAGGTACCAATGGCAACGGGTGCCAGGGAAAATTTTCTACACACTCAAATAATGTGCAAGATTTGGTCTAACCTTTTCTTGAACTGATCCACAGAGGAACTGTTCACAACTTCTGAAGGTAACCTGTTCCATGTGTCACAGATCTTATACGTAAAGTAATTCCCACACACACTAGTCCTAAACCGTTTCAAATCCAACTTCCAACCATTGTTGCGAGTTGGGTTATCATTTAAACTAAACATACTTCTAAAATCGACATCGTTGAACCCGCGTAAGAGCTTGAAAACCTCGATCAGTTGACCGCGCAGCCTCCGAGTTTCAAGCGAAAACAAGTTCAGGGCGCGTAACCGTCGATTGTAGCCCATATGCCTAACGGAAGGGATTAAGTTTGTGGCCCTCGCCTGCACTCACTCCAGCCTCTCAATATCTTTCCTGAGGGTGGGCGAACAGAACTGCACAGCATACTCCAGGTGCGGCCGAACCAGGGAATTGTACAGAGAGAGCAAAATCTCCTTGTTCCAAAACTGAAATTGCCTCCTAATATAACCCAATAGTTTCTGGGCTTTCTTTTCCACCTCTACGCACTGTTTCGTAAACTTAAGGTCGCTGCTAATTAGCACACCCAAGTCCTTTTCTAAATCAGTCACCTCGATATGACTCCGCAACATCGAGTAGTCCGACTTGGGATTGGCGTAGCCAATGTGCATCACTTTGCATTTACCCATGTTAAACGGCATTTGCCATTTTTCGGACCACTCTCCTATCCTACCTAGGTCCGCACGCAGTTCCTCGATCGCTTCGAGAGAGAGAGAGAGAGAGAGAGAGAGAATTTGAATTAGACGAATTGTAAACCACAACCATAAACCATTCAGCTTTAGTTTTGATGATAGTTATTTGACTTGGAGGGGCAGTGCCCCCCATTGCTCCCCCCCGTGGCGACGGCCCTGAGTCTTATAACAAATAATAAAACCAGCACAGTTTGCAGCACTTCGTAAAACATCTTGTTTATTCATTCGCGACAGTTTCTTGTTTATTCATTCGCGACAGTTTCGGAGCAGACTTTCTCCATCATCAGGCAATCTAAAAGAAAAACATTCCATATAAGGTACAAGAACTAAGTTATGTGCAATCCTGATTATTAATAACAATGCGTGGCAAAAGTGAATAAGAAGTAAAACATACGTTAACATAAGAACCTCCAGAGCTGGGCAATAAATACATTGAATGTATTTAAATACTAAATACTAAATACATGGGAGAAATGTATTTAAATACTAAATACTAAATACATTTTACGAATGTATTTAGATACTAAATACAAAATACATCAATTGTATTTAAATACATTTGTAAATACATTTCAAATACATACAAATTTTAACATATGCATTCACTAATTCATGTTTTGATAAATTTCTACTTTAGGGGAAATGGTGAATTTCGAAATAAATACCACTCGATAGATCAGACGATTTTAAAAGCTTTTTCATCAATGAATTTTCCATCGCAAATTGGATTGATTGCAACGAGTTAGTTACACAGGCCCACTTAAGGCAGAGCCGTTTTGTACGATTATTCGGTCAATTTCAAGATATTTTTTGATGTCTAAAAAACACTTCCCTTAAGATGAGTGTACAGATTCGTTGTAGCATTGCTTGCAGCAGAGACTTCGTGTTTACACAGCAAGCAGGTGCACTTTACCTTATTACCGTCTTTGCATTTAATTTTAAAGTATTTTCCATCAAACAGAGGGTGCACTAAATTGTTATCTGCAGATATATCACTGTTTGATTCACCGGATTTGCTTGTTGAAGCCATGACACGCACACGATAAAGAAAGCAACCGCTTTCGACTAAGAGTGGCACACACCTGATTGAACTGACACGTTGAAACATGAACCATGCTGTACTACACTGTCGACGCGTCGTACTGTGCTAGTACAGAACGTGTATTAAACCAGTAAAAGTACAGTGGACCCCCGAGTTACGAGGACAATCCGTTCCAGTCAAACGCTCGTTAGTAGAAAATTTCGTATGTCGGACCGTGTTTAACATGTAAATGGCCTAATCCGTTCCAAATCCCAAATTTCCTCCCTATTTCTTAATAAATATGCATATACTGTATGTATATTTAATAAAAATTAATAAAATACATAATATGTGTACAGTACAGTGTATATATTAGTTAATAAAAATTAATAAAATAATTTGTGTGCAGTACTTACCCTACCTTGAGTTAAAGTTGGTGTACGGTACAAGTAAAAATCCGTGTCGAAAATCCAAATCCATGCATAGTCGTCATCTGAGGTCAGGCCGGAAACAGCAGGGACGGGTCACTGCTTAGAGGGGGAGTCATCCGACATGATAATGTTCTCGCTTGCCACTCGTACGTCGCAAATTTTCTCGGAACTCGAACCAGATTTTAACATTGAGGTCGCCTCGTATGTCGAAATTTCGTTAGTCGAACCCCTCGTAACTAGGGGTCCACATTTACATTTTTATATTTTGAGTATTTAAATACATTGTATTTAAATACTCATTAAAGTATTTAAATACTATATTTAAATACATGAAAAACAATGTATTTATAAATACAGTTCTAAATACACAAATGTATTTAAATACAAATGTATTTAAATACTGCCCAGCTCTGAGAACCTCCTATATACTTAAATTTATATAAAATCAAGGTGTGACACAAAATAAAATTTAAACTTGGCATAAAAATCTTGGGATCACCTGAAGATCAGGGTCCCCAGCCTTCTTTAGTTAGCGTTATAAGGCTAACTAACGAAAATATCACGACCTAACCTAACCAATCGTTAGGTCAACTGTACGCCCTTGACGATTGGTTAGGTTAGGTCAGGTCGTTATATTTTCGTTAGTTAGCCTTATAAAGCTAACTAAAGAAGGCTGGGAGCCCTGATCTTCAGGTAATCCAAATCTTGTTCTAAGCCGCTCATAAAATCAAAGTATGGCATCAGTAAAGATAAAACAATTTAAAGCATCGTAAGAGAGAATATCTAGCGGTAAACTAATAAGAGTTAAGGATAGAAAACTTTCTCTAAAAACATAAAAGGTTCAGAGAAGTTGCATTGCTTGATAGCGAGGGCTTCATCTTAATAGTCGGCAGAGACTCCATCATTAAGACCTCCGTACTACTGAAGCGAGAAGAGATGACTGAGAATGAATTAAATTGTCTGGGATGATGAACACTATGCGCATGCGCACGAATGGCGCTAAATGAAGGATTATTTACTTTGACACATATTTGGGTAAGCAGCTTACTAAGCCACTTCAGTCTAAACAACAAAAGCAAGTGTTAAAAAAGCCATTGTGTGTTTTCCCATAACCTTTACCGGACACAGCAGTTTTTCACTAAAAAAGGAAGTCACCAAACTACTCAATGACTTTTACTCACAGTTACAGATTAGAGTTAGGCCAGGTCGCACTATTGGCAGTTTCTTTGGGTTCAGGGATGTCATTCCTAAAGATTTACAGGCATCTGTGATCTATAAATACCAGTGCTACTGCTGAAACGCATCTTTGAGCATAAGGGCAAGTCAATTAGGACAGACCGGCCACTAACTAATCCTTCATTTATTGCCATTCGTGCGCATGCGCATAGTGCTCATCATCCCATACAATTTAACTCATTTGAGGGGTCTCGCGTCTTAAGGTACCTAAGCGCCAAAATTAAAATTCGCCAGAAATCGTCTCCAAAGTTCAGCAATATTCTCGCAATAGTATCTGTTATTAATTGAGCTAGAACGTTCATTTTTGGCTAAATTAGAGTTCTAAGTATGTTAATGAAGATGTTGATGAGTTTTTGGAATAGATTTTCATATTTTATATTTTATATATATTTTTTTTTATTTTTTATTTTTTTTATTTTCTTATTATGCCGAACTTTGAGTGAACTTTTGGCTGGCGATAGAGGTGAAAAAAGTAGTTCGCTTCATAAGGTTTTCAACCATACTTCTAGTGTCGTAAGGTCATTATAACCCAAACCACGCGATAGAAGAAGGGTGAAAATAGTGATATCCATCAAAAACACGTTTTCGCCTGTTGTGGCGCTTAGGTACCGTAAGACGCGCGACCCCTCATTTTCAGTCATCACCTCTCGCTCTGACGGTACAGAGCTCCCAATAATGGAGTCTCTGCTAACTACATATTAAGGAGAAGCCCTCCTTATCAAGCAATGTAACTTCTCTGAACCTTTTGTTTTTAGAGTAAGTTTTTTATCCTTAAATCTTGTTAGTTTACTGTAAGATATTTTTTCTTACGATGTTTTAAATTGTTTTATCTATTTTATGTTTTAGAGTAAGTTTTTTCTTTAACTCTTATTAGTTTCCTCTTAGATATTTTCCTGTGATGTTTCAAATTTTTTTGTCTTTACTGATGCCATACTTTGATTTTATATACGGCTTAGAACAGGAATTGAATCACCTGAAGATCAGGACCCCCATGTATTCTTGTTTTTTGCTTTACAGTACCAAATATAATAATAAATTAAATTGAATACCCAGTTAGGTCAACTGTACGCCCTTGACGATTGGTTAGGTTAAGTCGTGATATTTTCGTTAGTTTTAACGAAGATATCATTTGGTAATTGAGGCTGGGGGCCCTGATCTTCAGGTGATCCCAGGATTTTTATGCCAAGTTTAGATTTTATTTTGTGTCACACTTTGATTTTATTTGAGTTTAAGTATAACTTTGGTTAACCTTGGTTTTGCTTCCACCCGAATTGTTCATTCTGACAAAGGTCAAGCTTGTCACTCCACCTTAGACCTACAGTTTAACGTGGAATCTGAACCACGCCCCACCAGCAGCCCAGCGTCTTAACCATTAGGCTACTCAGGGTACCCATTTATCTACCAACCAATTTTTTTTAGATAAATACAACTGTGCTGAGAAGCTTGTAGCACAGACATATGATGCAGGCACGTGCCGTGAGTAAATACTCAGGGTAGGCAGACTCAATGCGCGAGCGAAGCGAGCGGCTCCAAGCTAGGGGGTCTGGGGTGGGCGCGAGCTCCCCCAGCGGGTTCCGGGGCGGAGCCCCAGCCACCAACGAATTTTAAGCATAATTAACCCCTTCCGCACCATTTGTGCTAATTTTTGGTCAACAACAAATATTTACTTACCGCTTTATTTGTAGATGAATTCCATTCTTCTCTCTTTGTTAGTAACAAAAATATCTGTAATTTTTTCAAAGAAATTGTAAGTGGGATTTTGCTCCATTTTAGTAAATCTTTTCTTTTCAATTGAAATTAGGGCAAGTGATGAAAGCCTTTCCTGTTTCATTCTATTCCTGGTGTAGCTTTTAATTCTTTTCAAAGCTGAAAATGACCTCTCAACAGAAACTGTTGTAGCTGGAATTGTTAAAATCAATTGCAACAGCTTCACCGCTTCAGGAAACGTTAGTTCAAGTCCATTTTGAAATATGAAAGCAAGCAAATCTTTAATTGATTTATCCCTGAACACTTGTGCACTATAAATTCCAGCTAGATCAGTTTTCAATCTTATGACATCGAAGAAGTTACCATAATTCTTCTCTAAACTTTCTAGTGCATCCTTATCAATTTCTGTAGCTAGTTTTAGAAACTTTTTACTATCAAACTAATGAAATAAATTGTAAATTTTTGAAGTCACTGTATCTTGCTTTCATATGCTGCAGTATATCATTCAATATTAGACAGAATATTCTTTCTCTTTCTTTTTTAATTGGACCTTTTGTACGACATTTCGATTCAGTCAAGTTATTTTCTTTGAAACATTCTTCAAACTTCTCATAGATATCATCAAAATTTTTGCGCAGACCCTCGAGGGAATTCATTGTTTCATTGATTCTTTCAATGCAATATGGAATATCTATAATTTTAGTTTGTAAGATATTGAAGAGTGTGTCAGTTCTAATGAAAATCTTATCATATACCATGAGAAGAAAGTATGTTGAATCTTTCGTTAGCCAATTATAAAATCCATTACTCCTCACTAAGTATCTGAGTCCCACAATAAAGGATTGCTGTCAATGTTGTTGAAAAGTTTACAAAGGTCACTATGATAGTGTAAAATAGTTTGCACTAGCTTTGAGTTAGAACTCCATCTCGTTGGTGCAGCCTTTGGAATGCGTTTATGTACTATTTCATCAAGAAATTGCGTTCGTTTTGTAGAGTGATTGAAAAATGCAGCAAGACCATCAATGGTCTTGAAAAAGATTGTACATTCAGGTATAAATTTCGCTGACTGAGATAGAACAAGATTCAACTTGTGAGCGTAGCAATGGGTAAATAACGCTGATGATGCCTTTTCTCTTACTTTAGCTTGAACGCCATTTAAATGCGATGCCATTACCGATGCTCCATCATATGTCTGTGCTACAAGCTTCTCAGCACAGTTGTATTTATCTAAATTTTTATATGCATTCTGTTACACCAGTAGCTCTTCTGTCTTTAAGTTCGTCAAATCCTATGAAAGCCTCTTTAATTTCAGAATCCAATACATATCTTAAAACTGTGGAACATTGAGCTGTATTTGAAATATCAGTCGATTCATCCACTTCTTGTTAGAAAATCTAGAAGATGAAGAACCATTGTTGTCCCAAGGCGATATGATGACTAAGCTGATTGATGCAGCATTGCTTGTATATATTAAGTTAAGGTGTATAATATCCATCTCATAATTGTAAGGTTAGTGAAAAATTAACTTAATTTAGAGCTAGCTTTTTTGAGCTCTTGTGGCATCATTGTTTGGTCACACTGTTAACATCATTTTGGGGCGCTGCGCGTTCTTTCTACTCGTTTGTGGGATGTCGTACGTACAGGGTGTGGTCTGTTAGAGAGCTCTCTTGCAATTCAGTTTGGTTGTTTAGATACAAGATTGTTGCATCGTGCAATAGTCCAGGTTGCGTTGTTGTTGCAAGGTTGAGAAAGAAGACCATAAATAGTACCCCTTTTGTTTATATTAAATTCATGTAACAAAGGTCTAAGGTAGGCCCGCATCGAGTCAGCAACCCTGAGGTAGGACCTAATAGGATCTCAAATCCGTAAGTTTTAATTTTAGCTTAACTTGGGCTGTAGGTAGCACTGGCCCTTTAGAATTTGGCCGTTCACGGCTCAGCTGGGATTTTGAACCCAACAAATAAATAAATTAACAATGAATGGGGATCTTGCGATATCTTCTTTAATATTATTTTCTACAGCTATGCCTACTGCTTCAATCAAGTCATTTTGTATCTTGTTAGAAACGCCAGAAAACACGGATGAAGTTTGTAAATGTTGTGCTAATTTTTGGTCAAATTTTGCAGTGTAGTTCAGTAACTCAATATATTTAACACGATTTAAAGAGGATTTATCTTCATTATCACCGCGGAAAGCAAGTTCTTGTTTAATCAAAAAGCAAGTAGCAGAAATTAATGTTTTCAGTATGTCTCTGTTTTCCTTTACCTTTTTATTGTGAATTTCAATGCTAAGTTTTTTTTGCTTATCTATGCTCAAGTCGATTCGTGTAGATCCAAATGTTTTCAACGATATTTGACTTTCTTAATGCGCAGCAGACCTCTCGTGCTTACTTAAAGCATTAGTCAAATTATTTAAATCAATATCCTGTTCTTATCCACACACTTTCACTAGATACGGAAATAACAAGCATGGAAAACAAAAGAGTCTACCTGTTGTAACACAACCACACAACCACTCTTTCTTGCTGTACCACGTCGTTTGAAACGTTCTGATTATTTTTGTTCCTTTACGCTGTAGCAACTGTTTCAGTTCCGGTGTCGGCCTACCATTTTTAATCACATTCAACCTTTCTTCATAAGACAGTTTAGAAAAATTTTTAAGATACTCACTGTCCATATTTGAAAAGGGTTAAATTTTGAAATAAAATGTCTAAAATTTAGTTCAATCACCAGAGGAAAACGACAACACAGACGCGCGCACAGCCACACACCCGACCATGTGCCCGAACGGCAAAACATTGAGTGAAAAGCAGAACTAAATCTGCTTATATAGCGCAGTATTTGTCACAGCTTGGAGCTCCACTCACGGCACGTGGGAAAATTTCATTGTCAAGCGTTAATATATATAGAGGTTGAAAGGCACGGGGAAATTGTGCTTCTAACACAATATTATCCATTTACAAATTTATACATTGAATTTCATACATTAAATTAACATTTATATAATGAAGTGAAAATCATTTACTTTTTATATTTAATATTTTTAGTTTTATTCAGGGTAGGCACTGCCTACCTTGCCTACCCAGAGGGCACGTCCATTATGATGGAGCATCGGTAATGGCATCGCATTTAAATGGCGTTCAAGCTAAAGTAAGAGAAAAGGCATCATCAGCGTTATTTACCCATTGCTACGCTCACAAGTTGAATCTTGTTCTATCTCAGTCAGCGAAATTTATACCTGAATGTACAATCTTTTTCAAGACCATTGATGGTCTTGCTGCATTTTTCAATCACTCTACAAAACGAACGCAATTTCTTGATGAAATAGTACATAAACGCATTCCAAAGGCTGCACCAACGAGATGGAGTTCTAACTCAAAGCTAGTGCAAACTATTTTACACTATCATAGTGACCTTTGTAAACTTTTCAACAACATTGACAGCAATCCTTTATTGTGGGACTCAGATACTTTAGTGAGGAGTAATGGATTTTATAATTGGCTAACGAAAGATTCAACATACTTTCTTCTCATGGTATATGATAAGATTTTCATTAGAACTGACACACTCTTCAATATCTTACAAACTAAAATTATAGATATTCCATATTGCATTGAAAGAATCAATGAAACAATGAATTCCCTCGAGGGTCTGCGCAAAAATTTTGATGATATCTATGAGAAGTTTGAAGAATGTTTCAAAGAAAATAACTTGACTGAATCGAAATGTCGTACAAAAGGTCCAATTAAAAAAGAAAGAGAAAGAATATTCTGTCTAATATTGAATGATATACTGCAGCATATGAAAGCAAGATACAGTGACTTCAAAAATTTACAATTTATTTCATTAGTTGATAGTAAAAAGTTTCTAAAACTAGCTACAGAAATTGATAAGGATGCACTAGAAAGTTTAGAGAAGAATTATGGTAACTTCTTCGATGTCATAAGATTGAAAACTGATCTAGCTGGAATTTATAGTGCACAAGTGTTCAGGGATAAATCAATTAAAGATTTGCTTGCTTTCATATTTCAAAATGGACTTGAACTAACGTTTCCTGAAGCGGTGAAGCTGTTGCAATTGATTTTAACAATTCCAGCTACAACAGTTTCTGTTGAGAGGTCATTTTCAGCTTTGAAAAGAATTAAAAGCTACACCAGGAATAGAATGAAACAGGAAAGGCTTTCATCACTTGCCCTAATTTCAATTGAAAAGGAAAGATTTACTAAAATGGAGCAAAATCCCACTTACAATTTCTTTGAAAAAATTACAGATATTTTTGTTACTAACAAAGAGAGAAGAATGGAATTCATCTACAAATAAAGCGGTAAGTAAATATTTGTTGTTGACCAAAAATTAGCACAAATGGTGCGGAAGGGGTTAATTATGCTTAAAATTCGTTGGTGGCTGGGCTCCGCCCCGGAACCCGCTGGGGGAGCTCGCGCCCACCCCAGACCCCCTAGCTTGGAGCCGCTCGCTTCGCTCGCGCATTGAGTCTGCCTACCCTGAGTATTTACTCACGGCACGTGCCTGTATATATATATATATATATATATATATATATATATATATGATATATATATATGATAATATATATATATATATATAGATGCGGAGTGAAAATGATAATTTATAATGGCACACTGATATTTTATTGTAGTTTTTGCTGAGAAAAACGAATCTGATGATACAAATTGTGCCAGGTTTCTCTAACAGCCCCATTTTTTCCTGAATGCAATTTAACAAACAGAAATAGCGTTCTCATCTAGTATACATCCGTCAACATTACATCATATGAATAACCCCATTAATGTCATTGTGAAACCACAATTAATAATTTTTTATAATTTTAATGTATTATTTTGCGTCATTCCCAAATTTAAGTATTCTGCCAAGGTCATACTGTATACTTGTATGCATCGTGTCTTCTGACTCCCCAGGCACCACAGTTCGCCTGACAGTCAGCTGCAATAGTTGTACCCCAGCGACAGAATCCAGAGGTAGAAGCTAGTGAGCATGCTATGAGAAATGAGAAAGAAAATATTCTGTTACACTTGTTACAATGTACATTTGACTGACGTGAGTAAATTGAATAAATATTTGTTGTCTTTCCTGAAGCAATTAAAATTCACTGAAATTTATTTGAGTTTTTGTTCTTATTTTTCAGTTAATAATTCACCAATAGAAGCGCAGAGATGGAATCAGCATCCCAGACACCAGTATCTTCACAACTGAAACAACATCCTTCTTCACATCAAGCTAGCAACATCCCCTCTGCAGCAATTCTACACCAACAGCTTTCCATGCGCAGCTTCTACGCTTTCAAGTTCCCCATACTATTCAAGAAGGAAAAAATTTGTGAGCACAAAGCATTCTAAGCAACATTGTATGTTTGGAACTCCTGAGAAGTTGCCTCACAATCTTTTGCCAACTACTTTACAAGTAGCTCGGTACTTCTCTATCTCAAAGAAAGGAAAATGCAGCTAACAAGCCAATCATCAGACAAATAACTCAAGAGCTACTAAAACTTTGGCAACAGGCATCAATCCCACAGTTGGAAAAACAGTTGGAAAAGTTTTTCAAAAGATGACAAGATTCATAGAAAGAGGAGCAATGTTGAGTAGATCAAAAACACCATTGAAACTAAAAAATGAATATATGAATAGTTTCAGTAATTTGTTTGATATACGGGGCTCCAATAAACCTTAGCCTCCAACCCATGGCCTAAACCATTAGAGTACAGTAAAACTAAATAACCTTACAAAAGAGAATTTAATCCTGCATTTAATGAGAAACAATTAAAACTTGGTGTTCCCGCCATTGGCTTCCGAGACAGCCTGAATTCGCTTTGGGTAGCTTGCCAAAAGTGACGTGAATAGATCTTGATCGTTACGCAAATTTGCTAAAACAGTTTCAATGTGTTGCGTCATTGTATCCTTCGAAAATCGATTTGCTGCAGGTTCTTGAAACAAGACATTCACCTTGCTTGTCCTTTATAACTGATCCAATGTGTTCACAGACGTTCAGGTCAGGAGAATTTCCTGGCCATTCTTCATTTCCAAAGAAATCGATCTCATGGTTCTGCAACAACTGTTGAGTGGCTAATGCCTTAAAGCAGGGGGCCTTATCGTGCAGAAGTGTGACCTGATCAACATCTAACATTGTTTGGGTTTCTTAGAAAAGGAATGACATGCTGGGATAGAATAATATCACGAAAATACTGTGTGCATGCCACACAAATTTTACAGAAGAGATACAAGAGGAAGCTCTCAGAATACTATAGTAAAGAAAAGAAAACCATCAATCGTTCCACTGAAGTTCAATCATTGAGCTTAGTAGAAAATTCTTCAGATGAAGACAGTCTTCAGTTTCCATTATCGCATTGTCACTGTGGTTTTGAAAAAACTGGAAGCCAAATAAGAATGTCTTTGCGTCATGTTGCAATGCAGGCAGATAGATTTGGTGTATCAGATCGTGCTACTGCTGCTATTGCAACTACAACTTTGATAGACATTGGTATGATCACGAAAGAAGATTAACATCTCGTAATAGACAGAAGTAAAGTGCGGAGAGAAAGAGAAAGACTTCGAAAAACATTGAAAAGTGATAAGGTGAATCCTATTACTTCCATATACTTCGATGGTTGAAAGGATCAAACTTTAAGTAAAATGAAAGTCAATGATAGGTGGTACAGTGAAAAGAAGAGTGAAGAACACTATGTAATGATTGCTGAACCAGGTGGAGAGTATATTACCCATCAGACACCAACATCGAGTAAGGCTGCAGACATAACAAATTCAGTATTGTCAGTTATTAAAGAGAGACATCTTCAAAATGATATAGCTGCAATAGGCTGTGATAGTACAAATACCAACACTGGTTATAAAGGAGGCGTGATTCATGTTATGAAGAAAGCACTTGGTAGGCCACTTCAGTGGTTCATTTGTATGCTTCATACAAATGAATTACCTCTAAGACATATTTTTGAAACATTGGATGGTACAACATCTGGGACAGACAAGTACCTTTGTTGGTCCGATTGGGAAAGCCATTCAGTTTTGTGAAAACAATTCAGTAGTACAATTCAAACCTATAACTAGTGGTAAAAAACCATTATATCTGGCACAACACATTGTTGATGATCTTAGTGGAGATCAGCAGTACTTATACCGCATTATTTCAGCAATCAGAAATGGTACAGTTGATGAACACCTTGCTCATGTAAAGCCAGGTTCTCTTAGTCATGCTAGATGGCTAACTCTTGCTAATATGGTTTGTAGGCTTTATGTTTCAACAGTGAAACCAACAAAGAAACTTTACACAATAACATACTGTACTTCATTGTGATAAATTATGGTTCTAATTGATTTGACATCAGTGTAGAGTCCAGGGACGTGCCCTCTGGGTAGGCAAGGTAGGCAGTGCCTACCCTGAATAAAACTAAAAATATTAAATATAAAAAGTAAATGATTTTCACTTCATTATATAAATGTTAATTTAATGTATGAAATTCAATGTATAAATTTGTAAATGGATAATATTGTGTTAGAAGCACAATTTCCCCGTGCCTTTCAACCTCTATATATTAACGCTTGACAATGAAATTTTCCCACGTGCCGTGAGTGGAGCTCCAAGCTGTGACAAATACTGCGCTATATAAGCAGATTTAGTTCTGCTTTTCACTCAATGTTTTGCCGTTCGGGCACATGGTCGGGTGTGTGGCTGTGCGCGCGTCTGTGTTGTCGTTTTCCTCTGGTGATTGAACTAAATTTTAGACATTTTATTTCAAAATTTAACCCTTTTCAAATATGGACAGTGAGTATCTTAAAATTTTTCTAAACTGTCTTATGAAGAAAGGTTGAATGTGATTAAAAATGGTAGGCCGACACCGGAACTGAAACAGTTGCTACAGCGTAAAGGAACAAAAATAATCAGAACGTTTCAAACGACGTGGTACAGCAAGAAAGAGTGGTTGTGTGGTTGTGTTACAACAGGTAGACTCTTTTGTTTTCCATGCTTGTTATTTTCCGTATCTAGTGAAAGTGTGTGGATAAGAACAGGATATTGATTTAAATAATTTGACTAATGCTTTAAGTAAGCACGAGAGGTCTGCTGCGCATTAAGAAAGTCAAATATCGTTGAAAACATTTGGATCTACACGAATCGACTTGAGCATAGATAAGCAAAAAAAACTTAGCATTGAAATTCACAATAAAAAGGTAAAGGAAAACAGAGACATACTGAAAACATTAATTTCTGCTACTTGCTTTTTGATTAAACAAGAACTTGCTTTCCGCGGTGATAATGAAGATAAATCCTCTTTAAATCGTGTTAAATATATTGAGTTACTGAACTACACTGCAAAATTTGACCAAAAATTAGCACAACATTTACAAACTTCATCCGTGTTTTCTGGCGTTTCTAACAAGATACAAAATGACTTGATTGAAGCAGTAGGCATAGCTGTAGAAAATAATATTAAAGAAGATATCGCAAGATCCCCATTCATTGTTAATTTATTTATTTGTTGGGTTCAAAATCCCAGCTGAGCCGTGAACGGCCAAATTCTAAAGGGCCAGTGCTACCTACAGCCCAAGTTAAGCTAAAATTAAAACTTACGGATTTGAGATCCTATTAGGTCCTACCTCAGGGTTGCTGACTCGATGCGGGCCTACCTTAGACCTTTGTTACATGAATTTAATATAAACAAAAGGGGTACTATTTATGGTCTTCTTTCTCAACCTTGCAACAACAACGCAACCTGGACTATTGCACGATGCAACAATCTTGTATCTAAACAACCAAACTGAATTGCAAGAGAGCTCTCTAACAGACCACACCCTGTACGTAACGACATCCCACAAACGAGTAGAAAGAACGCGCAGCGCCCCAAAATGATGTTAACAGTGTGACCAAACAATGATGCCACAAGAGCTCAAAAATGCTAGCTCTAAATTAAGTTAATTTTTCACTAACCTTACAATTATGAGATGGATATATATACACCTTAACTTAATATATACAAGCAATGCTGCATCAATCAGCTTAGTCATCATATCGCCTTGGGACAACAATGGTTCTTCATCTTCTAGATTTTCTAACAAGAAGTGGATGAATCGACTGATATTTCAAATACAGCTCAATGTTCCACAGTTTTAAGATATGTATTGGATTCTGAAATTAAAGAGGCTTTCATAGGATTTGACGAACTTAAAGACAGAAGAGCTACTGGTGTAACAGAATGCATATAAAAATTTAGATAAATACAACTGTGCTGAGAAGCTTGTAGCACAGACATATGATGGAGCATCGGTAATGGCATCGTATTTAAATGGCGTTCAAGCTAAAGTAAGAGAAAAGGCATCATCAGCGTTATTTACCCATTGCTACGCTCACAAGTTGAATCTTGTTCTATCTCAGTCAGCGAAATTTATACCTGAATGTACAATCTTTTTCAAGACCATTGATGGTCTTGCTGCATTTTTCAATCACTCTACAAAACGAACGCAATTTCTTGATGAAATAGTACATAAACGCATTCCAAAGGCTGCACCAACGAGATGGAGTTCTAACTCAAAGCTAGTGCAAACTATTTTACACTATCATAGTGACCTTTGTAAACTTTTCAACAACATTGACAGCAATCCTTTATTGTGGGACTCAGATACTTTAGTGAGGAGTAATGGATTTTATAATTGTCTAACGAAAGATTCAACATACTTTCTTCTCATGGTATATGTTAAGATTTTCATTAGAACTGACACACTCTTCAATATCTTACAAACTAAAATTATAGATATTCCATATTGCATTGAAAGAATCAATGAAACAATGAATTCCCTCGAGGGTCTGCGCAAAAATTTTGATGATATCTATGAGAAGTTTGAAGAATGTTTCAAAGAAAATAACTTGACTGAATCAAAATGTCGTACAAAAGGTCCAATTAAAAAAGAAAGAGAAAGAATATTCTGTCTAATATTGAATGATATACTGCAGCATATGAAAGCAAGATACAGTGACTTCAAAAATTTACAATTTATTTCATTAGTTGATAGTAAAAAGTTTCTAAAACTAGCTACAGAAATTGATAAGGATGCACTAGAAAGTTTAGAGAAGAATTATAGTAACTTCTTCGATGTCATAAGATTGAAAACTGATCTAGCTGGAATTTATAGTGCACAAGTGTTCAGGGATAAATCAATTAAAGATTTGCTTGCTTTCATATTTCAAAATGGACTTGAACTAACGTTTCCTGAAGCGGTGAAGCTGTTGCAATTGATTTTAACAATTCCAGCTACAACAGTTTCTGTTGAGAGGTCATTTTCAGCTTTGAAAAGAATTAAAAGCTACACCAGGAATAGAATGAAACAGGAAAGGCTTTCATCACTTGCCCTAATTTCAATTGAAAAGGAAAGATTTACTAAAATGGAGCAAAATCCCACTTACAATTTCTTTGAAAAAATTACAGATATTTTTGTTACTAACAAAGAGAGAAGAATGGAATTCATCTACAAATAAAGCGGTAAGTAAATATTTGTTGTTGACCAAAAATTAGCACAAATGGTGCGGAAGGGGTTAATTATGCTTAAAATTCGTTGGTGGCTGGGGCTCCGCCCCGGAACCCGCTGGGGGAGCTCGCGCCCACCCCAGACCCCCTAGCTTGGAGCCGCTCGCTTCGCTCGCGCATTGAGTCTGCCTACCCTGAGTATTTACTCACGGCACGTGCCTGATATATATATATATATATATATATATATATATATATATATATATATATATATATATATATATATATATATATATTAGGGCGGAGTGAAAATGATAATTTATAATGGCACACTGATATTTTATTGTAGTTTTTGCTGAGAAAAACGAATCTGATGATACAAATTGTGCCAGGTTTCTCTAACAGCCCCATTTTTTCCTGAATGCAATTTACAAACACAGAAAATAGCGTTCTCATCTAGTATACATCCGTCAACATTACATCATATGAATAACCCCCATTAATGTCATTGTGAAACCACAATTATAATTTTTTATAATTTTAATGTATTATTTTGCGTCATTCCCAAATTTAAGTATTCCTGCCAAGGTCATACTGTATACTTGTATGCATCGTGTCTTCTGACTCCCCAGGCACCACAGTTCGCCTGACAGTCAGCTGCAATAGTTGTACCCCAGCGACAGAATCCAGAGGTAAGAAGCTAGTGAGCATGCTATGAGAAATGAGAAAGAAAATATTCTGTTACACTTGTTACAATGTACATTTGACTGACGTGAGTAAATTGAATAAATATTTGTTGTCTTTCCTGAAGCAATTAAAATTCACTGAAATTTATTTGAGTTTTTGTTCTTATTTTTCAGTTAATAATTCACCAATAGAAGCGCAGAGATGGAATCAGCATCCCAGACACCAGTATCTTCACAACTGAAACAACATCCTTCTTCACATCAAGCTAGCAACATCCCCTCTTGCAGCAATTCTACACCAACAGCTTTCCATGCGACAGCTTCTACGCTTTCAAGTTCCCCATACTATTCAAGAAGGAAAAAATTTGTGAGCACAAAGCATTCTAAGCAACATTGTATGTTTGGAACTCCTGAGAAGTTGCCTCACAATCTTTTGCCAACTACTTTACAAGTAGCTCGGTACTTTCTCTATCTCAAAGAAAGGAAAATGCAGCTAACAAGCCAATCATCAGACAAATAACTCAAGAGCTACTAAAACTTTGGCAACAGGCATCAATCCCACAGTTCAGGAAAAAGTTGTTTCAAAAGATGACAAGATTCATAGAAAGAGGAGCAATGTTGAGTAGATCAAAAACACCATTGAAACTAAAAAATGAATATATGAATAGTTTCAGTAATTTGTTTGATATACGGGGCTCCAATAAACCTTAGCCTCCCAACCCATGGCCTAAACCATTAGAGGTACAGTAAAACTAAATATACCTTACAAAAGAGAATTTAATCCTGCATTTAATGAGAAACAATTAAAACTTGGTGTTCCCGCCATTGGCTTCCGAGACAGCCTGAATTCGCTTTGGGTAGCTTGCCAAAAGTGACGTGAATAGATCTTGATCGTTACGCAAATTTGCTAAAACAGTTTCAATGTGTTGCGTCATTGTATCCTTCGAAAATCGATTTGCTGCAGGTTCTTGAAACAAGAGACATTCAACCTTGTCCTTTATAACTGATCCAATGTGTTCACAGACGTTCAGGTCAGGAGAATTTCCTGGCCATTCTTCATTTCCAAAGAAATCGATCTCATGGTTCTGCAACAACTGTTGAGTGGCTAATGCCTTAAAGCAGGGGGCCTTATCGTGCAGAAGTGTGACCTGATCAACATCTAACATTGTTTGGGTTTCTTAGAAAAGGAATGACATGCTGGGATAGAATAATATCACGAAAATACTGTGTGCATGCCACACAAATTTTACAGAAGAGATACAAGAGGAAGCTCTCAGAATACTATAGTAAAGAAAAGAAAACCATCAATCGTTCCACTGAAGTTCAATCATTGAACTTAGTAGAAAATTCTTCAGATGAAGACAGTCTTCAGTTTCCATTATCCCATTGTCACTGTGGTTTTGAAAAAACTGGAAGCCAAATAAGAATGTCTTTGCGTCATGTTGCAATGCAGGCAGATAGATTTGGTGTATCAGATCGTGCTACTGCTGCTATTGCAACTACAACTTTGATAGACTTGGTATGATCACGAAAGAAGATTAACATCTCGTAATAGACAGAAGTAAAGTGCGGAGAGAAAGAGAAAGACTTCGAAAAACATTGAAAAGTGATAAGGTGAATCCTATTACTTCCATATACTTCGATGGTTGAAAGGATCAAACTTTAAGTAAAATGAAAGTCAATGATAGGTGGTACAGTGAAAAGAAGAGTGAAGAACACTATGTAATGATTGCTGAACCAGGTGGAGAGTATATTACCCATCAGACACCAACATCGAGTAAGGCTGCAGACATAACAAATTCAGTATTGTCAGTTATTAAAGAGAGACATCTTCAAAATGATATAGCTGCAATAGGCTGTGATAGTACAAATACCAACACTGGTTATAAAGGAGGCGTGATTCATGTTATGAAGAAAGCACTTGGTAGGCCACTTCAGTGGTTCATTTGTATGCTTCATACAAATGAATTACCTCTAAGACATATTTTTGAAACATTGGATGGTACAACATCTGGGACAGACAAGTACCTTTGTTGGTCCGATTGGGAAAGCCATTCAGTTTTGTGAAAACAATTCAGTAGTACAATTCAAACCTATAACTAGTGGTAAAAAACATTATATCTGGCACAACACATTGTTGATGATCTTAGTGGAGATCAGCAGTACTTATACCGCATTATTTCAGCAATCAGAAATGGTACAGTTGATGAACACCTTGCTCATGTAAAGCCAGGTTCTCTTAGTCATGCTAGATGGCTAACTCTTGCTAATATGGTTTGTAGGCTTTATGTTTCAACAGTGAAACCAACAAAGAAACTTTACACAATAACATACTGTACTTCATTGTGATAAATTATGGTTCTAATTGATTTGACATCAGTGTAGAGTCCAGGGACGTGCCCTCTGGGTAGGCAAGGTAGGCAGTGCCTACCCTGAATAAAACTAAAAATATTAAATATAAAAAGTAAATGATTTTCACTTCATTATATAAATGTTAATTTAATGTATGAAATTCAATGTATAAATTTGTAAATGGATAATATTGTGTTAGAAGCACAATTTCCCCGTGCCTTTCAACCTCTATATATATTAACGCTTGACAATGAAATTTTCCCACGTGCCGTGAGTGGAGCTCCAAGCTGTGACAAATACTGCGCTATATAAGCAGATTTAGTTCTGCTTTTCACTCAATGTTTTGCCGTTCGGGCACATGGTCGGGTGTGTGGCTGTGCGCGCGTCTGTGTTGTCGTTTTCCTCTGGTGATTGAACTAAATTTTAGACATTTTATTTCAAAATTTAACCCTTTTCAAATATGGACAGTGAGTATCTTAAAAATTTTTCTAAACTGTCTTATGAAGAAAGGTTGAATGTGATTAAAAATGGTAGGCCGACACCGGAACTGAAACAGTTGCTACAGCGTAAAGGAACAAAAATAATCAGAACGTTTCAAACGACGTGGTACAGCAAAAAGAGTGGTTGTGTGGTTGTGTTACAACAGGTAGACTCTTTTGTTTTCCATGCTTGTTATTTTCCGTATCTAGTGAAAGTGTGTGGATAAGAACAGGATATTGATTTAAATAATTTGACTAATGCTTTAAGTAAGCACGAGAGGTCTGCTGCGCATTAAGAAAGTCAAATATCGTTGAAAACATTTGGATCTACACGAATCGACTTGAGCATAGATAAGCAAAAAAAACTTAGCATTGAAATTCACAATAAAAAGGTAAAGGAAAACAGAGACATACTGAAAACATTAATTTCTGCTACTTGCTTTTTGATTAAACAAGAACTTGCTTTCCGCGGTGATAATGAAGATAAATCCTCTTTAAATCGTGTTAAATATATTGAGTTACTGAACTACACTGCAAAATTTGACCAAAAATTAGCACAACATTTACAAACTTCATCCGTGTTTTCTGGCGTTTCTAACAAGATACAAAATGACTTGATTGAAGCAGTAGGCATAGCTGTAAAATAATATTAAAGAAGATATCGCAAGATCCCCATTCATTGTTAATTTATTTATTTGTTGGGTTCAAAATCCCAGCTGAGCCGTGAACGGCCAAATTCTAAAGGGCCAGTGCTACCTACAGCCCAAGTTAAGCTAAAATTAAAACTTACGGATTTGAGATCCTATTAGGTCCTACCTCAGGGTTGCTGACTCGATGCAGGCCTACCTTAGACCTTTGTTACATGAATTTAATATAAACAAAAGGGGTACTATTTATGGTCTTCTTTCTCAACCTTGCAACAACAACGCAACCTGGACTATTGCACGATGCAACAATCTTGTATCTAAACAACCAAACTGAATTGCAAGAGAGCTCTCTAACAGACCACACCCTGTACGTACGACATCCCACAAACGAGTAGAAAGAACGCGCAGCGCCCCAAAATGATGTTAACAGTGTGACCAAACAATGATGCCACAAGAGCTCAAAAATGCTAGCTCTAAATTAAGTTAATTTTTCACTAACCTTACAATTATGAGATGGATATATATACACCTTAACTTAATATATACAAGCAATGCTGCATCAATCAGCTTAGTCATCATATCGCCTTGGGACAACAATGGTTCTTCATCTTCTAGATTTTCTAACAAGAAGTGGATGAATCGACTGATATTTCAAATACAGCTCAATGTTCCACAGTTTTAAGATATGTATTGGATTCTGAAATTAAAGAGGCTTTCATAGGATTTGACGAACTTAAAGACAGAAGAGCTACTGGTGTAACAGAATGCATATAAAAATTTAGATAAATACAACTGTGCTGAGAAGCTTGTAGCACAGACATATGATGGAGCATCGGTAATGGCATCGCATTTAAATGGCGTTCAAGCTAAAGTAAGAGAAAAGGCATCATCAGCGTTATTTACCCATTGCTACGCTCACAAGTTGAATCTTGTTCTATCTCAGTCAGCGAAATTTATACCTGAATGTACAATCTTTTTCAAGACCATTGATGGTCTTGCTGCATTTTTCAATCACTCTACAAAACGAACGCAATTTCTTGATGAAATAGTACATAAACGCATTCCAAAGGCTGCACCAACGAGATGGAGTTCTAACTCAAAGCTAGTGCAAACTATTTTACACTATCATAGTGACCTTTGTAAACTTTTCAACAACATTGACAGCAATCCTTTATTGTGGGACTCAGATACTTTAGTGAGGAGTAATGGATTTTATAATTGGCTAACGAAAGATTCAACATACTTTCTTCTCATGGTATATGATAAGATTTTCATTAGAACTGACACACTCTTCAATATCTTACAAACTAAAATTATAGATATTCCATATTGCATTGAAAGAATCAATGAAACAATGAATTCCCTCGAGGGTCTGCGCAAAAATTTTGATGATATCTATGAGAAGTTTGAAGAATGTTTCAAAGAAAATAACTTGACTGAATCAAAATGTCGTACAAAAGGTCCAATTAAAAAAGAAAGAGAAAGAATATTCTGTCTAATATTGAATGATATACTGCAGCATATGAAAGCAAGATACAGTGACTTCAAAAATTTACAATTTATTTCATTAGTTGATAGTAAAAAGTTTCTAAAACTAGCTACAGAAATTGATAAGGATGCACTAGAAAGTTTAGAGAAGAATTATGGTAACTTCTTCGATGTCATAAGATTGAAAACTGATCTAGCTGGAATTTATAGTGCACAAGTGTTCAGGGATAAATCAATTAAAGATTTGCTTGCTTTCATATTTCAAAATGGACTTGAACTAACGTTTCCTGAAGCGGTGAAGCTGTTGCAATTGATTTTAACAATTCCAGCTACAACAGTTTCTGTTGAGAGGTCATTTTCAGCTTTGAAAAGAATTAAAAGCTACACCAGGAATAGAATGAAACAGGAAAGGCTTTCATCACTTGCCCTAATTTCAATTGAAAAGGAAAGATTTACTAAAATGGAGCAAAATCCCACTTACAATTTCTTTGAAAAAATTACAGATATTTTTGTTACTAACAAAGAGAGAAGAATGGAATTCATCTACAAATAAAGCGGTAAGTAAATATTTGTTGTTGACCAAAAATTAGCACAAATGGTGCGGAAGGGGTTAATTATGCTTAAAATTCGTTGGTGGCTGGGGCTCCGCCCCGGAACCCGCTGGGGGAGCTCGCGCCCACCCCAGACCCCCTAGCTTGGAGCCGCTCGCTTCGCTCGCGCATTGAGTCTGCCTACCCTGAGTATTTACTCACGGCACGTGCCTGATATATATATATATATATATATATATATATATATATATATATATATTAGGGCGGAGTGAAAATGATAATTTATAATGGCACACTGATATTTTATTGTAGTTTTTGCTGAGAAAAACGAATCTGATGATACAAATTGTGCCAGGTTTCTCTAACAGCCCCATTTTTTCCTGAATGCAATTTAACAAACACAGAAAATAGCGTTCTCATCTAGTATACATCCGTCAACATTACATCATATGAATAACCCCCATTAATGTCATTGTGAAACCACAATTATAATTTTTTATAATTTTAATGTATTATTTTGCGTCATTCCCAAATTTAAGTATTCCTGCCAAGGTCATACTGTATACTTGTATGCATCGTGTCTTCTGACTCCCCAGGCACCACAGTTCGCCTGACAGTCAGCTGCAATAGTTGTACCCCAGCGACAGAATCCAGAGGTAAGAAGCTAGTGAGCATGCTATGAGAAATGAGAAAGAAAATATTCTGTTACACTTGTTACAATGTACATTTGACTGACGTGAGTAAATTGAATAAATATTTGTTGTCTTTCCTGAAGCAATTAAAATTCACTGAAATTTATTTGAGTTTTTGTTCTTATTTTTCAGTTAATAATTCACCAATAGAAGCGCAGAGATGGAATCAGCATCCCAGACACCAGTATCTTCACAACTGAAACAACATCCTTCTTCACATCAAGCTAGCAACATCCCCTCTTGCAGCAATTCTACACCAACAGCTTTCCATGCGCAGCTTCTACGCTTTCAAGTTCCCCATACTATTCAAGAAGGAAAAAATTTGTGAGCACAAAGCATTCTAAGCAACATTGTATGTTTGGAACTCCTGAGAAGTTGCCTCACAATCTTTTGCCAACTACTTTACAAGTAGCTCGGTACTTTCTCTATCTCAAAGAAAGGAAAATGCAGCTAACAAGCCAATCATCAGACAAATAACTCAAGAGCTACTAAAACTTTGGCAACAGGCATCAATCCCACAGTTCAGGAAAAAGTTGTTTCAAAAGATGACAAGATTCATAGAAAGAGGAGCAATGTTGAGTAGATCAAAAACACCATTGAAACTAAAAAATGAATATATGAATAGTTTCAGTAATTTGTTTGATATACGGGGCTCCAATAAACCTTAGCCTCCCAACCCATGGCCTAAACCATTAGAGGTACAGTAAAACTAAATATACCTTACAAAAGAGAATTTAATCCTGCATTTAATGAGAAACAATTAAAACTTGGTGTTCCCGCCATTGGCTTCCGAGACAGCCTGAATTCGCTTTGGGTAGCTTGCCAAAAGTGACGTGAATAGATCTTGATCGTTACGCAAATTTGCTAAAACAGTTTCAATGTGTTGCGTCATTGTATCCTTCGAAAATCGATTTGCTGCAGGTTCTTGAAACAAGAGACATTCAACCTTGTCCTTTATAACTGATCCAATGTGTTCACAGACGTTCAGGTCAGGAGAATTTCCTGGCCATTCTTCATTTCCAAAGAAATCGATCTCATGGTTCTGCAACAACTGTTGAGTGGCTAATGCCTTAAAGCAGGCCTTATCGTGCAGAAGTGTGACCTGATCAACATCTAACATTGTTTGGGTTTCTTAGAAAAGGAATGACATGCTGGGATAGAATAATATCACGAAAATACTGTGTGCATGCCACACAAATTTTACAGAAGAGATACAAGAGGAAGCTCTCAGAATACTATAGTAAAGAAAAGAAAACCATCAATCGTTCCACTGAAGTTCAATCATTGAACTTAGTAGAAAATTCTTCAGATGAAGACAGTCTTCAGTTTCCATTATCCCATTGTCACTGTGGTTTTGAAAAAACTGGAAGCCAAATAAGAATGTCTTTGCGTCATGTTGCAATGCAGGCAGATAGATTTGGTGTATCAGATCGTGCTACTGCTGCTATTGCAACTACAACTTTGATAGACGTTGGTATGATCACGAAAGAAGATTAACATCTCGTAATAGACAGAAGTAAAGTGCGGAGAGAAAGAGAAAGACTTCGAAAAACATTGAAAAGTGATAAGGTGAATCCTATTACTTCCATATACTTCGATGGTTGAAAGGATCAAACTTTAAGTAAAATGAAAGTCAATGATAGGTGGTACAGTGAAAAGAAGAGTGAAGAACACTATGTAATGATTGTTGAACCAGGTGGAGAGTATATTACCCATCAGACACCAACATCGAGTAAGGCTGCAGACATAACAAATTCAGTATTGTCAGTTATTAAAGAGAGACATCTTCAAAATGATATAGCTGCAATAGGCTGTGATAGTACAAATACCAACACTGGTTATAAAGGAGGCGTGATTCATGTTATGAAGAAAGCACTTGGTAGGCCACTTCAGTGGTTCATTTGTATGCTTCATACAAATGAATTACCTCTAAGACATATTTTTGAAACATTGGATGGTACAACATCTGGGACAGACAAGTACCTTTGTTGTCCGATTGGGAAAGCCATTCAGTTTTGTGAAAACAATTCAGTAGTACAATTCAAACCTATAACTAGTGGTAAAAACCATTATATCTGGCACAACACATTGTTGATGATCTTAGTGGAGATCAGCAGTACTTATACCGCATTATTTCAGCAATCAGAAATGGTACAGTTGATGAACACCTTGCTCATGTAAAGCCAGGTTCTCTTAGTCATGCTAGATGGCTAACTCTTGCTAATATGGTTTGTAGGCTTTATGTTTCAACAGTGAAACCAACAAAGAAACTTTACACAATAACATACTGTACTTCATTGTGATAAATTATGGTTCTAATTGATTTGACATCAGTGTAGAGTCCAGGGACGTGCCTCTGGGTAGGCAAGGTAGGCAGTGCCTACCCTGAATAAAACTAAAAATATTAAATATAAAAAGTAAATGATTTTCACTTCATTATATAATGTTAATTTAATGTATGAAATTCAATGTATAAATTTGTAAATGGATAATATTGTGTTAGAAGCACAATTTCCCCGTGCCTTTCAACCTATATATATTAACGCTTGACAATGAAATTTTCCCACGTGCCGTGAGTGGAGCTCCAAGCTGTGACAAATACTGCGCTATATAAGCAGATTTAGTTCTGCTTTTCACTCAATGTTTTGCCGTTCGGGCACATGGGTGTGTGGCTGTGCGCGCGTCTGTGTTGTCGTTTTCCTCTGGTGATTGAACTAAATTTTAGACATTTTATTTCAAAATTTAACCCTTTTCAAATATGGACAGTGAGTATCTTAAAAATTTTTCTAAACTGTCTTATGAAGAAAGGTTGAATGTGATTAAAAATGGTAGGCCGACACCGGAACTGAAACAGTTGCTACAGCGTAAAGGAACAAAAAAATATCAGAACGTTTCAAACGACGTGGTACAGCAAGAAAGAGTGGTTGTGTGGTTGTGTTACAACAGGTAGACTCTTTTGTTTTCCATGCTTGTTATTTTCCGTATCTAGTGAAAGTGTGTGGATAAGAACAGGATATTGATTTAAATAATTTGACTAATGCTTTAAGTAAGCACGAGAGGTCTGCTGCGCATTATGAAAGTCAAATATCGTTGAAAACATTTGGATCTACACGAATCGACTTGAGCATAGATAAGCAAAAAAAATTAGCATTGAAATTCACAATAAAAAGGTAAAGGAAAACAGAGACATACTGAAACATTAATTTCTGCTACTTGCTTTTTGATTAAACAAGAACTTGCTTTCCGCGGTGATAATGAAGATAAATCCTCTTTAAATCGTGTTAAATATATTGAGTTACTGAACTACACTGCAAAATTTGACCAAAAATTAGCACAACATTTACAAACTTCATCCGTGTTTTCTGGCGTTTCTGAACAAGATACAAAATGACTTGATTGAAGCAGTAGGCATAGCTGTAGAAAATAATATTAAAGAAGATATCGCAAGATCCCCATTCATTGTTAATTTATTTATTTGTTGGGTTCAAAATCCCAGCTGAGCCGTGAACGGCCAAATTCTAAAGGGCCAGTTCTACCTACAGCCCAAGTTAAGCTAAAATTAAAACTTACGGATTTGAGATCCTATTAGGTCCTACCTCAGGGTTGCTGACTCGATGCGGGCCTACCTTAGACCTTTGTTACATGAATTTAATAAACAAAAGGGTACTATTTATGGTCTTCTTTCTCAACCTTGCAACAACAACGCAACCTGGACTATTGCACGATGCAACAATCTTGTATCTAAACAACCAAACTGAATTGCAAGAGAGCTCTCTAACAGACCACACCCTGTACGTACGACATCCCACAAACGAGTAGAAAAACGCGCAGCGCCCCAAAATGATGCCAACAGTGTGACCAAACAATGATGCCACAAGAGCTCAAAAATGCTAGCTCTAAATTAAGTTAATTTTTCACTAACCTTACAATTATGAGATGGATATATATACACCTTAACTTAATATATACAAGCAATGCTGCATCAATCAGCTTAGTCATCATATCGCCTTGGGACAACAATGGTTCTTCCTCTTCTAGATTTTCTAACACTCCCCACCGAAGAGGCATTGTTGTCATTACCTTCTGCAAGGTTAGCCAAGCCTTCTCCATGAGGCTGTAACTCAAATGTTTCATCTTGACTATCTGTGTTTTTGCTGATTTCTAAAGCATAGAGTTTTTGTATAGGTCTCTTTAACTTTCCTCCTGAAGTCTTTACCAGTGCAGACCTAACTAAATTGTCTTTGCCAACAAACAACTCTTCAATTATGCCAAGCTTCCAGCATTGCCTTGGTCTTTCATCCCCAATCATTACCACTTCTCCCACCTTGATACAATTTGCATTGGAGCCCTTTACCTTGCCTGATGGGTAATAATTGAGTTCTGGCAAGTATTCCATCTGCCACCTCTTCCATAACTGATCTTGTAGCTCTTCAAGGTACCTGAACCGTCTGGTTAACTCTCCTTGAGTGCTCTGGATAGGCTGCAAGTCTTCTGGCACACTGGGGCTTGATGTTAATCGTTTACCACAAAGAAAATGATTTGGTGTCAATGGCTCTGCATCCTGCATACTGTTGTAAACAAAAGTGATAGGCCTACTGTTCACCATTGCTTCTACTTCACATAAAACAGTGCAGAATTCTTCTTTGCTCAAATGAGCATTAGCTAAAAGTTTCTTTAATGGACACTTTACACTTCTCACTAGCCTTTCCCAAAATCCTCCCCACCATGGTGCTCTCTCAACAATAAACTCCCACTGTACCCCTTGGTGTGAAAAGTAGGATTGGAATCCTTCCTCTTTTAGCAAGGACCAAATTTCTTGGAGTTCCTTTGCAGCCTTTTTGAAGGTTTTTGCATTATCCGATATGATTTTATTTGGGAAACCCCTTCTGTTCACAAACCTTTTAAAGGCCAAAAGAAATACATCACTACTTAAGTTGCTTACCAACTCCAAATGGATTGCTCTGGTGGTAGCACAGGTGAAAAGACATATATAACCTTTGTTAGACTCCCCTCGCTCATACACATAGACTGGCCCTGCAAAGTCTACTCCCACTACATCAAATGGGGCAGTATAGACACACCGTTCTCTTGGAAGTGGAGCCACCTTTTCATAATAAGGCTTTGCACTCCAACGCTTGCAAACCACACATTTATGCACGACCTTTTTTACTACTTGTCTAATTTTGGGAATCCAAAACTGTTGTCTGATCTCTATTATCACTTCTCTAACTCCAGCATGTAACAGCTTATGATGATATCCAGGATCAAAAGGTCCACAAAGTGCCCCCCAGAAGGTAGCAAAATTGGATGTCTTTTCTCCTCTGGAAGCCCAGAAAACTGTAGTCTACCTCCTACTCTCAATAAATCCTGATCCAAAAACACATCCAAACCCTTGAGCGCAGAATGTGTTGGTAGAACCTGTAATGGATGGCTGGTGAGCAATTCTCTCTCTTCACCAAATTTTTCCTTCTGCATATATACCACCCAGTATTTCCTGGCTTGCTGAATCTCATTACTGTTCAGAATTCCTTCCCTTCTTGTTTCTCCCTTAATGTTGTTGGTAAATCTATATACCCATGCTGTCACTCTTAACAATCTTTTCAGACTGCTAATGTCCTCAAGCCTCAATATGGGGTCCTGCTGCATAACTTGACAACTGTTCACAGCGCATTTTCTCACCTCACTCACCCATGCTTCTTCAGCCTGGCATTCTCCTACAATAGGCTGATTAGAAGGCCAGTTTTCACTTCCAAGTTTTAGCCACTCTGGCCCATTCCACCACAAACTTGACTGTGCAAGATCTTTCACTGAAATTCCTCGTGTTGGTAAATCAGCGGGGTTTTGGGTGCCTGGACAATGCTTCCATTGCTTGGGATCTGTGTGCGCTTGAATTTCCTCCACCCTATTGGCAACAAATGGTTTCCATTTCCTTGCCTGGCTTCTTAACCAGTGCCAAACTATAGTGGAGTCTGTCCAATAATAGCTTGGAATTTCAGAGAGGGCCAAAGACTTTTGCACTATAACTGCAAGCCGACTAGCAATAACTGCACCCATCAATTCCAACCTTGGAACAGAAAGCCTTTTCAAAGGTGCTACTCTGCTCTTTGCAGCAACCAACCTGCAACTTACTTCCTCTTGCAATGCGCCTCTTATATAAATACAAGTTGCATAGGCTTCCTCACTTGCATCACAAAAGATGTGCAGCTCCAAATTGTCTGGACTATTGTTCAACTCTCCAAAGTACCATCTTGGGATTTCAATGTCTCCAAGATGTGCCAATTCTTTGAACCAATATTTCCTTTATTACCCCAAATCTCCACCTCCCCATATGATGGTAACTCTTGGTCCCAACCAAGTCCAATTTCCCAGAGGCTCTGAAACCAAATTTTTTACTTTATCACAAATGGAGCCAGGAATCCAAGAGGATCAAAGACCTTTGAAGCCAAACTAAGAGCTGTACGTTTTGTCCACCTTGTCTCATTCTCAGCCAGCTCTACTAAAGATTTCCCATTGAAGGTAAACAAATCATCATCTTGCTGCCAAACAATGCCTAGCACCTTTGCGTCTATTGCCCACAACTCCTTAATACCAGAATCCTCAATACTTTCTGCTGCATCAGGTACTACACAGGAATGACTCATAAACTCTTGTAATTGCGAATGATTGGTCTGCCATTTTCTAAGCTCCATGCCAGCCTCCCTCATTATAGCTCTAGCCTCCATGAATATCTGTTTAGCCATTTCTGTATTATCCACGGAACACAGCAAATCATCAACATAAAAATTTTTCCTTATGTGTTCAATAGTGTTAGGATAGACTTCAGAATATTTCTTAAAATGGTACTGCATAGTAGCTGCCAACAGAAATGGACTAGAGCTGAGGCCAAACAACACTGACTTCATTCTATATGCTTGAACCTTAGGTTCATTTTCCAACAAGTCTTTCGTATCCACCCACAGATACCTTACTGCATCTCTGTCCTCTGGTTTTAACTTTATCCGCAAAAAGGCTTGCTTCACATCTGCAGTCAATGCTACTCTACCAAACCTGAATCTCAGTAACAAGGAAAATAAATCTGCATTTAAATTTGGCCCAGCATCCAAACAGTCATTCAAGGACACACCACCTTTGTCCTTGGCTGAGCCATCAAAAACTACCCTCAGTTTGGTGGTAGTTTTGTCTCGCCGTACCACTGCATGGTGTGGCAGATAATGTGCCTCCTGGCTCACCAGCTCACCTTGCACCCTTTCAGCATAGCCCTCCCTTACATAACTTAGGATGGCCTCATTGTATTCAATTAACAACTCCTCATTTTTTCTTAGCCTGTACAATGAAGTCTCCAACCTCCGATTAGCTAGCTGAAGGTTTGAACCGGGTTTGCAAGAATCCTTCCAAGGAGGCCAACTTCATAGCAACCATCTCTAAACCCAATCCCTTTTTCAAATTGCTCTAAAACATCATTGTTCACTGTACTTGCCTGTTTGTCCTTTATGCCAATAGATTCAAGTTCCCAAAAGCTTTCAAATGCCTTTCCAGACCATGGCTGTTCTCCTCAATCTTAACAAAAAGAGCCTTAACTTCCATTTCATTGCAATAACTACCATGTAGCATCCAGCCTAGCTTACTTTCAATAGCTACCGGGCCTTGAGATGTACGGACAATATTACCAGTGATGAAGTCCCAATAATAGTCAGCTCCAATCAAAAGACTAATATCTTCTGTTCCTCAAACTTATTATTGCCCAAATTAATTCCTTTAACTTGCAATTCTTGGACACATGCCATATCTAAACAAGTAGTGACTGGAGCACAAAGTTCCTCAATCTCTACAGCTTGGACCTTGATAGTGGGACTTTGCGGTAACAACCCTTTAACCAGAACTTCTACCTTCTTAAATTTGGTTCGGTTTTGAACGGAACCCCCAAACCCAGAAATTCTTAAATTTTCCCTCTTAAGTTCTTTAAACTTCAATTTTCTGGAAATTCTGGTCTTAATAAAACTACACTGGCTACCACTATCAAACAACACTCTTACAGTAGCTTCTCCCTCATTCCCAATTAATAAGGCTGCAGTTGTTTGCAATAATCCCCCTTTACTTTTACTCCCTTGCATAGCAGTGGCATGTGCCACTGATGTCTCTACTTCTGGGGTAGGCCTACTAGAGTGTTTCACACAATAATGGCTGATGCCTACCATGACATTTTTTGCACAAAATTTTAAACTTACAAAACCTTGCTCTATGACCTTTCAAAAAACATTTAAAACATGCTGTGGACTTAGTTACCCTGTCCTTTCTCTCCTCAAAGGGTAATGCCTCAGCCACCTCACATTTATATGACTTGTGGTTGCCTTCGCAAAATATGCATTCCTTGATTCCCTTTAATTTATTCTCAGAGGAGCATGTAGAGCTGACACTGTACCTGGGTATTCCTTTTTGTGGAAACTTTGGTGCTGTGCCTGCCTTTGTCCCCTTGTTTACCATCCCACTGTGCAAACTCAATCCCTCTCGTCTTGCTAATTCTGTGCCTAAAAGACTTAACATCTGCTGAAGGGGGATGTACACATGTTCTGTAGAGTGTCCCCTACTTAATTCAAGCAAAATTGAGCTAGGCAATTTAGACTCCAGTGTAGGAACCAACATTATACCATACTTTCCATTCCTACACCCAAGTTATCCAGGGACCTAGTTCTAATTTCAAATTCATCATAACTGCCGTAACTCCTTGACACTATTAGGATTATTAACAGGAGGTATAGCTAAAAGTGCACGGAGGTGGCTTTTAATTAAGATCTCTGGCTTACCAAACCGTTTCTTTAATATATCCCAAGCCACATTATAATTAGCCTCTGTTAATGCTAATCCTGCTATAGTCTTTGCTGCCTCCCCTTCCAAGAGGGACTGCAAATAATTAAACTTCTCCACGGCACTTAACACTTGACTAGAATGAACTGCTGATTGAAAACTGTCTGCTCATCCTTGCCATTCCTGAATACTCCCAGAAAATGGTTTGAGTACAAGCCTCGGTAATTGAACTACAGATCTGTTAACCTTAACTTTACAAACATCATTTGTTGGGTGTTGTGTTTCATTATTAGACCTGGTCTCTAACTGTACTGAGCTGCTAAACTCTTTTGCTCGGAGGCCTACTTTAATTATATCATCAATAATCTCTTCAAAGTAAATTATGTTATTTTCTATTTCATCCTCTTCTATAAGAGCCTCAATTTTAACATTTACCTCACTTAGAGCAACCTTTTTAGTTTCTAATATGGAAAGCTGCGCAGTCACTAAGCGTAAATCCTCTTGCTCTATGGCAGAATCTATAGTGGCAATGACCTTTGTAATTAGACCTTTGTAGGCACTTCTCCTTTTTATAAATTTGTTCAATTCAGATGCACTCATCTTCAATGCAAACAACAATTGGGCTCAATACCAAATGAGCTGAATTGGCAGAAATACTTAACCAAACTGATCAAACGCAAATTTTACTTTCAAATAAACTGAATTGCTGGGTGGGGTACTAACCAAACACCAGTATGGAATACCAAATTTTCCACCCCAGGACCTTAATTCAATAATAACCCAAATTAACCAAACCGGTAAAATGTAGGCCAAAAACGACGACAGACGACTGGCCAAGTTTAGCAATTGGGCGACCAAACTTTCTACCCTGGGACCTTAATTCAATAATAACCGAAAATTAACCAAACCAGTAAAATGTAGGCCAAAAACGACGACAGACGACTGGCCAAGTTTCGCAATTGGGCAACCAAACTTTCTACCCTGGGACCTTAATTCAATAATAACCCAAAATTAACCAAACCGGTAAAATGTAGGCCAAAAACGACGACAGCCGACTGGCCAAGTTTAGCAATTGGGCAACCAAACTTTCTACCCTGGGACCTTAATTCAATAATACTCAACCCGTCTAGGCCTAACTTGGGCTACAATTTGCACAATCAGAACTTTGCCGAAAAAATAGTCACTGACTCAGTTTTGGGGTAGAATCCGGTTCTGAAGGACCATGTTAATTTATTTATTTGTTGGGTTCAAAATCCCAGCTGAGCCGTGAACGGCCAAATTCTAAAGGGCCAGTGCTACCTACAGCCCAAGTTAAGCTAAAATTAAAACTTACGGATTTGAGATCCTATTAGGTCCTACCTCAGGGTTGCTGACTCGATGTGGGCCTACCTTAGACCTTTGTTACATGAATTTAATATAAACAAAAGGGGTACTATTTATGGTCTTCTTTCTCAACCTTGCAACAACAACGCAACCTGGACTATTGCACGATGCAACAATCTTGTATCTAAACAACCAAACTGAATTGCAAGAGAGCTCTCTAACAGACCACACCCTGTACGTACGACATCCCACAAACGAGTAGAAAGAACGCGCAGCGCCCCAAAATGATGCCAACAGTGTGACCAAACAATGATGCCACAAGAGCTCAAAAATGCTAGCTCTAAATTAAGTTAATTTTTCACTAACCTTACAATTATGAGATGGATATATATACACCTTAACTTAATATATACAAGCAATGCTGCATCAATCAGCTTAGTCATCATATCGCCTTGGACAACAATGGTTCTTCATCTTCTAGATTTTCTAACAAGAAGTGGATGAATCGACTGATATTTCAAATACAGCTTAATGTTCCACAGTTTTAAGATATGTATTGGATTCTGAAATTAAAGAGGCTTTCATAGGATTTGACGAACTTAAAGACAGAAGAGCTACTGGTGTAACAGAATGCATATTTAAAAATTTAGATAAATACAACTGTGCTGAGAAGCTTGTAGCACAGACATATGATGGAGCATCGGTAATGGCATCGCATTTAAATGGCGTTCAAGCTAAAGTAAGAGAAAAGGCATCATCAGCGTTATTTACCCATTGCTACGCTCACAAGTTGAATCTTGTTCTATCTCAGTCAGCGAAATTTATACCTGAATGTACAATCTTTTTCAAGACCATTGATAGTCTTGCTGCATTTTTCAATCACTCTACAAAACGAACGCAATTTCTTGATGAAATAGTACATAAACGCATTCCAAAGGCTGCACCAACGAGATGGAGTTCTAACTCAAAGCTAGTGCAAACTATTTTACACTATCATAGTGACCTTTGTAAACTTTTCAACAACATTGACAGCAATCCTTTATTGTGGGACTCAGATACTTTAGTGAGGAGTAATAGATTTTATAATTGGCTAACGAAAGATTCAACATACTTTCTTCTCATGGTATATGATAAGATTTTCATTAGAACTGACACACTCTTCAATATCTTACAAACTAAAATTACAGATATTCCATATTGCATTGAAAGAATCAATGAAACAATGAATTCCCTCGAGGGTCTGCGCAAAATTTTGATGATATCTATGAGAAGTTTGAAGAATGTTTCAAAGAAAATAACTTGACTGAATCAAAATGTCGTACAAAAGGTCCAATTAAAAAAGAAAGAGAAAGAATATTCTGTCTAATATTGAATGATATACTGCAGCATATGAAAGCAAGATACAGTGACTTCAAAAATTTACAATTTATTTCATTAGTTGATAGTAAAAAGTTTCTAAAACTAGCTACAGAAATTGATAAGGATGCACTAGAAAGTTTAGAGAAGAATTATGGTAACTTCTTCGATGTCATAAGATTGAAAACTGATCTAGCTGGAATTTATAGTGCACAAGTGTTCAGGATAAATCAATTAAAGATTTGCTTGCTTTCATATTTCAAAATGGACTTGAACTAACGTTTCCTGAAGCGGTGAAGCTGTTGCAATTGATTTTAACAATTCCAGCTACAACAGTTTCTGTTGAGAGGTCATTTTCAGCTTTGAAAAGAATTAAAAGCTACACCAGGAATAGAATGAAACAGGAAAGGCTTTCATCACTTGCCCTAATTTCAATTGAAAAGGAAAGATTTACTAAAATGGAGCAAAATCCCACTTACAATTTCTTTGAAAAAATTACAGATATTTTTGTTACTAACAAAGAGAGAAGAATGGAATTCATCTACAAATAAAGCGGTAAGTAAATATTTGTTGTTGACCAAAAATTAGCACAAATGGTGTGGAAGGGGTTAATTATGCTTAAAATTCGTTGGTGGCTGGGGCTCCGCCCCGGAACCCGCTGGGGGAGCTCGCGCCCACCCCAGACCCCCTAGCTTGGAGCCGCTCGCTTCGCTCGCGCATTGAGTCTGCCTACCCTGAGTATTTACTCACGGCACGTGCCTGGTGTAGACCTAATTGCATAGATGGCCCAAGGCATGTGTTTTCTGCTATTAATAGAGTTAAGCATTTGCTAAGAGAATCAGTAGAAATTGTTAAGAAGTATATATCCGAAATGCATACTTTGCTCACCCTGAAAATATTCTTCTGACAATGTTGTGTGACTCAGCTAGCGAAAAACGTGAAAAAGCTGTTAGCAAAATCATGGACATGCGAAATGAGACTGGTCAAAATTTAGAATTGAGAGATTTCAAGGTTCCTAATCTTAATTTTGATGCAAAGGACTGGGATGAAATAATTAATTGGAATGATACTAAACTAAGTGAGCCACCTCTTACAATGAAGATATCAAAAGCAGAAATTTTAGCTATCAAAGAAAACGCATTGAACATTCCAAATTATCCCAATCATACCCAGAATGTAGAGAGTTGTATTAAATTAGTGACGGACTCTTCAAGTTTCGTATTTGGGTTTGAAGCACGAGATGGTTTTATCAGAGCCAGAATGATTTCACTTAGTCTGATGCCAGACGTAGAAACCAAAAAGGATTTTGCTAAAAGTTTGCCTTCTTTATTCGAATAGTTAAGGTTGTTTTTTGCAGTTACTGTTTGTGTACTCATTTGCTGTGTGTTTCTATACTCTCGATGTATTTAATAAAACAAATACAAAAATGGTTATTTTTCTTTCCTTGGTTTTTTATATTCCTTGCAACAAAACACTAAATTCGAGAATATCATTAATCCAAAAAAGAAAAAGTAAATAGAAATTCATTAAATAACCTGAAAATTATTTGCAGAAGATATATTTCTAAGTTTTGTGTGGGTTATATCTATTTGTTTCCTCCACAACATAGCCAAGAATCAGTTATAAACCACCGTAAACCCAGTTACGACACCCATTTCATATTTTGGCAAAAATGGGGCAGTTCAAGATACTCAAGAATGTTATTTCAGTTTTCTTTGTGTTTCCGAGTTAAAACCACAATATAGTTTCAGTGTGCCTAAAGGGAAAGAAAACTTTTGCCTGGTTTCACTCCGCCCTAATATATTATAACCTTGGTTTCGCTTCCACCCGAATTGTTCATTCTGATGAAGGTCAAGCTTGTCACTCCACCTTAGACCTACAAGGTGTCCTGAATGTCTTGTTACACCTCTGTAAATGTTATTCCTATGTAACTGTTACATTTTATTTTATACAGAATTATACAACATTGTAGTTTATACATAGTTATACACAAGTTTATCATGTATCCAATGGATCTGTATGCAAACCATCGTTCTCACTGCACAGAATGATTTTACGCAAGGTTCGGTGTGCTACGCTCCTCAGAATTTTAGGTGTTACAAGTTTAAAAGCATCCTTTATGGCTTCCTTTAGTCCGTCATTGGAATCATAACGTTTTTGAGAAACCTTTTCCTTTATAAATCCCCATAATGCATTGTCACAACTCGAGAGATCTGGGCTTCTCGGAGGCCATTTTAATGTTGCAGACCCTCTCCCAATCCATCGATCAGGAAACACCTCATTTAAATATTCACGAACCCTCAAGGAATAGTGGGGAGATGCTCCATCCTGTTGGAACCAAACATCATTTAATATTCCGAGATTATACATAGGTGTAACAAGACTTTCGGGACACCCTGTACTGTAGTTTAACGTGGAATCCGAACCACGCCCCACCAGCAGCCCAGCCAATTAACCGCTCGGCTGCACAGGGTACCCATTTATCTACCAACCATTTTTTTTTATTGTGTGGAAGGATGAACAGCTGGGTTTTGCTGCGCGCCGCCTGCCATCACCAGATCTCGATCCCGGGGCCGATAGATTCGTAGTCAGCGACGCTAACCACTACACCACCGAGGCGCATATATATTTGTTTTTTGTTCATTTGGAAATCCCGTATTTCTACAAAATACTTGTCAATTCTATTCCTAGAGATGTTAACAAGGTATGCAAGTGTGTTTCTGTAACTGGATGTCTTTCTTGTGTACGTGTCCGCCAACTCTTTTCAGGTCGCCGATACTCAACTTGGGTCTCCTGCCGTGAAAGGTGTTTATGCAAGTGATATATTGAGTTGTTCGTACTTCGCAGTGTTGTGCCACCACGAGAGTAGAGAAAATCTCTCTCCGGCGAGGAATATCAGTAAGAGTTTCCTGTATCTATCCCCGTACACCTTCCAAGAGTTGAGCCCAGAAAAAAACATCTTTGGAAAAGATTCTAATTTTGGACATAATTAAGTCAGGGGTGGTTCAAGACATGGAAGAACAGCAGCATATCCAAGGGTTAATGAGAGGCAAAAGAAATTTTAACATGATATCGTCAATTTTATACGTCCCCGCACTGTTATTGAAAGTGTTTTTAAAATGAATAAATGCACATTCTAGAATATTTCTTTCTATTATATCTTGTTTTTAACAAGCGCTTTAGAACTATCCCACTTGATGCTATGGTTACATCTATACATATGGTTAAATAAAGCATTGGAAGTATTAGCTGTTCTACACGCATATTTATGCTGTTTTACCCTAATATCTAACGTTTTACCGGTTTGGCCTATATATACTGAGTTACATTGTGTACATCCAATCGAATACACACAACCAACAACATTATCAGGGCTATTCTTTATTAAGCGTGATTTAACAGTATTATTATACTTAAAGATTACATTAATGCCAATTGCTTTAAGTACAGTTGGAAGGTATTGAAAATTAACATGGTAAGGTAGGCTCAGGATATTTTTACGCTGAAATTCCTTTACAATTACATTATTATAATACCTATTCTTGGCTTTCTTAAGACAGTTATCTAAAAATGAAATAGGATAACATAATTTAGTACCAATATTCATGATATTGCATAACTCGGAATCTAAAAATTCAGGACTGACAACTTTCAATGCTCGAAGAAACATAGCAGAGAAAATAGAGGATTTAATCGAAGGATGATGGTCAGAATAAAAATGCACATAAGAGTTATTATTAGTAGGCTTACGGTAGACTTCATATTTGAACTGATTAGAGCATCTCCAAATTTTAGATCAAGAAAAGATAGGCTTCCAACATTTTCTTTTTCAACTGTAAACTTAATAGATGGGACTAAATTGTTGAGCCTACCAAGAAATAAGTCCATATCCAAATTATTAGGCCAAAGGCATAAAATATCATCTATATACCTGTACCAAACCAGGTTAAAATTAACAATCGTAGGCAAAATTCTACTTTCAAAAAATTCCATATATAAATTAGCTAGTACAGGTGAAAGGGGATTTCCCATAGCCAATCCAAACGACATAGCATAAAACTTCTTTTCAAACTGAAATTTACAATCTTTGACACAAAGCTTAATTAACTCAATAAGAGTGTTGTGTTGAACAGGGAAGGAATATTCAGAGATCTTATCTTTTAAAAAATCAAGTAGGTCATCAACAGGGACTTTTGTGAAAAGCGAGCATACATCGAAGCTTACCAATTTGAAATTAGGGTCATTAGGGAATTTCAGTTTGTCAATAAGATCCATGCTATTTACAATATGTGACTCAGAAATAGAGCCAACTAACGGCGTTAATAAACTAACTAACCATTTTGATAGCTTATAGGTTACGGAGCCCACTGAGCTAACAATAGGCCTCATGGGATTATTAATTTTGTGTGTTTTTACTAAGCCTTACAGATATGGTAGTGACGGATTGATACTAAGAAACTGCTGTGAAAGCCCATTATAGTTATTTTTTAATATTTCTCTTAATTTTCTGTTAAACATTTTATTAACATCCTCCAATGGGTCTCTATTTACATGTTTGTACGTGTCACGATCACTTAATAACGTATTCATCTTTTCAACATAACTGTTTTTGTCCATGATGACGATCGAATTAGATTTGTCCGCTTTTGTAATATGTAATGAATTATTATTTTTCAGTGTTTTTAGGGCTTTTTCAAACCTCAAAGGATAATTCGATTCAAACCTCGTATTAAAAGCATTATACACACAACCTTTGGCTAAAGTCACCTCACTTTCGGAAATATTACTATGTTTTTCAAAATTAATAAAAGACTTAGCAATCAGTAAACTGCTGGGCTTTTTTGGGACTGAGAAACCTAACCCAAAGCCTAACGCACATTTCGTATCGAAGTCTAGCTCTTGGGACGACAAGTTAACAATATTTCTTGGTAGGCTCAACAATTTAGTCCCATCTATTAAGTTTACAGTTGAAAAAGAAAATGTTGGAAGCCTATCTTTTCTTGATCTAAAAATTTGGAGATGCTCTAATCAGTTCAAATATGAAGTCTACCGTAACCATACTAATAATAACTCTTATGTGCATTTTTATTCTGACCATCATCCTTCGATTAAATCCTCTATTTTCTCTGCTATGTTTCTTCGAGCATTGAGAGTTGTCAGTCCTGAATTTTTAGATTCCGAGTTATGCAATATCATGAATATTGGTACTAAATTATGTTATCCTATTTCATTTTTAGATAACTGTCTTAAGAAAGCCAAGAATAGGTATTATAATAATGTAATTGTAAAGGAATTTCAGCGTAAAAATATCCTTAGCCTACCTTCCAACTGTACTTAAAGCAATTGGCATTAATGTAATCTTTAAGTATAATAATACTGTTAAATCACGCTTAATAAAGAATAGCCCTGATAATGTTGTTGGTTGTGTGTATTCGATTGGATGTACACAATGTAACTCAGTATATATAGGCCAAACCGGTAAAACGTTAGATATTAGGGTAAAACAGCATAAATATGCGTGTAGAACAGCTAATACTTCCAATGCTTTATTTAACCATATGTATAGATGTAACCATAGCATCAAGTGGGATAGTTCTAAAGCGCTTGTTAAAAACAGATATATAATAGAAAGAAATATTCTAGAATGTGCATTTATTCATTTTAAAAACACTTTCAATAACAGTGCGGGGACGTATAAAATTGACGATATCATGTTAAAATTTCTTTTGCCTCTCATTAACCCTTGTTAAGTATGTGCTAATTGTTTTGTTTTTCCTGTACGTTGTATATATTTATGGGCATCTCGCCTTTATCTTCATTCCCTGACGAGGTGTAGCTTTGAATACACGAAAGGCCTTGGAATCGTTTTTCTTTTTCCTTGTGGATTTGCAGCATTCATTCATTTCACGTGTTTTATTGTGAAATTCATCCCATATATATATATATATATATATATATATATACCTTACCTTACAACCTTACAAAGGTTCCACGTGATGATTTCTCATTTCGCGAAGGTCAAGCGTGTCGCCCCTCCTCTCGAGTTGGCCTGGTGAAGTAGTGAGTTGGATTCTTGCGCTCTCCACCTCACATAGCCAGGTACGCCCGGCTCATCGGGGATTGTTCTGAGCCAGGCGTCAAGTCTTCTTTTGAAGATTTCCACTGCAACTCCCTTCGTGTTTCTTAGGTCTTTGGGCAGCTGATTAAATAGTTTTGGTCCTCTCACTACAAAACTATTTTCTTTCAGGGTTAAGGATGTTCCTCTGTCTCGCCTTCAATTTGGGAATACGACACAGTCTACCGTTTCTACCTTCCACCGTTGTTTGGGGAGTTATGGGATTCAGAGTAAGATTAGGGACTAGTTTCTCCATTATTTTCCAAGTGTAAATAATGGTGTATCTCTCTCTTCTCCTTTCCAGTGAATATAGGTTTAGTTCTCGTAACCTTTCCCAGTAATTTAGTTCTTTGCACCCATTGATCTTGGCTGTGAAACTTCTTGAATCCCTCCAGCTGTCTAATGTCTTCTTTTTTATATGGGGATGTTAGGACCGAGCAGTATTCCAGTTTGGGTATTCAGGGTTTTCAGTAGGGGATCATTACATTCCTATCCCTTCGTTTAAAAGTTCTCAATATCAGACCCGTTATTCTCTTTGCTCTGTTTACTGCTATCTTATTTTGTGTTTCAAATTTCGCATCATCTGTCATTACAACCCTAAATCTTTTGCTCTGGAATTTCTCTGGACTTCCTGTCCATTTGGGGTATAATATTCCATGGACTTTAGGTCTTCTCTTTTTCCGTACCGTAATAGCTGAAATTTCTCGGTGTTAAACTTCATATTGTTGTCTTCCGTCCACTTGTAATTTTGTTTATGTCGGTTTGTAGAGATCCTATGTCTTCTGGTTTTCGTTTTTTCTACTGATCTTTGTGTCATCTGCAAAGGATGTTACTGTGCTGTCTCTGGTAACGTCCTCATCTATGTCAGTTAGCATGATTATGAAGAGTAGTGGAGCTAATACCGTTCCTTGTGGTACTGAGCTGAGGACCTCTGATTCTGATGAAGATACTCCTTGTACTGTAACGACTTGCCTCCGCTCACTAAGGAAATTATATATCCATTTCCCTACTTTTCCTGTTATTCCCATATATTTCAGTTTATGTATTATGATTCCATGGTCACACTTGTCGAACGCTTTAGCAAAGTCTGTGTATAGTACATCATAGTTTTCATTACTTTCAAGTGAATCAATAATGTTGTTGTGTGTTCCATTAGTTGTGACAGGCATGATCTGCCTGACCGAAACCCGTGTTGGTTATCATTGAATTTTTTCTGAGTTTCCAAAAAGTCATAGATTTTCTGTCTAACAATTCTTTCAAATATTTTGGTGAGATGAGATGTAAGCGACACTGGCCTATAGTTTTTGGCCTCGGATCGATCTCCTCCTTATATATTGGGACGATGTTCGCGCTCTTCAGGATGCCCGGTATTTCTCCCGTGTTTGATCGTCTCCATATCCAGTATAGGGGCTCAGCGATTGCATTCTTGCAGTTTTTGATCAGTGTGGCATTCCATTTATCCGGTCCTGCCGCTGAGTGTGTTTTTAGTTTCCCTATGACTTGTGCAATATCCTCCGTCGTAAAGTCGAAATCCGTTATACTTTCCCCTTGTGGTTTCTTCTTCAAAGAACGCGTTTCTATCGCATATCAGTTTGTCAGTTTTTGGGATACTGAAAGATGATTCATACTGAGCTTTAATATTTCAGCTACTTCTGTTAGATCATCAGATAAATCACTATTCTCATTTTTTAAAGGCCGATAGTCGCATAGTTTTTCGACTTTCTTTTTGCGAAATTATAGAAGTACTTTGAGTTAGCCTTTATCGATTCTATAGCGTCATCTTCTTCTTTTTCTGTATGCTTCTCGATTAGTTCCTCTATGACGACATCGATACTTTGCAGTTTATCATTTAATATTTTTCTGATGTTATCTTTACAATTACTTAATTTTGCAGTCACTCTTTTTCTCTTTCGGAACAATGCCCTCTTTTGTCTTTCGAACCTGCTTCTCTTTCCTCTTTGTTGTATCTTTGGGACGTGTTTTTCCACAATTTCTAACGTCTTCTCCTCTAACGTCATTAGCATCTCTTCCGTTGTCTTGGCCTCGAAAATGGTTTTCCAATCTATTACTTCCATGCTGGATGTCACCTCTTCCCAGTTTATAGCTTTGGAGTGAAAATTAAAAATTTCGAATTTGCTTCTTTCTGTTGTGCGTGTTCTTTCCTTTCCTGTTGCCTTTATATTAGTTGTTATTTCAATGATGTTGTGGTCTGATATCCTAGTTGGGGATATTTCCACATTATCAATTAAATTACTGTTGTTTGTGAATACCAAATCTAGGCAGTTGTTTTTTCTTGTGTTTTCTGTTATTTCTTGCGTTAACATAAATTCATCAGCTAAAGCTAGTAGCATTTTTACCTGCTCCTGGTCTTCTCGTGTGCCCCCCTTGTCCTGGTGTATACATATATTTTTTCCTATCCTTTTATATTTCATGAATGGGAAATTAAAATCACCACAGAGAAAAATATTTGGGGTTGGAGAATGTAGATCTTTTACCAAGTTTCTTACCTCTGTAATGGAATCTGAAAATTTTGAGGTTGGCGTGTTTGGGGGTCTGTACATTACAATTAGTACCATATTTAATTTTTCAATTTTTGCTGCCACACATTCTACGTAGTTGTTTGAGGTACTTATAGCCATTTCTGCTATGTGCCTTTCGTGTGTGTAAATAGCACATCCTCCTTTACGTCTCACTGTTCTGTCGGCTCGGAGGATGTTATATTTGTCAATTTGTATTTCTTTTTTGTCAATACAGGACTCACAATTTTCACAGTTCGCCTGGCAGTCCTTTAGATGAGTTTCCGTGAGGCATGTAAAGTCTGCTCCGGCTTCTTGCATGAGTCCTTTCAGGTATAAAACTTGTTTGTGGAGTGGTTTGATTTGAGGCCCTGTATGTTGGCTAGGATTATTTTTATTTTTTCTCTTTCTTTTTCGCATACAGGTGGTTCCGATTCGTTTTCCAATGGGGGTGCCGGTTTCGTTGCCTTGTGGTCCTCCGAGAATTTACCTCTTTTTATCTTTGTCGGTACCTGTTGTCCCGATATATATATATATATATATATATATATATATATATAATATATATATATATATCATACGAATTTATTAATTTCAAGAAATTTACCTTTACAGCTAATCACTTACTGGCCTAATTAATTGATTGATTGATTAGATAAAAATATTTGTGCGTAATAATTTGGAGATTTATGTAAGAAGCCACTTTTATTACTCAGTGCTTGCATTATATAATGGCGAAACAAGAAAAGAACGAGGAAGTGCAGTTGTGATTACTCTGAATTCCGAGAAATTGAATTAAGGAAATAAAGAGACAATGAGAAATGAGTTCTAAGAAGCACAAGTTTCGAGCCTATTCTGAGGTGTTCATCGGGGTTTATAATCACCTCATTCAACCAAAGTGTTTAGGCAATGTGAGTTAACAGTGATGGTGGAATGGAGTGTGACTTGCGATAACGATAGTCATTTGATGATATATATATATATATGTGTGTGTGTGTGTGTGATATTAGAAAGTAATAATAATTTTCAGTAAAATGTACTTCCGATAAATGTTTCGTAAATGAAAAGGTATGTGCAAAAAACCACTTTTTTCTACGTGAAGGTCAAAATATGACGATAAAAACCCACTCTAATAGACAGAGTTTATTTCACGACAGTTTCGATGCCCACTGGCATCCTCTTCGGGTGGATACAGAAAAACGAATGAACCAAAAACAAGAGGGAAAACAGTCCAGAAACCATCAAGAAATTCGCGCCTAGGTTAGATCCCGTTCTCCCGACATGTGGAAGGGCATTTTTATTAAAGGGACCCGCTTATAAATACATTCGCACAAATTTAAAACTATCTCCTTGTTCTATACATACAGATTCTATTATTTTTTTACATAATTATTACATTTATTAAATTTATTACATTTAATATTGCATTATTATTTATTACAGAAATTATAAATTTATTATTACATTGATATTACACTGTTGTTTATTATACAGAAATTGTAAACCAAAAAACGAATGAAAAAGGCGAGAAGGAAACAATCCAGACACCATTAAGAAATTCGCACCTACTACTATTTTTCAAACCATACAGTTTAATTTTGTGAAAGTTAGAAATCTGAGGTTTGGGGAAATGGGAGAGGTGGGAGTGAATGGGGGTGGTTGATAAGAATAATTAAAAAAAAAAATTTGTGCCACAACCTTGGATTACATTCTTTTTGGATTTTGGATTTGTGTTCTGACAAGCAATTTGTCTTTAATGTATTACAACTCTGCTTAATCCCACATACTTTTATTTACTGTTATGATTAAATTACTTTAATTATTTATACTGTTGTTCTAAACAGGTTTGAAACATGTTATAGAGACCTATTTAATATTTACAAACACTCATAATACAAGGAACAACATAACTGAATAGGAAGAAGGGCATTTTTGTAATGTAATAACTATGTCAAAAGAAAAATAATAGAATCTGTATGTGTAGAACAAGTAGATAATTTTAATTTGTGCGAAAGTACTTATAAGTTGGACCCTTTAATGAGATTCTTGGTCAAAAAATCTCTTACGGAGTCGGGGGAACGGGTTCTAACCTAAGTGTGAATTTCTTAAAAGTCTCTGGATTGTTTTCTTACTCGCTTTTGGTTCATTCGGCTTTTTTTTTTCCGGTAAAATGTAAATGGAATAATAAACGTAGATGTAAATGTAATAATGGAAGTAATAAATATGGAAATAAATATAAATGCAATAAATGTAATAATAAAAGTAATAAAATAAATGTAATAATTAGTGTAAAGGTAATAATAATAAATGTTAAAACATGTAAATGCAATAATAAATGCAGTAATTATGTCAAAATAATAGAATCTGTATGGATAGAAGAAGATAGTTTTAATTTGTGCGAATGTATTTATAAGCGGGACCCTTTAATAAAAATGCACTTCTGGGGTCGGGGGAAAGGGATCTTGCCTAGGTGCGAATTTCTTATTGGTCTCTGGATTGTTAACTTTTCGCCTTTTTCATTCGTTTTTCGGTTTATAACTTCTGCTTTTGGTTCATTCGTTTTTCTGTATCCACCCGAAGAGGACGCCAGTGGGCATCGAAACTGTTGTGGAAATAAAGTCTGTCTATTAGAGTCGGTTTTTATTATCAGAAAAGGTATGTATCGTACGATAGCAAATTAAAGTAACGAACGAACGCACACACACGTTACGCCGAAATGGTTTTGAACCACTGAAATTGCTCCAATATGAGGTTGTCTCCTCCACTAATTGGATTCATCCGTCGTCCTCTGTGATAGGAAACAAGGGTAGTGTGACTCAACAGTGTAATCAAGTGGTTTACAATATTCGATAGTGTTCACTACTATTTTTCAAACCATACAGTTTAATTTTGTGAAAGTTAGAAATCTGAGGTTGGGGGAAATGGGAGGGGTGGGAGTGAATGGGGGTGGTTGAGAAGAATAATTGAAAAAAAAAATTTGTGCCACAACCTTGGATTACATTCTTTTTGGATTTTGGATTTGTGTTCTGACAAACAATTTGTCTTTAATGTATTACAACTCTGCTTAATCCCACATACTTTTATTTACTGTTATGATTAAATTCTAGAGATCAGATGAGTCACTAATGGACACCACTTTCACCCACCGTCGTAAAAGCATTCGTGGTGACGTCATCATAACAGACGATAAATAATTTTTGTGTTCTCCATTGTCATCTTTTGTCAACACAATAAATTTCATGTTAGTGTCCATCCATTTAATTAATTAGGGTTGACCGTTCACAGAGTATTCAGTGAATATTGAAAGATATTCTCTCTCTCTCTATCATTTAACCCTTCAAGCCCTAAATTTTTTGTAGGGTTAAGTTATGAATGCTTGTACTTGAAACGTTAGCAATTTGTACTTCAGTCCTTAAAGGGTTAATACCACTTGAATTTTCTGTTAACAGGCTTTTCAGCCTCTTAAGACATTTCTAATATTACAGTACTTCACCAGCTGACAATGTGCACATGCGGCCGCTGGTGACCAAACTGAAATCGTATTTTTCTTCATAGTTGTATTTTAAGGGTTGATTTGCCCACAGCTTATCAAGTCTCAACTCAAAAGACTTTACAGTTGGTGCCATTACTACATATTCAGTCAGACTATTCCATGTTTTTACATTTCTATGTATAAATGAATGTTTCCTCTTATTTATCCTAGTTCTAATTTTCTTTAGCTTGTGTTTATGGCCTCTTCGATTATCATTATTCAGCTCAATAAAGTTTGTAACTCTGCAGTCATATTTGCCAGATAGTATCTTATTCAGTTCGATCACATCACCCCTGAGTCGTCTATACTGTATGTCAATGTTGGCAGACCCAATTTACGTAGCCTTTCTGGGTATGCGTCGTTCTTTAGATTTGGTATTAACTTTGTTGCTCTGCGTTGAACATTCTCAATCATGGTTATATACTTTTTATATTGTGGTGACCAAATTGCATTTGCATATTCAATGTGTGGCCTCACGAGAAATTTATGTAGAAGTAAGGATGTTTCATTATCTAGATACGTGTACGTTCTCCTAATCAGGACCATTATAGAGTTAGCTTTATTAACCTTTATAGTTATGTGATGTTGAAAGTTTAGTTTGTTGTCAATAAACACTCCAATATCTTTCTCTACAATGGATTGTTTCAATTCACTGTTATTTTTCCCATCACATATGTTTTATTTGCTAGTTTTGTGTTTCCGATTCTCATAGTCTTACACTTGTCCGGGTGGAGTTTCAACAGTGAATTATCTGTCCAATTCATTATATTTTGTATGTCTTCTTGGAGTTTATCACAGTCCTCATTGCTGTATATTGCTTTGAAGATTTTTGTATCATCTGCATAAAGGTAGATATCTGAGGCTTGGGCAACTTCTGGCGAAGTATTTATATAAATAATAAACAAAATAGGGCCAAGCACTGAACCCTGAGGTACTCCTGAAATTACTGGCTGCCACTCTGAGAATTCCTCAGTAATCACCACACGCTGCTGCCTATCAGTTACAAAATTTCTTATCCATCCAAACACGATTTTTTAATCCATAATAAGCCAAGACATCAGCAAGTCGCCAATGTGGGACCTTGTCGAACGCCCTCATAAAATCAAAGTAGGCCACATCAATACAACCCCCACTTTCATTGATCTCTGTCCATTTGTCCACTATTTGAATTAGCTGTAGTACTGTTGACCTATCGGATATAAATCCAAACTGTTTCAATGTTAGCATGTTATTATTAACCATATACTCTATTAACGAATCCCTGAGTATTGTCTCCATTACCTTGCAGACCACACTAGTTAAGCTGATAGGCCTATAATTTTCTGCAACTTTCCTACTACCTTTTTTATGTCCGGGAGATTTATTGATTTTCAAGTTCTTGAGTATTTTATGTATACATTCTTCATTTTTGTCGAGATCGATATCGTGAATAATGTTAACATTTGTTTCTGAAGGAGTCCAGCCACCATCTGGTTCTTTTGTAAACACTGAATTGTAATATTCAGCCAAAACTTGAGCCTTTTCTTTGTCAGTTGTTGTTAAATCGGATCACCTGAAGATCCGTCACCCCAGCCTTTTTTAGTTTGCTTTATTAGGCTAACTAACGAAAATATCACGACTTAACTTAACCAATTGTTAGGTCAACTGTACGCCCTTGACGATTGGTTAGGTTAGGTTAGGTCGTGGTATTTTCGTTAGTTAACCTTATAAGGCTAACTAAAAAAGGCTGGGGTGACGGATCTTTAGGTGATCCATTAAATCTTCCACCTTTTTGTCACCTGACTTTGAGAGGTTTAGTACACCAGGTCTATATTTGTTTTTTTTATTTACATAGTCCAGAATTTCTTAGGGTTTGCCTTAACTTGTTTAGCCACTGATTTTTCATATGCTTTCTGCGCCTGCCTTGTTAACCTTCGTATCTGATTTTGAAGTCTACAATATTCTAGATACGTTTCACTATCTTTAGTCTCCAAATACTTCTTCGTCTATTTTTTCTACGTAATTTTGTTAGTGTCTTTTTGCTTAATGGTGTATTGTAACACTTTTTATCTGTTTTGATCACTTTTGTTGGTACACACACACCTTGGGCCTCTTTAAGAAGTTTACAAAATATTCCCACTGTTGCGTAACGCCATCACAACCTTCCACTATACTATTCCAGTCCAAACTTAGCTTTTGTTTCATTTTATCATACTCTCCCTCATCATAGACAAACCTCGGTTTACGGGGCTTCTTGGAGTTTATAAGAACCGTAATTCACTTCCACTATTATGACTGCATGATCACTTTTACCCAAAGGAGCTCACTAGTGATATCGTTAATGCTATTTGTATCATTTGTCAATACCAGATCAAGTAAACTCGGCTTATCTGTTCCTCTTCCTCTGGTATTAAATGTTACAAGCTGGTCAAGATATGCATCCTTTACCACTTCTATAAATTTAAACTTATTACTTTTTTCTGATTTTGCAATAGTTGATTGATCCACCCAGTTCATTTTGGATAATTAAAATCACCAGTAATCACAATACAAGAGTATTTTCTTTGCATTGATATTTTTGACATCATTAAGTTAATTTTTTCATTATTCTCTTGTACAGAGCTTGGGCTCCTGTACACTGTACTAAACAACATAGTTCTGTTTTGTACAGTAAAATTTTAAAGTTTCTTTAGTCGATAAATAATATATGCAATTTCAATTGTAAGAAAACCACTGATTCTTGGGAAACCTTAACATAAATGTTTTACGCATTTTACATGGTAGCATCATTTTTATTTAAATTTGGTTTAGGCTATCGGGTGAGACGTTTAGACAATGCAATAGTTTCTAATCAGTTTTGTTTATAATTAATAACAAAGTAAGTTCTATTATTTATTATTATTATTTCTCTATAACAAAGATACCACCGTGGATGAAACTGTTTATTCACGAAAATTGATCTTGAACATTTGTGGAAATATCCTTTATTTTCGTTGTTGAAAGTAAAGTTATAACAAAAACGTAAAGAAATTTTTATAAATCATCGGACAATAATCCTTTTAGTAGAAGGAAGGGAAAAATGAATTTCAAAATGTGGACGAGCAAACTTAGATTATTATTAATTTTGGTCGTCATGGAAACGCACATGGTTTCAAGCTTTCTTCCGAGAAGAATCAAATATGCAGGATGTTATGAAGGTAAGTTATTCAGTAATGTTTGTGCTTTAACTGTCTTCATAAAGGTCATGTAAGAGAGGACCTACATTTTCACATGGGTTCCGAACCATATAAGGATCATTATATCACTTGAACGCGGATGACGGTAATCCATCCAACTGTCAAACAGCCCCAACGTCGCTGAACTAATGGGAAATGGTGTTGCGACGTGGCCCTCAACTGATTATGTATGTGAGCCACCGCCTCATTAATATCTTTGCACTTACATCTCTTAGGCCAAATATCACCCCCCAATTTTTTTTTTTTTTTTTTTTAATAGGTACGCTACTAAATTTTAAATTTCAATGATTATGAATTTACACGGACGCACGTATACTATAATAATAATTGTTAAGAATTTGTTGTAGAAATGTACGACAATACGCGTTCATATTGAGAAAATGATGAGCAATAAAAGACTAATTTTTTTTTTAAGGATTAGGTAGGGAAGAGGTACATAAAACTGAATCTTCACCTATAACATATAAAATTTATTTTTTAACAATTTCCATAGGCCTTAGGCACAGTGCCTTTGGTGCCTGGCGTGAGCGAGTGACTGAGAATTATTATCTGACCACAAATGGCAACGACGTAAATCTTAAAATTTTGTTACTTCAGAATAAACCCCTGGAAGATCATTATTCCTTTATTTGTTACGGTATGCCTAATGTTGAGATGACTGTCGCCTCACAAGTAATAGTTAACTTATTTTTACTGCAGATGTCGTGAAACCGAAAGCAGTGTTCCTCACATGCGCCAATAAACGAGGCATTTGTGAAGTAAGGAAAACCAACGTGCACATCCTTAGAATCTTCTTCAGACCAAGTGAGTTTTTTTTTAATAGCATTAGCGTTCATGCTTTCATAGTTTTGAAACTTGCTTTCAGTAACTTTACAGTAATTAGTTTTTAGTTTCTAGGTTAACAGGTTGTTCGGAAAGTTTCCGCAAACATTCTTTAAAAAAATAAAGTACCGATTGGAATGAAATGTTACTTGAAGGAAAAGAGCAACAATACCTCCTTTACCCCTCGTAATATTCTCCATTGGCATCGACGCACTTGTGCCATCTAGAGGGCAGCGAGTGTATCCCCGTGTGGTAGAAGTCCGTGCTCTTTATTAAAGTGGGTCAGTCTTCATTTATGGCTTGGATGAGGCTTTCCCTGGATGTAGGCTTTGGCTGCTGTTTCCTTAATGGCCTCTCTAATATGTATGGCACATGTTCTTTTGGACTTGTATTTAGGTAGTGCCCCTGGCCACGTAAGACGTTCAATTCCAAGGTTGTCATGCCACTTCTGTGTAACATGATCAGTATAAACTTCCATGAAAACACTTTGTAGTAGATATTCTTCATGGATCTTTACATATTTGGCTGACTTAACAGTTCCTCTACAGACCAGCAGCTTCGTTCGTCCATTGGTCCAAGCTACACTCTACCCCATTACAGAAAAACTTTTGGGATGTACGTCTCCATACGCACACACTTACACTTTCTAGAAGGAAACCAAACAAAGAGTGTACCAGAAGGCAGAAATCATATTTGACCATCGATACCGCCCACTGCTCCCGACGGGCAGTGTTCCGAGGGGTGATTGTGGGTTTCCTTGCAACTATTCTGCGAGAGTAGCCCATTAGGGTGTATCATGCTCAGGTCGAATATTGAAAAACTTGGAATTTCAAGATTGGCAGTATGTATTCCTATGTACAGAGCTGGGCAATAAATACATTGAATGTATTTAAATACTAAATACATGGGAGAAATGTATTTAAATACTAAATACTAAATACATTTTACGAATGTATTTAGATACTGAATACAAAATACAGCAATTGTATTTAAATACATTTGTAAATACATTTTAAATACATACAAATTTTAACATATGCATTCACTAATTCATGAGTAACAACAATATAAAATGCTTGATAAAGGATAAAGAAATAGTACAATCTAATTTCCGATTATATATTTCCCTTTTTAGAACAAAACAAAACAAAAGAACTTAGAACTTACGATGTTCAACCAGTGACATATTATACTCAACTTTTGCACAGTTTGAATCATGCCAGGGTGGACACGCTGTGAAAAAAATAAACATGAATTACCTAATGAATAATGATCGATAATTAATGAATTAATAATCATTGATATCAATTTTTGATAAATTTCTACTTTAGGGGACACGGTGAATTTCGAAATAAATACACCACTCGATAGATCAGACGATTTTAAAAGCTTTTTCATCAATGAATTTTCCATCGCAAATTGGATTGATTGCAACGAGTTAGTTACACAGGCCCACTTAAGGCAGAGCCGTTTTGTACGATTATTCGGTCAATTTCAAGATATTTTTTGATGTCTAAAAAAACACTTACCTTCAGATGAGTGTACAGATTCGTTGTAGCATTGCTTGCAGCAGAGACTTCGTGTTTACACAGCAAGCAGGTGCACTTTACCTTATTACCGTCTTTAGATTTAATTTTAAAGTATTTTCCATCAAACAGAGGGTGCACTAAATTGTTATCTGCAGATATATCACTGTTTGATTCACCGGATTTGCTTGTTGAAGCCATGACACGCACACTAGGGCGGATCGAAAATGAGGTTTTTAAACTTTTTTTCGAAATTCAAATATGGCTAGTGCGGAAAATATGTGGGTGCTATAGATAATGACTGTGCATAAATATTAGTCCTGCGAAATTATATCTTCAGGTGCCACAAAGCCGTCGAAAAAAGTGAAATATAATGATTTTCTTATATTCTGCATTAGTACAATAACTGAAACTTACTTGTTATTATTATATATTAAGTGTTCCAATTACCAAAATAGTTACTGAATTACGCAGCTCTTAGTTTATTTAGATCAATGTTCTTTTGATTAATGATCTAAATAATCCAGAACTCACCACGAGGAGGTGGCTGCGTGTCGAGCTCCACCCATGCCCTCCCAACCACCCATCCTTGCGCATGTTTTTTTCTATTAACGTTTTATTTAAACTTTATATTCAGCTTTACTTTCGAATGATGGCATTTTTTTACGTGACTGAAGTGTTGATCTTATGAAGCCATCTCGCGCGTTCAATCCAAATACTTTTGATGATGCTTCAGTCACTAATTTTACCATTCTTTCTACTACTTGTGTATGACAAGGGAATTTCTCGAATGGAGGGGTACTCTTGTTTTCTATGAATTCTTCAATCTCATTTTCTGTCAGGTGTCTTGTCACAGGTGGTTCAGTGACAATGCATTTTTGCCAATTAATTAAATCAGTATAATCAGTAGCTTCAAATTGAATAACAGGTACTGTGAAACGCCTCACAACTTTTTCCTTGTTTGTTTGCCTTGCTTTCTTTATTCGCCTCCACGCTAATTCTCTTATGGCGCTGCGGTCATCATGAATCATTGATGCTAGAATATTTTCTGGATTTGCAAAAAATGCATTTCTTTGTATGACAGGGTTTACAATATCCTTTACTTCGTCATTCAGTGTTCTTGTTAGTTCAATAGTTTTGAAAACATGTTTTGAGCCATTGACAAAAGACGTACTTTGCTTGATAGAAAACCACATTGGGATGTAGACCTTCATTATAAAAGAAGCAATGTTCATGAGGTTCTCAGATGGACTTACAGTTGAAACGTATAGACGAAGCAAACGATTTGCTGTAGTCAGCCATCGTGAATGTGCCATTTTGCCTGGACTACGATGAGCAAGATCTGGAGAGCAATATCCCTTTGTTATGGCCTGATGAATATCAATTAGATATTTTTGGTCGGTGCTAAGATCTTCACAGTCTACAGTTGGTTCCTCAGCATCAATCCTTTCAAACTCGACAATAGGAAGACTCTCACAGTTCTCTAATTCCCTGCCAATAGGACCGGTGAATCCGCGGGGGCCAGATGTTTTTCCATCCAGCTTTGCAACTAAATGGCGTAATGGCAATTCATTGGCATGGAGCTGGCACACTAAATGTTGAACTGGCTTCTTCAGCTTCAATTCTATAAGCCTTATAACGCCTCCCTTTTCTCCAGTGTTGACTGCTGCACCATCGCATCCAATGGCAACAAGGTTTTCCAGGTTCATGTCATTATTTCCAATATACTCAAACATTCCTTTACATATTTCTTCAGCTGATCCAGAATTCACAGAATAATGGCCCAAATAATCTGAACCAGGTTCTCTCACTAAAGTGATATGTTCTTCTGTTACCTTCTTCTGATATACTTTGGACTCTTTTTTTTCTTGGAAGAGTGTAGAATCTTTTCGACCATCAAAATAGATTCCTCTGATTGGGACCTGATTTTGATCTTTCATAATTTCTGATCTCTTCTTTTGTCTTTCTCTTCTGATTTTACTCCTATCCACTACTTCAGATGTATTGTCAATAGAAACTTCTCCAATATCTTGCAATACTGCACTAACAATGAATGCTGCAGCTCGATCTGAAACTGCAGTCCTGTCACAAGCAGTAGCCACTGAAGGTAGATTTGTAGTTTTCCTTTTCTTGAATAATTGTTCTTCAGGTTGTTCGAGCTTTCTCTTCGAGCTAACTGGCTCTGGAAATGTATCGTCTGATATTTCGCCAGATTCACTTTCACTATTTGATGTCGATGATGATAATTCAACATTTGTATCCTGCAATTTCTCCTGTGAAGATTCTTTGGTGAGCCTCACAGCTTCTTTTTGCTTTCTTAGCAACGTAGATGCTTTTTTCTTTGAGAGTGTAATATCTACTCTATCAATAAACAGTTTTCTTTCACTCCTTTGATCTAAGAGGAACGTCACTTCTTCCTTGGGAACCGTTTTTTCTTTGGGACAAGAACATTGTGTTAGTACTTTGCACTTGCACGCTGCAATGTCAAAAAGTTTCGTGTGTGCTTCTTTTTTGAACATATCAATCTTGGCTTTGTAAGCTTCAGAATTTTTTCTGCTTTGGTATGGCTTCATAATGACACGATACTTTTCGTGGTAGCTTCTGAACATTGTTTCAATTCGCCTGTCTGACAGAATTGGGACGGAAGCACTTTCCCAAATTGTTTTCAATTTATCAACAACTTGTTCTAATATTTGAGATATTGAAGGATCTTTATTAGTATTCTGTTTCAAATCGTTTCTTACAAACAAGTAATATTTAAAAACTCCTTCGTATGTAGGAAGATTCCTGTGCCACAAATCTTCCCCCATACCAAACATGGGGCACTCAGTTGAGGCCCTGGTTGATTTTGCACAAACTCGAGACATTTTGAAAGTATACAAATCTGAAAAAGAAAGAGTTAATATCAATTATACGTTAATTTCAGTTAATAGTACATGGCAAACTTAGGGCAACACAATACAGAAATGCAAAATATATAAGAAATATAGTTTAGACTATCTGAGTAACGCCAACAACAGAACACCCACCTGCTACGAGAGCGACAGCTACACTGAACCGAGGTACTCACGTAACAGCTGAGTGAGCTGACTATAGAAAACTGTTTTTAGAGAATAGAAACTTTTTTTAAAGGTTGACTGAGCTATTTTTATACAAGTGTGAATAAATTCTTGTCTATTGTGCATCGTGGACTCTTCTGTAATTATTGGTTAAAATCTGCTTTTTTCAATTTTTTTCAATATTGAAGGTCATTGTGGCACCTGAAGATATTAATGTTATGATTTTAAATTTATACCAGCTTATTTCCCCACTACTCCACACATTTTCCACACTAGCCAATTTGAAAATTCGAAAAATGAGTTTTTCACTCCGCCCTAACGCACACGATAAAGAAACCAACCGCTTTTGACTAAGAGTGGCACACAACTGATTGAACTGACACGTTGAAACATGAATCATGCTGTACTACACTGTCGACGCGTCGTACTGTGCTAGTACAGAACGTGTAAACCAGTAAAAGTATTTACATTTTTATATTTTGAGTATTTAAATACATTGTATTTAAATACTCATTAAAGTATTTAAATACTATATTTAAATACATGAAAAACAATGTATTTATAAATACAGTTCTAAATACACAAATGTATTTAAATACAAATGTATTTAAATACTGCCCAGCTCTGCCCAGGGTTTCGGAGCCGGTAAAAATTCTGTTAATTATAAAATAAATATCTAGATTTATATAACTAATTGTCCAATTTAAAATATTGCACAAAAATATTTTATTATTAAATCACTTTAATACTCAAAATTTAAATTTCTTATGATTTTAAATTAGGCAAATATAATGATAGAATGAAGTTATTTAAATAACTAAAGGAAAATGATGAAAACTAAATGATATTAAATATTTATTAACAATGGTAGCTTATAAATTAGAGAAACTTGCCTCCTAATTAGTTCAAAGTTCAAACTTAAGAATTCTCGTATGGAAAATAGTAACAATCAAACTTTCTGAGATAATATATGCATCTTTTTTAAGTGTTGAAACTTGAAAGCTTCATGAAAGCCAACTTGGCTTGAAAAAGAGCTGAATATTTCAAAAAATTCAGTTTTTAAATTTTTAATAGGTTTTATTATTTACTTAAAAAGAGATTTTCTTTTAGTCAAAAAGTTTTGTAATTTAATTAACAAAAGCAATTCAACTAAAAGTCAAAAGTTCAAACTACTAATACATATTATAAAAGAAAATTTACAAAATCATTTACCCTACGCTTATAAAATCAATACTACTCCTTGGATTAACAAATGAAAACTAATGCAAATTTTTTTTATTCTAGCTAAGGTATAATCAAACTAATTTTAAGCATAAAATCAAGATATTCTTCTTGTAAATCTGTTTCCTTAAAATAATTGAAAATGAAAATTACTAAGTTTATTTATAATTTTTTTTTTTAAAACAAGATGGCCTCAATTATATTTTTTTTAAGTGTAACCTTAAATCAGACTTTATCTTTAAAGTTCAAACTACATATTAAAAAATTAAAAAGTTTGCAAATTCAATGGTACATTTACAGTATCATAAATCATAATACTCCTTGTATTAAAAAATGAAAGCAAAATAATAACTTTTGCAGAAATTTTTACTAATGTAGCTAAGGTAGGAAACTAATTTTTAAACATAAAATCAAGATATTCTCCTTGTAAATCTGTTTCCATAAAAAAAATTATGAATTAAAATTATTTATCTAAGTTTACTTATAAACATTTGTTCTTAAAAATAACATAGCCTCAACAATATCTTCTTTCATACGTGCCCTTAAATCAGATTTTAAAATTTTCAGTGCTGAAAATAGCCGTTCAACACTGACTTGTGTTGAAGGCATAGCTACTAGAAGATTTGCAACATCTCTTATAACTTTAGGATACCTTTCTATTACTTGTTCAAAAGACAGTTTTGACGAACGGTCAAATTTTTCAATCTCAGGAAAAGATTCCTCAACTTGCAATTTGAGGGTACACATTGGACTGAGAGGTGGTATTAGTTCACTTTCTAAACGAGGACGTTTTGATTTCTTACCATGTTGAATATCAATAATTTTTTCAAAATCAAACTCGCTGACATCAGAAGTGGTGGAAGGAGATGATGAATTTGATGATGATGCAATAATCTCGGTTCCACATTCCTCTCTTAATAGAGAGACTTTATTTGAAAGGTCTAGGTTACTTTTCATTCTGATTGCTATATTGCATAGGGCATCCTTGGCTTTAACTACCTGTTCAGATGTTAATAAGCATCTATATCTAGGATCTATATAAACAGCAGCAAGCAATACTTCATTATCAAGTAAAATATTTTCTCTCCTTTCCATGGAACTTTTAATGTCATCAGCTATGGTGCCTTCTATCTTGGAAAGAAAATACATCAAAGATTTCCACTCTTTCAAAATTGACCGGGAGTCAAATCTTCACTTTGAATTTTTTTTGTTACTATATATGGCTGGTACAGTACTCTTTCCAATCTTCTTGCTTGTTCCCACATTATTTCTGAAAGATTCACATTTGAATTTGCCATGTCCAAGAGTACAGGTTTTAATTCTAATAAGCGCTCTATCATTAAATAAGTGCTGCCCCATCGAGTAGGTTGATCTAAAATAGCAACCTTGCCTGCACGTCTTTTAATTATTTCTTCCACTTTTGGGTTTCTTGCTGCTACTACAACCTGTCTCAACTTACCTATGAGAGAGGTAGCATGTTTATCTCTCAATCCATCGCAAATAGCAAGTTGCAAGGTATGTGCACCACAACGCATGTGGTTGATTCTGGAGAAGTGTGAAATTTCAGATACAATACTGTCAATTTCTTCTACACAAGATGCCACTTCCTGAGTGTCCTTTGAATCATCATCATGTTCACCAAATGTTTGTATATCATCTTCTGAAGTTGCCTCTTGATTATCATTCAACTTCTCAACAGTTTTAATCATATTTGATGCATTATCACTGACAATGCAGAGCACAAATTCTTTCGGTATGCCGTACTCTTCCAGAGTTCTCATAATTAGATCATGCAGGTAGTCACTAGTTTGCTGAGCATGTGTATCTTTTACTGCTATAGTGCGGGTGAGGATTTTATTATCATCATCAATAAATCGGACATTGATGGCAAAATAATGTGTCCGTATTCGTGTGCAACCATCAACTTTTAAATATATGAAGCGCCCTTTTAATTGCTCTTTGAGAGCAAATTTTTCTTCTTTTGATTTTTCTATCACTAAATGACGGATATTGTCTTTATCTAAACTAATCTTGAATTTCTGAGCCATTTCTTCTAGTAGACTGCGCATAGCTGGCTTTTCAAACATAGATAGAGGCATAGAATCTTTAACAACTAACTCAATTATGCTATTTTTAAAATTATCTGTAGTCATTGAGATAGTGACTTTTTGAGACATCAAAAATTTAGTAATGTTTTGCTGGTTTGCTTTAGTTTTTGAACTGGCAGAAGTACTGGGTCTTGAAAGCTCAAGCATTTGCTTCTTTTCTTCCATCATTTTTGATATTTCAGGATGTAATCGACTCAAGTGTCTTTTCAAATTATATGCTCTTGAGGAGACATCAGGCTTTTTGCTTTGAGGCTTGGTAATTTTAGTTCCACACGTTGAAATATTTCCCGAAGCATCAGAAACTTTACAAATACAAACATAGTGTTTCTTATCTGAACTTTCAGTAAAATACTTGAATATATCACTTCTTTATTGAATCTATATCCATTATGAAGGGTCATAGACTGATAATTATAATTAAAGAATCAAGTACAAATTACAAAGAATCTGAAAAAAAAGAAATTTAGCAATACAAGATAATTGACCTAAAAAAAAAATAGTTCAATCCAAGTCAGAAGGACCAACCTTACTAGGTATGTATCTAGGTAGTTACCTACTTAGATAAATAGTTAGTACCTACCTACCTAAGGTCTCCACCGCCATAAAAAAAATTTTACCTATATAATTAAGTGTTGTTAAGACAAATCTTCCCAAATATTTAATGGTTAAAAAATGGAAATTTGCAGATTATTCCTGCAACTCCCACACCTCCATAAAATCCAAGAATCCTATGGTACCATTTTTCGTAATATATTACAAGAATTATAATTTGCAACTAAACCTATATTTAACAAATAACAATTTAGGTAGCAATATATCGCCCGGAGCCAGACCATGGAGCCGTATTTTCAAGGTTTCTGGCTCCGGCTCCGGCTCCAGGTAAGCAAAATTCACTGGCTCCACCGACTCCGGCTCCGGCTCCGAAACCCTGGCTCTGCCTATGTAAAACTGAATTTTAAGAGGGGTTCGTCTTCTGCAACTTTTGCGAAAAATCGCATTTTTAAGTGTTCAAAATCGCACTTTTTTGTCGAAAAATGGGATTTTTTGCCAATTTCAGACTTGGTAGCCTCAAATGACCTCCATATGTTCCATATTGTTCACATACACCCTTAAGCATTTCTAGGGGCAGAATCTTTTTGTTGTTCTTTCTTGGTCTTGCATTTTCTTTTTTTTAGAAACGCCTCCACCAATTTTTATTTATTTTCTTTTCAGCATCACTGAGTGTGATGGCAGCTGCCCCCACCTTTCCGCAAGCTGCTGTGACGTTCAACCTTTTTTTTGTAATTGCAATTCTTCTTTAATATTTGTATAAGTCCCTCCTCCACCCCCAGCTTGTAATAATATGCTGGTCAACTGAATGTTTTGAGATTTTTGTTCTGAAAGCATCTTGATTTGTCTAGCAGGTCTTGTAGAGATCTAAACCATGTTCATAATGTTTTGCTTTGACTTGAAAACTGGCAATAATTCTCTGTGATCGATCCTAGCATGAACAAAACCATCTCTTCTCTCTTGCCCATACACTGCATGAGCTGCAACTGAAACTTCCCGGACTGCTCTCTCACAGCTTTGAGTGTGTTAGAAAATCTAGAAGAGGAAGAACCATTGTTGTCCCAAGGCGATATGATGACTAAGCTGATTGATGCAGCATTGCTTGTATATATTAAGTTAAGGTGTATATATATCCATCTCATAATTGTAAGGTTAGTGAAAAATTCACTTAATTTAGAGCTAGCATTTTTGGGCTCTTGTGGCATCAGTGTTTGGGACTCTGGTGGCATCATTTTGGGGCACTGCGCGTCCTTTCTACTCGTTTGTGGGATGTCGTACGTACAGGGTGTGGTCTGATAGAGAGCTCTCTTGCAATTCAGTTTGGTTGTTTAGATACAAGATTGTTGCATCGTGCAATAGTCCAGGTTGCGTTGTTGTTGCAAGGTTGAGAAAGAAGGTCATAAATAGTACCCCTTTTGTTTTTATATTAAATTCATGTAACTAAGGTCTAAGGTAGGCCCGCATCGAGTCAGCAACCCTGAGGTAGGACCTAATAGGATCTCAAATCCGTAAGTTTTAATTTTAGCTTAACTTGGGCTGTAGGTAGAACTGGCCCTTTAGAATTTGGCCGTTCACGGCTCAGCTGGGATTTTGAACCCAACAAATAAATAAAATAGCAGTGTGTGAACTGAGAAGTTCTCAACTTCTCCTCTTGACATCTTACAAGTGAAGAGTGGCTCATACAGCTTCTCCTGATCCCAATTAATCAGAGTAATTGGAGAAGTGGCATCAAAATTCAGTTTAGGGTTTCTACGAGTTCTCAGACTCATGTCTCCATACTCAGACTTACCTCTGATCTTCTTGATCATCTCAACCCCCATGCCCTCTCCTCCTCATCCTCACTGCACAGGAGAGAGGCAATAAGGTTCTCACTGTGAGCATGATATGCTCTACGAACTATCACATGAGTGATTATGTTCCTGACTTCTCAGCAGCCCCAGAGCGGTCACAATATGGTGAGGTCCATACCTCATGTGGTGCTTCACCTTGATCTCAAAATACATCTTGAAGTAGAAGTCCAGGCAGAACTTCAGCAGTACCTCCAGCTTCTTCAACACCTCCCCCTTCAGACCATGCTGCCTCATCCACAGCATCAACAGAGCCTCACCTGTAGTCAGCCAGCGTGACTGATTCAGAGATCCACACCTCAGACCAGCAACTTCCTTGCTCAAATCTCCTGTCTTAAGAGTTTTGATCAGTAGGTAGCAGTTCTTCTGGTCATTGCTAAGGTTCAATTATATCTTCTTCTCCTGGCAGAGCCTTGAAGCTAAAGTTGACAGGTATGTCATTGATCTTCTCCAAAATGTTTCCTATTGGGCCACTGAACCAAGACTTGTGCGTGTAGGGACCATCAAGCTTGATGATCATGTGCCTGAGGCTGAGTTCATTAATATGAAACTGGTATATCAGCCAGTGACACTTGTGACCTAGCACTCTCTCCGAGTGAGTGATGGCTCCTCCATCAGGTCCTGTGTTTGTGGAGTCATCACCAAGGACCACAATAGTATCTTTAGCACCATGAGCACTATTCCACTCAAACAGAGCCTGAGCTATCTTGAGTGCAGGTTTCTCATTTCCTTCAGGTTCTTCTGGTGTACAATGGAAGAGATACTTCCCCTCAGGTTCCCAGGTAACATTATAGTGCTCTTCAGTTGTAATATCAGGATGGAAGCGGCCAGTTTCTTCATTTACCTCATGATCTTTGTCTTCTTATCTTGTTTTCCATCAAAGAAAATTCCCTTGATCGCCTCTCCCTCTGTCTTTTTCTCCAGGGCCTCCACCGAGGCACCTATTGCAGACTCCTTGCCTCTCCACATCTTCATCCTGTCAACAGCTAGATATGCCTTATCAGCAGATAGATGACCAGCTTTGATGAGATCTTGCAAGAAACCAGTTGCAATGGCTGCTGCAAGAGTGTTTGCCACCTTGAACCTGACTGCAGCCGCAGCAGTGCTTGAGATATCCATGTAGTTCCTCCTGGTAGAGGTGGAGACTTTGCCAATGTTGACACTGGAGCTTGTGCCTGGTGCAGTACTGGAAAAATCTGTGTCAGCAGTAGAAGCTGCTCTGCCTGGAGACTCACCATCATCAGCTCTAAGCAGTAGCTCCTTTTCTTCTTCCTCTTTTCTGTTTCTCTTCTCAGCTGCCTTCTGTTCTTCCTCCTTTCTCTTAGCGGCCTTCACCTGCTTCACTGTTTCCTTCACATCAACAGATGCCATCCGGAAGCCAGAAACTTCCGAGGTTTTGATCCTCTGGTAATGGAGTCACTCTAGCTCCAGCTTTGGAATCTTCTGAGGCAGAGGACAGTCACAGTTGACATGAACTCTAGCAGCACAGCCAGAGCAGCCAGATGCTTCAGTTCCACAGAGAGTGATATCATGTCTGCAGGTTGTTATGTCAAACAATGTATCAAGTTCAGATATTCTCTTCTCTCTCTTTGCAGCCTTCACTCTGCCATTCACTAGGTCAATCATTTCATTCCACCTGACAAGAATCTTCCTGGGATTGGATCTCTCTCAAATGATCACAGGAGGAGTGAACTTGGCATTGCTTTTGCACTGTGCCAGTACCAGTGATGCCAAGTCCTTAGCCAAATCTTGCAGAGGGTGCTGAGCTCTCTTCATATCATCCAGAAGCAGCTTCTCTTCCTGGAGGAGGATTCCTCTCTGAAACACAGTTCTCCAGGTTGGAACTTCTGTGGGAAATAACTGCTTGCCTGGACCCACCAGATCACTCAACTTTGAACCAGAACTTTTTCTGGTCTTTCGTCCTTGCTTAGCCATGGTAGCTACACAATCTTCACCAAGCTTTGTAATCTGAAACATAGAAAATTATCACAGTGAAACTCTAGTAGCCTATAACAGCTGTTGCAATGGTTGTTTGGTAAGAAACCGGTCTGTTACATTTGTACTACAGTGTATGTCCTGCACAGCTCTTCTGTACATAACCAGAAAACGAAAAAGTGGAAATTTGAACACTTAAACGTGATTTTTGGCAAAAGTTCAAGCAAACAAACCCCTCCTAAAATTTAATTTTACATAGGAATACATACTGCCACTCTTGAAATTCGCGCTTGAATGAGCATGATACACCCTATAGCCCATATCGTATAGATATCGTCTGATGGTCTTAGGGCTAACCTTAATTTGAACAGTTAATTCTACAGTTTTGGCGAGGGTTCGTTTCTGCCCTATTTCCGACGGTTAGAAACGTTCTTTCAGATGGGTCAACCTGAAAAGCCAGGACGATCAACAACTGTAGTTTTCTGGGTATTCTTGACCAGCAGAATGACTGTTAATTGTTGATAAAAGAATGCAAGACTTTCGCGAAACTTCCCTTTGACTTTGCTCTGCTTCCCAAAAATCCACGGATTTAACCTCTTCTAAAATCTGAGAGTTCCCGGGAACCTCTGCCTCATGACACTGTGAAGTACATACTACAGTAATTTATCTTTGATAGGTATCATACCCTGACAACTTGGTTTCATCAGATTATACGGACAGCTGTTAGAAATTCCTAACCTTTAATATACACGCATTTATAACTTAATCCTACAGAAAAATCTGTCCATGTAAGGTTAAGGACGATCCTTGTGATGTCTAGTTACTTTTGTCAACCTTCTGTATATACAAAATTTAGACGAGTCAGTCATAAAAGTATGGACATGAATGGATGCATGTTCCTCATTATGTTAGTTCCTCATAAGCATTCCTTCAACCGAGGTGGTTTTGTAGGTTAGCTATTTATTTACTTTACATCGGAAGTTGAAGGAATCTTCTTTACGTTACCATGCATAATTATGGTCAAAGATTATTGACAAGGCTCACACCCGACTCACCTTTTTTTTAAATGAAGCGATAATTAATGTAGTAGTTTACGGTGAGGGAGAATCTTGTGGAAGCAGGTTATGGGATCGAGGCTGGAAAGACAGAGCAATACAAAAAAATAGGTTTACTTCAAATCTGCTTCCGGTATGTGTATAGAGAGACCTTGCGATTCTTCACGTTTTTGTTTGTAAAGTACAGTTATGTGAATAAGGAAGAAAAAAAATTTATATACATTTTTTTTTCTCATCCTTATTTATGTAATTCTACTTTTTGTTTCATTCACATTTTATCTGCGTAAAAATGTTCTCTAAAGACTGAATGCAAACTTGATTTACGCGAGAAAACGTACGTTTAGATTTTAAATGTGTGAAAGTGTTCTGTGTATGAAACAAAAACGAATACAGGTGTACACAGAGAAGCTGAAAGTCCCGGGGTCCATTCGGTATTCATGCAAGGGGCCTTTTCCGAAATTTGGACTGTTTCCGATTTTTTTGAAAATAAGGTATTTACTGTAGATATTTACACTGATTTCAAAAATGTAAGTTTTTTTTTTTGAGAAATGAGCGGTTCAAAAGTTATGTTTGTTATTGTAATTTTGTATTGGGTCAAAAACTATAACAATACAACTGAAAACTAATACAAGAGTTATTGTATTCTTTAGTAATATTGGCTTATATCACTAAGTATTTGTGTGAATAGATTTCGACCGTTATTTTTCTGTCCGGTTAAGTTAATTGAATGCCCGGTTAGGTCAACTATACGCCCTTGATGATTGGTTAGGTAAAGTAGTGATATTTTCGTTAGTTTTAAAGAAAATATCACAACTTAACCTAACCAATCGTCGAGGGCATACAACTGACCTAACCGGGCATCATATCCCATACAAAATCACAATAACATACATAACTTTTGAACCGCTCAAAAAAGCGTAAAAATCTACGTTAAATATCTTATTTAAAAAAAAATCGGAAACAGTCCAAATTTCGGAAAAGAATGAACATAGCAAACCTATGCAAGTCAACAAATGAATGTGTATGGATTAAAGTCACGGACTACTTACCGAATTAGTCATTTTTCGCTTCCAACTTCAGGTGGAGGCGATATCCAATTAATTTGTCTGTAGAGACCGTACAAATCGATCGTACTTTTTTTTTTTTTGGAAACATCGAATGGGAAACTTATACATTATCCGCCCCGCAAGGGGGTTCTAAGCTCGTGCTCTTGAGTGCTCTTTGTGCTCGTTTGTACGTGCTTGTTCCTGGAGGTTTCACGTGCGCCCTCCCGGCCCTAGCACCCAAGGATGATGGGGCTCGACCCTGCAGTCCTTGGTCTTTTTCCACTTCGACTGTCCCCTCCACCCTTTCTTTTTCCTCTGTCTTTCCTCTCCCTTTTTCTTTGTTTTTCCGCTGAGATATGCCCTTTTAAATAGAGGCGAATCGGTTCTTCCTGAACTTAAAAAAAAAAAAAAAAAAAAAAAATACATTATCCGCACCTCACATATTTGGAAGGATTTTTAATCATGATGAAACAAAACTATTTTACATGAAGCTAAACTAAACTTCTTTCAATGCAGAATTGAACAGCACTGACGTTGAGTCCTATGGTGCCTGGAATAGCTGGTTCCAGATGCCTCTTCCAAATCAAGACAACGAAGCGTGCAAGTTCCTCTATCATTGCCCTTTAAAGTCGAACAAACTCAATTCCTTTACTTACAAATTAACGGTGGATTCATTCTGGCCCTCCGTAAGTAGTTTTTCCCCGCTAATTTTAAATCCTTTCGTGTAGCGGTTACGTGAAAATAACTGTTCAACTTTCATTTAGTTAAATCACATTCCTCAGCGAAGAACTTTTCAGTTTCATATTTTACATTACGGTTACTTCCCAGTCAGTCAGTCAGTCAGTCGTCATTCCCATTCGCGGTCCCCGAGTGAGAAATCTACATCCGAGGGAGCGTTCCTTGATTTGATAAAATGTCACTGCATTCGCATTCGCACTAAAAGCGCGAGATGATAATGGCTAATATTTCTTAACATTAACCTAGCCTAAGCTAACTTGGACGAAAATGAGAATGGCATAAAACGGGGAAGACACAGATTTGAGAATTGCTTACTCTCCATTGAAACTCTTGGATTTCCCATTCTTGGCCGCTAAACGAAATGGGAATGACTGAGTGGGATGATAAATGACTACAGCTAGAGATATTATATAAAAAAATGTCGAGTAAATGGGGCACTACTTTAAAGTTACGTTTTATGTCGTCGTAAACATATCCTAAAGCGTATTAAATATTTAATCTACCATTCAAATGTACTGCGAGTGCTATAACCATACTTAAATTAGATGAAAAGGGAAAAGGCAAGCAACGCGGGTTCAATTCCCACCAACTCCCAAACTTATTGCTTCTTCCCTTTCCATCTAGCTTTCGTACTGAGAATATCCACTGCGTATCCACGCATATTTTGCAGTCAAGGTCTTTCCAAGCATTGGCGATCGAGAGTAATGTACAAGACTTTCAAAACGTACCTTCCGACATCTAAGGAAAGTCGAGTGTCAGGTTTTGAGACGTTTGTGCGGTACACCCGAAAAACAATCCGCTCACCCATCTTCATATTTTTAGTTTTGACTCCCCACCCCCGTCTTCATAATTCTCTGACTAATATAACAAATTTTAACATTACAGAATACGTTTCCAGTGATATGGACACTGTCGGATAAAGAAACTGACGAAGAAATAATGTGTGTCAAATTCAAAATCAGCATCAAATAGACGGCGGCGAAATTGAATGAACACTGTCCGTCATTTTAGCCAGTTATTTTTAAGGGAAAAAAAATGTAAATTACTGGTTATAGTTGTTTAACTATTTTTCTTCTAATATTTTCACCTTTAATTGTGGTAGCTCTTTACTGCGAGAGGCGTGGGGAGCGGAGAGAATCAACACTTTTTAGGGCTTACTCCATTTCAGTTTTAATTAAAATTTAACTCGCATCAAATTAAATTACGTTAGCCAAATTCTCGCTTTTCATTCCTCTCGGGGTGGGCACTGCGTTTAAGTTTTGTACTGGAAACAATCGTATCATTTCCACACCCACAACGATTACGATCGGGAATAAGTTACAACCTCAGGAATCCAGTGTTACCTTACCTTTCATTTAGGGTTGAATTGGGTGACGTTTCCATTTACACGCTTCGCAAACATCCTCCATTCCCCTTTCTTATCAATTTCTGTGCCACATTTATTCATTACATCCATCTTTTACGAGGTTATGACTCGTATCGTATTAAGCACTCAATTTTTTTATTAAATTTTCTTTCAGGACACCAAACATTTAATTTTTTTTTCCATTCATCGCAATATTGCATTCCAACTCTCCTCTCTCGACAAGAACAACCTCGTACTTTTATTTATCATTTTTTCATAACTTTTCACTGCTCTCCTTATATCATTCTCTGACTCACCCAGAAGTACCACATATGCGACAACCGCCAATCATTCTCTTTTAAGTTAAGGTTTACTCCTCGACAGGTCTTACTTTAATGTCCGCTTTCATATACAACAAAGTTTTGTCGTACTCCGATATTAATACCAAACCAGTCACTCGTCTTCCGTCTTTAGTCCCCTTACTGATCTCCAACCAGTGCAACTAATCTTTTTTTATTCTATGAAACAGACTTCCATATACCTCTCCAGCTATACTTAGTCTCATACACTTATAATGTTTACAATCACTTCTTCCATCTCATTTCTATACGGAATATAACTACAGCTTTTGTCCAATCACCACCTGGAACAGACCCACAGCCATTCAAGCATCTTTCTACCTCCACATTAATCATTTCACGACATATTCCATCAATATTGAATGTTCATTATGCACAGTGATTCACTGGCCTACTTAGTCAGTGCTCCAGACAACGATCTCTTAATCTTTTATGGACCTCTTGTATAATGTTTGTATCTGTTGAGTCTGAAATATCGTTTGTTCGAATACTTATCGACTTTCCTTTCTTCAGCCTGAATCTGCTCATTCCACTCCTGAGTATACACGCTTCTACAAATACCATCAAAACACACTGCATTACATTTGCTTCTTGTTCATTTATCTCACCTACCACCTCGCTAAAATAATCTTTAAAACTCTCGCATATTTGCTCATCTTGTAACACTGCCATTCTTATCTTTCATATTACCAGTCATTCCTTCAGATTGGTCTTTGTTAGTGTGGGGTTGCATGAATGCAAATGATATGGGGTCACTTGTATTTGTAAGTAGAACTCTCAATAGTCACGTGTATCAAGAAATTTTAGAATACTTCATTCTGGAGTCTGCAGAACAGCTGTATAGAGACGAATCATTTATTTTTCAACATCACCTGGCTCCAATTCATGCGGCTCGTGTAACATCCGCATGGTTTGATGTTCCAGAAATTAGAGTACTACCATGGCCAGATAATTCTCCCGAACTTAATACGATAGAAAATATTTGGAATATTGCTAAGTAGGTCCAAAAGCGTAAACCAGAAACAGTGAACTGAAGATGACAACCTGGCAATCGTTAATTACAGAAGAATGCAAGAGGTTTGTTGATTCGATGCCACGTCAATTGGAGGCCGTAATCAGAGCTAAGGGTGAACCAACTAAATACTAAGAAACAGTTAAAAGTCTTTGATAAAAGTTTAATATATTGGCAGTACTCAATAAACAATGAATTTATTTTATTTTTTTGTAACACCTGACCATATATTCTAATAATTCGGTATATCGTTATGCATTAACTTTTCACTACTTAATAAGATTTTTGCCATATTTTAATTTTTTTTTTCAAAATTGGTACACAGAGGAGTCTTTTTATCATAATGACGCCACAGATACTCGATACTTAAAGGTATTATCAAGGTCATGAGCGCATTTGAGAAAATTCTATTTTTTAGGTCGGGAGTCGTAAATAGGGTACGTGACTGATTGTCAATGTTCCCAGTTTTTCTTTTCCTTATTTAACCATCCGTAATCCTATTGATGAAAGTTACGTGATTCGATCAGTTGGGCACCGCACAGCAATGCTGAGACTGCTGAATCGTGGGTTTGAACCCAAGTGCTGTCTAGAACTGGACGGTTGTCTTTTCTGCATCTTACGTCACTGTCTTGGTGGGATATGGGGCATGGACGTTACCTTTTAATGCTATCGATATTAATATCGAGCTTCTTATTTTGTGCAGAAACAAAACGATAAAGACTGTGTATAAGGTGACTAACTTTTTTTAACGTGTATCAATACTTTTCCTACTGATAAATTTTTCTGAAAAGTGCTTTTCCTTCTTTTTAAGGGCAAACCTTCGTACAGCAATGATTCCCTCAGATTTTACGTTGTCTTAGCTATGCAAAAAAGATAGTGTCGCAGTCGGTTAGAAATTAGATTCTGGTCACGTTGCTGCATTGGGTCGACATACTCCGCTAATGTTCGTGCTGAAGTACCTCTCAAGAGTTCCCCCCCTCACTCGCTACCATTCGTGCTGGGAAGTTATTCGTTGCCTTTGCTGACGGACATATAAAAAAAACGGTTAAAAGATAGCTCTGCTCAGCCCTCAGATCATGAAGGTCGTACTATGGTTGCGATTCAGCGATTTCAAAGCAGAAGAACGACTTGACGACAACGATTCTCCTAAATAAAAGTGGTAATTAAAACAATAAAACATCATGCTAGAAATTCTAAATGCAAGTTTCATTTGTAGACAATCCCATTCATTTTCATACTAACTATTCATAATTTGGTTTACAGTACGTAAAAACTGCCACTACTACAACAATAATAATAATTTTGTTTTTACTACATCTTTCACATCACCTTCATCTCCTTAGATCAGCGTTTCTTAACCTTAGCAAAAAGCACCACGCAAATACAAAACAAATAAGAATATGAGTACAATTTATAGTTGACCAATAATATTTTGAATAAAAAGATATGAAGTTAAAGCAAAGTGAACATACATTTAAAAGCAGCACATTTAGAGTAAAAAACAAACGAGGAAAATTTTAAAACGACATTAAGACAAGACACAAAAAGAATTATATTTACAAATTCAAACCTAAATACTTTCTTGAATATAACAATATAATAAAATACTTGTTCTTGAATATAACAATAGATCAAGCGGCCAAAAGAAATGTTAAGAATAACAATCAAGGAGAATTACTACCCCCTAATCTTGGGGTCAAAATCATGCAAAAAAAAAGTAAATTTCTCGTGACACAGAGTCAACGTCTTCCTTCTTAATATTAATGGTGATAATGTAAACGTGCAATAAATCTTTCGTAATTAAATATATATTCAAATTCTCATACAATAATATCTGTTAATAAAATCGAAAAGATTAGGAGTTTGTGAAGGAGTTTGGTTAACGGACCTAACGTATCCATACCTACACATGACAGAAGCCCTTTTCCAGCACCCCCTAAAATCGATTTCAGGACCCCTTGGGGGTGCTAGCACCCCAGGTTAAGAAACGCTGCCTTAGATCAACGAGGTAATGGACTTTGGTTTTCTTTCATAGTTAGAGGGTTAGCTGTTCCCTGCATTCAAATGTAACGACCCATGGTTCGGATTCCATGTTAAACTGTATGTATCCTTTGCCATATGTGCCTGACTGTTAAGAGCGAGGGTAAATCATGACATTAACAATAGCAATATCAGCTTTACTTATGGAATACACAGTGAAACAGAGAGAGAGCGGAGATAATCTTTTTTGGTAGAAAATTGCTAAAGTGTGAAAATGTAATTCGTTCAGATTACTTTTTAGGAAAAAGGGAAACTAATGAATTGAAATAAATTTTAATCCTTTTCCAGCCTATAAACAGCAGCAGCACCTTATAAATATTTACAAAAGATTACAGAACTTTGGGCCAGGGTTTCATTTCGTGTCAATCCGAGCGCTTTCTGGGTGGATTGGTCACTGAATGGGGGTAAAAAATATTAAACTGGGCTGAAGGTGAAAGGGTAAAAAGGCGACACTGGAAACTATATCCATCATCCCTTAATTAAGGGATTACCAAATGTATTTGACGATACAGATACCTTAAATCTTTGAACCTTATAACGTGTGGACCCCAAAAGAGATGATAAACCTTTCCATATAAGATTAGTGAACAACCAAAAACGTTTCTAGGTCATTGCCCACATACTAGTTACAAATTATAGAAATGTCCTGTAGCAAACAGCAAAAGATTTAGAGTAAAGGTTTCCACGTTTTATCTTATTCCGTTTCAAAACAATCCACTGACGTTTGCATATTGTGGTGCCAATTCATGCAACAACGCAAAGACTCCTTAAATACATCAAAATCTTTCTTCACAGAATTTACCATTCCTGTAGTGTTAAAAGCGTAACATTTTACTGAAAACGAAACCCGTCGAAAGATTTATGAAGTAAAACCTTGAAACAATCATCATACATGTTCATGAAATAGTTAAAAATACCTTTTCAGCTTCTCTTTCCTAAATACGAAAATTAGGCCTACTCCATATTAAAGCTTCAACAGTCCTCAAACTGACGTTCATTCTGATCAGTGTTATGTCGGAAAAGGAGTTCTAGAATCACTCGAAAGCGCTGCCACTTGAAAGTTCATCTGAACCACAAGATTCACGTAAACCTGGATGGTCTTAACTCTTGAGCGAATTCCACTGAATAAACCTCTCTCAATAAGAACAGTCAGTCAGTCAACGTTTAGTTCCACTGACCGACAAGTAGAGAGACGTTGATTATAACGACTAACTACAGTCGAAGTACATTACCAAAACTGATATTAACGATTTCCACTGCCTACCCCAACGTAATTCAAAAACCAAGGTTCCTCTTCTAACTTCGATTGACTGTTCGAGACTTAGTTTATTAATCAGAATTTCAAATTATTTAAAACTAATATAATTCCTAGCTGATGGATTACCGAAATCGTACGGACGGTGAGAACATTTAAAATTAACACGAAAACCAAGCTAAAACCGTTAAAAAATGATAAATTAAAAAACAAAAACCTCACGAAGCAAAAGGACGTGTTAAGTTCACCCTTAATCTGTAAAGCGATTAATGAAGAACCCGAGAATCCATCCCAATATACTGTAGATATACTTAAAAACAAATGGTGATGCAATCGTGAAAGAGAAAAAAAAAAGAAAAAGACGTGAGCCGCACCCGTCTTAGCTTCGGAGGAACAGAATTATAACACAAAGCTTTTAGTCATGACCCAAGATATCGGCGTATTTCCTTTTAATTATTACAGGCACGACGGAGGTCGGGAAATTGTTTCTCTCCGTCACCAGAACGTTGATGAGACGGGAAGGAGTAACGTCATAGATGAGGTTGACCACGTTCAGAGAGGGTGTGTCTTTCCACTCCGCCAAAAGATTGTTGTATGTGGCGGATGGGCAGTCTACGATGGCTGACGAGTCTCCTGCGCATGTATAAAAGAATCAGGGTGTGTAGAAGGCTCGCACGGGTTTGTTTGTTCTCTATTGAAATGAATATGGCTGCACCAAATAGTGTTTAAGGTAGTGAATCAGATATAACTTTTCACGGGGAATCTAATGGTGTGCATAAAAGTTTCAAAATTTTCGAGAACTTTTTAAAATATAAGGTTAAGGAATAAGTTTTTTCATTTTAACACAAAAAAGCTTAAAATCATTATTTTCGAAAACTTTTTAAAATATAAGTTTAAATAAGGAATAAGTTTTTGCATTTTGACATTTGAGTGTGACTTTTGCTATGGGTGACAATGGCCCAAAAAAGTTGGAACACCTCGCAATCTTTGTTTTGACACCCAATGGAAAAACACGTAACATTGTTTACACTGAAGTGCTACAAAATGTCTGATGTTTTCAAGGAATAAAAACAATTACCAAAACTTTGTGTTTGTGTGTTCATTTAGTTTTGTTCATCTTTTTACCTTATTTTCACCCTTACATCCCGGGCAACGCCGGGTATCTTTGCTAGTATATATATATATATATATATATATATATATATATATATATATATATCAGTGGCGTGCGGTGATTTTTCGTCAAGGGGAAGCAATTCAAGCAAAAACAACAAAGATTATATAAAATAAAAATAAAATTTTAAAATACTCGTATATAATAAAAAACAAAACACATATAATCATCTACTTACTTTACTTATAGGTTAATTCTATTCTTCTTTCTTTTTATTAAATATATCTATTATTTCTTCGTAAAAGGCATCGGTTTTCATATCCTTAAGAAGCTTTTTCTCAATTGAGATTAAAGCTAAACTTGCAAGCCTTTCACAGCACGTATAAGTTGCCAGATATTTCAAGAAAATTAGCTATAAGATCTGGACAGCGAAATCTAAATTGCTTCCTTTTTGACATAGGGAAGAATAAAATAATGATAAATATATATTCTTTTTCGCTTAACATGGCCATGGAATTTTTTAGTAGAAAAACTATATATGAAACTTGTTGTATTCAATAAATACTACATTATTAAACATTAGATGAGTTTTTAGAATGGAAAGAAACAATTTGTAACAGTAAAAAAAAAGCGAAAGTCATTGGGAAAAAGGATGCATTTCGTCAATTGTTGTTCAACTCGAGATTTTTTGCGTCGGCTTTCTTAAAGGTTCTTGCACGAACGGCAACCAATGTATATACTATGTATCCACCTGATTACCAATCAAATGCTATAAATAGTAAAATAAAATGATTTTGTACAAATTATTAACACATATTGAAATGTTTAAACTTTAAAGTATAATACAGCATTTTCTTCTTTCTTTGAATAGGGAAGCATTGCTTCCCTTGCTTCCATGGACCGCACGCCACTGATATATATATATATATATACACACACATATGTTAAACACACATATACATACAGGGGTTAGACAAAATAATATGAACACCCGCCGATTTCACCGGATATTTTCACGGACTGCTCAGACACAAAGTAAACGGTCAAATGACTGGCAAACCTATTTAAATGCGTAACAGAGAGTGTATACGTCATGTTATAACCCTCACGTTGTTTTTACAGATCTGAGTGAATAATGAATTAGCAGTTATGAGAGACCTGTCAGACTTCCAAAGAGGGCAAATTGTCGGAGCGCGGATGGCTGGTGCATCGGTGACGAAAACCGCTCAGATGTTCAATGTATCCAGAGGAACTGTCTCTATGGTCATGTCTGCATACCAAAACCATGGAAAGACAAGCACCGACAAATGCAATAGTGGACGCAAGAAGAAGCTGTGTGATCGAGACCGCCGGGTGCTAAAGCGCATTGTGACAAAGAACCATAAGACCACAGCTCCAAAAGTGACTGCAGAGCTTAACCAGCATCTTGCAAGCCCGGTATCGACCAGAACTGTACGTCGCGAGCTCCATGGAGCTGGATACCATGGGAGGGCTGCAATTGCCAAACCCTTCCTTTCGCACATCAACATTGAGCGGCGCAGAAAATGGTGTAATGACCATAAGAATTGGTCAATGGGCCGGTGGAAGAATGTAGTCTACTCCGACGAATCCTCCTTTACGCTATTTCCATGTTCCGGTCGAGTTTACGTCTGGAGACAGCCTAAAGATGCTTATGACCCCGACTGCCTGACCCCAACCGTTAAGCATGGAGGCGGATCTGTGATGGTTTGGGCAGCAATATCGTGGAATACTCTTGGCCCAGCTGTAGTACTGCATGGTAGGGTTAACCAGGTCCATCCCATGGTCCAAACGCTGTTTCCCAATGCCGGCGCCGTCTTCCAGGATGATAATGCACCAATCCACACCGCTGGGGTCGTTCAAAACTGGTTTGAAGAGCATGTTAGTGAAGTAGAACGCTTGGATTGGCCTCCACAATCCCCGGATCTTAACATTATCGAGCATCTGTGGTGTCAGTTGGAGCAGCAGGTCAGAAGCCGATTCCCACCGCCGGCGTCTTTGGAGGAACTTGAGCAGGGTTTGCTCGAAGAATGGCTCAGGATTCCTCTAGCCACTGTCCAAAAGCTGTATGAATCAATTCCCCGACGCATTGCAGCTGTTATTGCCGCTAAAGGAGGACCAACTCCATATTAAGAATAAAAACCGCCATTTATCAAGGTGTTCATATTATTTTGTCCAACCCCTGTATATATATACACACACATATACATACATACACACACACACACACACACATATATATATATATATATATACATATATATATATATATATATATTATATATATATATACACACACATATATATATATATACAGGGCGTCCCCCAAAAATGTATACACACTTTAAATAATTAGAAAGGCAGTGTTTATTAAAATACATTTCATTTTCAAAATGTAATAGAATCTACAGACATTATTTAATTGTTTTGTCAACGCCTGTTTTCAAACTGACGTCCGTTCTGGTCCAGGCACTGCTGATAACGCGAAGCAATGGAATCGCAAACATCACGAAACATTTCGTTTGGTATTTGTGTGCATTCTCGTTCAATGGCTGCTCTCAATTCAGCGACTGTTGCAGGTTTTATAGCGTAGACTTTGTCTTTTAAGTATCCCCATAAAAAAAAGTCTAGTGGTGTGAGGTCTGGTGAACGCGGAGGGTATTCTACGAAACCCCTTCGTCCAATCCACATCCACATCGTGCCAAGTACCACTCGCAATACTCCACTCTTCGGTCCGGATCATCTTCATTAATAGCATGGACTAATCTTGGAATGTAACTTTTCCATTGACAGCGCTTCAAAATGCGTTGGACAGACGATTCTGAAATTCCTACCTCACGACTCGCTTGCCGCACAGATTTTCTTGGACTTTAGTGATACGTTTCCAGTACTCTTTCTTGCTTTGTGGGGCTTGTCGATGTCCGTGGTCTTCCGGAACGCTTCTTGTGGACATTCTGAACAGTTCCATCGGCTTCAAACTTATCTCTAATTCGAGTGATGGTAAGTCGCGTTGGTGGATCTGTTTGAAACTCCCTCCTAAACTGTCTTTGCACTTCAACTGCGTTTTCACACTTCCAGTAGCATTTTAGAATGAATTTCCTTTGTTCAAAGCTTAGTCTGACTGCCATTATTAATTCTAATGGGTTTAACTTGGAATGAAAGAAACATCAATTGAGCTATCAGCTGTTAAAGTGTGTATACATTTTTTTGGGACGCCCTGTATATAATATATATATATATATATATATATATATATATATATATATATATATATATATAAAAATATATATAATATATATATATAAAAATAAATATATAAATATATATATAAAAAATAATATATAAATATATATATAAAAATAAATATATAAATATATATATATAAAAATAAATATATATATATATAAATATATAAATATATATAAATATAAATAAATATATAAATATATATAAATAAATATATAAATATATAAATATATATAAATAAATATATATATATAAATAAAATATATATATAAATAAATATATAAATATAAATAAATATATATATATAAATAAATATATAAATATAAATAATATATAAATATATATATATATAAATAAATATATAAATATATATATATATAAATAAATATATAAATATATATATATATAAATAAATATATAAATATATATATATATAAATAAATATATAAATATATATATATATAAATATATATAAATATATATATATAAAATAAATATATAAATATATATATATATAAATAAATATATAAATATATATATATAAATAAATATATAAATATATATATATAAATAATATATAAATATATATATATATAAATAAATATATAAATATATAAATAAATATATATATATATATATATATAAATAAATATATATATATATATATATATAAATATATATAAATAAATATATATATATATATATATATAAATATAAATATATATATATATATATATAAATATATATATATATATATATATAAAATATATATATATATATATATATATATATATATAAATATATATAATATATATATTATATATATATATATATATATATATATATATATGCTGCAAACCCACAAGGAAAAAGAAAAACGATTCCAAGGCCTTTCGTGTATTCAAAGCTACACCTCGTCAGGGAATGAAGTTAAAAGGCGAGAAGCCCATATATATATACAACGTACAGGAAAAACAAAACAATTAGCACATACTTAACAAGGGTTAATGAGAGGCAAAAGAAATTTTAACATGATATCGTCAATTTTATAAGTCCCCGAGCTGTTATTGAAATTGTTTTTAAAATGAATAAATGCACATTCTAGAATATTTCGTTCTATTATATCTCTGTTTTTAACAAGCGCTTTAGAACTATCCCACTTGATGCTATGGTTACATCTATACATATGGTTAAATAAAGCATTGGAAGTACTAGCTGTTCTACAAGCATATTTATGCTGTTTTACCCTAATATCTAACGTTTTACCGGTTTGGCCTATATATACTGAGTTACATTGTGTACATCCGATCGAATACACACAACCAACAACATTATCAGGGCTATTCTTTATTAGGCGTGATTTAACAGTATTATTATACTTAAAGATTACATTAATGCCAATTGCTTTAAGTACAGTTGGAAGGTATTGAAAATTAACATGGTAAGGTAGGCTAAGGATATTTTTACGCTGAAATTCCTTTACAATTACATTATTATAATACCTATTCTTGGCTTTCTTAACAGTTATCTAAAAATGAAATAGGATAACATAATTTAGTACCAATATTCATGATATTGCATAACTCGGAATCTAAAAATTCAGGACTGACAACTCTCAATGCTCGAAGAAACATAGCAGAGAAAATAGAGGATTTAATCGAAGGATGAAGGTCAGAATAAAAAAATGCACGTAAGAGTTATTATTAGTAGGCTTACGGTAGACTTCATATTTGAACTGATTAGAGCATCTCCAAATTTTTAGATCGAGAAAAGGTAGGCTTCCCTCATTTTCTTTTTCAACTGTAAACTTAATAGATGGGGCTAAATTGTTGAGCCTACCAAGAAATAAGTCCACATCCAAATTATTAGGCCAAAGGCATAAAATATCATCTATATACCTGTACCAAACCAGGTTAAAATTAACAATCGTAGGCAAAATTCTACTTTCAAAAAATTCCATATATAAATTAGCTAGTACAGGTGAAAGGGGATTTCCCATAGCCAATCCAAACGACATAACATAAAACTTATTTTCAAACTGAAATTTACAATCTTTGACACACAGCTTAATTAACTCAATAAGAGTGTTGTGTTGAACAGGGAAAGAATATTCAGAAATCTTATCTTTTAAGAAATCAAGTAGGTCATCAACAGGGACTTTTGTGAATAGCGAGCATACATCGAAGCTTACCAATTTGAAATTAGGGTCATTAGGGAACTTCAGTTTGTCAATAAGATCCATGCTATTTACAATATGTGACTCAGAAACAGAGCCAACTAATGGTGTTAATAAACTAACTAACCATTTCGATAGCTTATAGGTTACGGAGCCCACTGAGCTATATTCTTTCCCTGTTCAACACAACACTCTTATTGAGTTAATTAAGCTGTGTGTCAAAGATTGTAAATTTCAGTTTGAAAATAAGTTTTATGTTATGTCGTTTGGATTGGCTATGGGAAATCCCCTTTCACCTGTACTAGCTAATTATATATGGAATTTTTTGAAAGTAGAATTTTGCCTACGATTGTTAATTTTAACCTGGTTTGGTACAGGTATATAGATGATATTTTATGCCTTTGGCCTAATAATTTGGATGTGGACTTATTTCTTGGTAGGCTCAACAATTTAGCCCCATCTATTAAGTTTACAGTTGAAAAAGAAAATGAGGGAAGCCTACCTTTTCTCGATCTAAAAATTTGGAGATGCTCTAATCAGTTCAAATATGAAGTCTACCGTAAGCCTACTAATAATAACTCTTACGTGCATTTTTATTCTGACCATCATCCTTCGATTAAATCCTCTATTTTCTCTGCTATGTTTCTTCGAGCATTGAGAGTTGTCAGTCCTGAATTTTTAGATTCCGAGTTATGCAAGATCATGAATATTGGTACTAAATTATGTTATCCTATTTCATTTTTAGATAACTGTCTTAAGAAAGCCAAGAATAGGTATTATAATAATGTAATTGTAAAGGAATTTCAGCGTAAAAATATCCTTAGCCTACCTTACCATGTTAATTTTCAATACCTTCCAACTGTACTTAAAGCAATTGGCATTAATGTAATCTTTAAGTATAATAATACTGTTAAATCACGCCTAATAAAGAATAGCCCTGATAATGTTGTTGGTTGTGTGTATTCGATCGGATGTACACAATGTAACTCAGTATATATAGGCCAAACCGGTAAAACGTTAGATATTAGGGTAAAACAGCATAAATATGCTTGTAGAACAGCTAGTACTTCCAATGCTTTATTTAACCATATGTATAGATGTAACCATAGCATCAAGTGGGATAGTTCTAAAGCGCTTGTTAAAAACAGAGATATAATAGAACGAAATATTCTAGAATGTGCATTTATTCATTTTAAAAACAATTTCAATAACAGCTCGGGGACTTATAAAATTGACGATATCATGTTAAAATTTCTTTTGCCTCTCATTAACCCTTGTTAAGTATGTGCTAATTGTTTTGTTTTTCCTGTACGTTGTATATATATATGGGCTTCTCGCCTTTTAACTTCATTCCCTGACGAGGTGTAGCTTTGAATACACGAAAGGCCTTGGAATCGTTTTTTTTTTCCTTGTGGGTTTGCAGCATTCATTCATTTCACGTGTTTTATTGTGAAATTCATCCCATATATATAATATATATATATATATATATATATATATATATATATATATTATATATATATATATAAATATATATATATATATATATATATATATATATATATAAATATATAAATATATAAATATATATATATATATATATATTATATATATAAATATATATATATATATATATTTTTTTTTTTTTAGTTCGGGAAGAACCGATTCGCCTCTATTTAAAGGGCAAATCTCAGCGGAAAAACAAAGAAAAAGTGAGAGGAAAGACAGGAAAAAGAAAGGGTGGAGGGGACAGTCGAAGTGGAAAAAGACCAAGGATGA